>VXBR01008931.1:63716-164215 GCA_013400215.1 Cisticola juncidis
GGGAGCGATGAGGGGACCGCGCTGAGGGGACCGCGCTGAGGGGAGCGATGAGGGAGGCTCTGCGCGGGCGCTCGGGCAACCAGCCTGCCCCGGGCAGCCTCCTCCGGCCCGCCGCCCCCTCCATGGCTCAGCCCGGGCACTCCTGGTCCCACACCCGCGCCGCGCTGGGGCGGCTGGAGAGGGCGCTGAGCTGCTCCCGCTGGTAATGGATGCCCTCCTTCCCCTTTCCCTCACCCTCCCCACCTGTTTTCCTGCACGGCCCTTGCCGTGTGGCCGCGCGTGTTAACAGTGCCGTGTTAAAAGTGCCGCGTTTCTCCTTGCTGTGCCCACAGCGCCGGCTTGCTGCGGGAGCCCGTGTCCCTGGGGCAGTGCGAGCACGTCTTCTGCCTGTAAGTACCGGGGCTCGCCCGCCCGCCGCCGGGCTGTGGAGAAGGGACACGGAGGTGGGCACCGCTGGTGCCTTCCTGTCCTCCGGGGGGCTGAGGGGGAGAGGAAAGCGGGAGCTGCTGGTTTAGCCTTCAAGATGCTGGCCAGGGGTGAAGGGAACTTTCAGTCTTTCAGAACTTTCTACAAATGTCCGCATGTAGTGGGGCAGAATTACAAAACGGCTTGCAGTTCTCATCATCGTCAACTCCTTTCCCTTTTTCCTCACATAACGAAAAAGGAGCAGCTTGGGAAGGTGTTTCCTGTTTCCAAGGGGCTTCTGCTCTGCCCCAGAGGGTTTGGGCGGTGTTTGTTGGTTTGGCCTTCTGCCAAGACTTCAAATCTTCCCCTGTGGCTGCGTCTGTTTTCACACTCATTGGAGCACGTTGGCAGAGGCAGCCTTACCCCTGTTAAGAGTTGGTCAAATAATCTGAGTGCGTCAACAAACGGAATGAAATTAGAAACATTGCAAACCCTCTGCCAGCAAGGCACTTGTGAGGTGGTGGTGGGTACATCGCCTATCCTAGGACAACTCACTGCATTTTCAATACAGGCAGAGACTGAAATTAAATGTTTGTGCCCCAGAACCGCCTTCGGGTGAGGTGGTGGAACATTTTGGCTGCCGTGTATGTCACTGCCCTTCACGACATGCCCATACAAACACGGGGAGTCAAAAAGTCTGCTGTGTACCTTAAAGAGTTTCTCTGCCCAGCACAGGTGTAAGCAGTCTGATAAAATCCTCCCTTTGTTGGGGTGAAGAAGGAGGATACTGCCTAACCTCTGCTTGTAAGCCAGCGTAGACACTCAGCTTTGCTTCCTGTTAATCTATAGGAGTCACAAAGTCAGTAAAAGCTGAGGAAACTCTCCCTCCCTCATGGGTGTGCATCCATTCCCTGTCTTGAGCTGCACTTTTCTAAGCTAAAATATAAGTAGAGTATTTACTGGCTTTTCAAGGAGTAACTGATTATGGGACAGATGCCCTCAGCCTCTCTTCCCCCTCTATGCATGTATTAAAAGATGCACAGATGATTTATTTCTCTCCAGACACGTGCTCGTTCCCAGCTGTGACCATCCATTAATTGCTGTAGGAGGTTCTTGAAGAGGGACCCTTTACAAGAGCACGTAGGGACAGGATAGTGGGAATGGCTTCATGCTGAAGGAGAGAGCAGGTTTACATTGGATATTGGGAAGAAATTCTTCCCTGTGAGAGGGGTGAGGCCCTGGCACAGGCTGCCCCATCGCTGGAAGTGTCCAAGGCCAGGTTGGACAGGGCTTGGAGCAACCTGGGATAGTGGAAGGTGTTCCTGTCCATGCTAAGGGGGTAGAATGGGATGGGCTGTGAGGTCCCTCCCAACCAGAACCATTCTATGATTCTCCTGTTTGAAGGAATTCCTTAAATTATTTATTTCATTTATACAACCTATCTACAGATTATTTTGTAAAATAACCCCAGAACCATGTAATTCTTTTCTATAAATATGAACATGTGCCTTAATAAATGTAATTATTTAGCCGTTGGGCATCTAAGGCCTTGTGGTTTTATTTTGGATGACCTGTGTGTATTCTAGGTGATAGATTTAAATCACTGAAGTTTTGTGGGGTTTTTAAAGAAAAAATTTCCAAACATCAGGAGGACAATGCAGTGTGTATTGATGAGGCTGGAAAGACTAGCTAACACGAGTCCTTTGCACCCATTAGCAGCTAGGTCTTGCTCCAGAAAAAGGAGTTTATTTGCTATTATCTGAGTTATTGTTGTGCTTAATCTTTTCTCTCTTGTGTGCCTGACCTTTTAGCAGCAATTCCATCTGTCCTTTGATGACTGAGTGGTAGTGGACAGTGGCTATTTTTTTAAATAAACCTGAAGAAATTCAGATTAATTTCTTTAGTAGCAAATTAGGTATTTTCAATAATATTTGCAGTTACCATGAGCTGTTCTCAAAACTAAATTACATAAAATCACAATGTATTTGCCACACCTTTATAACCTCTCCAGTAAGTCCAGCTTGCTGCTATTTCAGTTGTTCAGTGCATGTTGGACATTGATGTTTTAGCTGTTGTATGACAAATTCCCAGTGCCTTTTTTTGTAATGCTGGAGTTAAAATGAGTTCCATTCTGTTGTATCTGGAACTTTTCGAGGAAACACTCTCAACCCTGACTTTAGTTCTGTTAAATTCAGGTTCTGTCAAGATGAATTTCTGTCAAGATAAAGTGTTGTGAACTGATGTGAACTGATTCTGGTCCACTGCTGAGGGCAGACATTTATTAGCACACCTGGGGCGGACTGGGGAGCTGGCTTCTGAAATATGGAGTGAAAGATCTGAAACAAATGAACTGCAGCAGTCAGGTCACACATAAAACAACGGGTTCTCCTCACCGTGGTCTTGTTATGGACAGGGATATTTATCAAGATCAGTTTCTGCAGTTTTGTTGGGGTAGATGGTCATTACCAGTTGACAACAAAACCCCAACAGCTGCATATAAGTGAGAGAGGTTGTGGTGTGAAAATCATTAAATCATTCTGTATTTCCTGTGCAGGTAAAGGAGAGAGGTTATGGTGTGAAAATCATTAAATCATTCTGTATTTCCTGTGCAGGTAAAGGAGAGAGGTTATGGTGTGAAAATCACTCTGCATTTCCTGTGCAGTGCCATTTACAGGGGTGGGAAGCCTGAGGCCAGCTTCCCTAGAGGAGGAGGCCTGGCTGGCCTTTCCTTTGCTCCAAGTGATTTGTCAGATATCACCTAGGATATGCTGGAGCCAAGAGCCCTGCTTCAGCCTCCTAAATGCAGCAGTTCCTCAGCCTCAAGGGTCTCTGCCTGTTTAAAGCACAAACCACAGAGTTAGCAGCGGATTTTACATGACTACTGAGTGGTCAGGTAGAGGAGACTGTCGAAATGGATTCAGCCTTGGCTGTGTGGCTATAACCCCTATTTATCAGGGTAGATTGGAGATGAGATGTAGCAATGGTCCTTGAATGTTATAATTCAGATGGCAAATCATAAGGTCTCCTCACTGGCCTAATCAAGATAATAAAAGATTTTAGGCTGATTTGAGGAGAGCAGTATTACTGAGTTAATCTGTTTCCCCACCTATCCCACCGTGATCATCTGACATAAACTCTGTGATGAAGTACCCTGAGCACCTAGAGACCCTCATGGGAATTCATACAGAGAAACGCTCACACAGGTGAAACTTCTTCACAGCATCAAGCAAATTTTAACCGGGAAAAGGCGGAAATTGTGGTTTACTCTGGGTTGGCTTTCTGGCACTTGTTTGAAAATGTGCCAGAGTTTATCTGAAGTCAACCAGCAGTGGAGCTTCTGAAAATTCGGGGCAGCTTGTGAGGCACTGTGTTTTTCATGCCTGTCCTGACCAGGCTCTGGAAGTGGGTAGCTTAATTCTGTTCAGCTTGTCACTCGCCGTGACAGATCTGTCCTGTCCTGCGTTTGTGACTAACCCCTGTGGGCCTTGCAGCGGGATTCTGTCAGTGCCAAATCCAGAGATTCTCACCTGGCTGTGAAGCAGTTGATGGTGGGTGCAGCAGGTAACTTCCCTGGATAATGGTTTCCCCTTTGCCTTCCAGGTCCTGCGTGGGGGACAGCGTTGGCACCGAGTGCCCCGTGTGCCACGTGCCGGCGTGGGTGCAGGACGTGCAGATCAACCGGCAGCTGGATGAGATGATCCAGCTCTGCGGAAAGCTGCGGCAGCTCCTGGGCACCTCAGGTGAGACTCACCAGGCTCCTGGGGCTGCACAGCCCAGGCCGCCCCGTTTCACCTCACAGGGAAGGAGCAGGGCAGCCCTGCTTAAAATTCCTAGAGGCTGTTCCGAGTCATGTTTGGGAAATTCGATTTGAAGAGAGCTGTCTGTATGGATTGCTCGTTCTTTGAATCTGTTTTACTGAGAAATCCGCGTCAGTGGGTTAGTCCATAATTCATTCGAATCCGTCTTCCAAAATTAGATGGAAGTGGGAGAGGTTGCTGAGTCTGGTGGCACAAAGCAGGGGCACAGGTTGTCAGCTCTTATGAGAGCCCCAGTGTGTAACGTTCTGCATTGTTTTAGAGGGGCCCTGTTAAAGGATTAATGCATATCTTCTCCTGCCTCTGCGTTTCCATGCTGTCTCCTGCTGTCCTAGTAATTTTCAGGGTTTTTGCACATGGGAAAAATTATCTGTGTTCTTTGCCTAAAACGGAGAAGGAAGCAGGTCTTAACTTATTTATTTTCTGGTCCCTAACAATCAGCTCATTTGTTGCAGTGAAGTTTTGTCACTGCTGACTGTGCTAGAAGGTTGAAGAGAACGCACTCTGGGAATTCATCTCTATCAAATTTGAGGTTGTTTGTCAAAGTAGGAAAAACTGTAGTGAAATAAGCGTAGGTGATTGTGTGTTTCCTCTGCAAGCTCAAAGAGGAGCATTTATGTAATACCAAGTTTTAGAAAACATTCATTTAGTTGTCAGATACAGAATAGGTAATTTTTCCTTCATTGTTGCTTCCTAACATGTTTGTCTAAGTTAAAAATTCTTTTTCTATGTCTAATCCCATCAGCATCTTCAGTCATTTATAGAATAGCTCTTTATTGGCACCAAAATGGATTTTAAGTGACGAGGCTGGAAGCCTGTGTCCAAATGTCAAGGAATACATTTTATATAGGTATAAAATCCTGTGGTGATTAAATCTTCTGGAGCATAGAAAACAGATGATGGCTTAAATAGGATTTCAGGGAAACATTTTAAGTGATGAAGGCTTTTAGAAACACACTCAGAAGAGAATCATTCTGAGAGGAACTATTTGTGATGCTCTAAATAAAGCATTTAAAATACAACATGGTAGCATTATTGATATTGTTTACATGTTTTGGAGAACTCTTAGAGATGGATTAACTCCTAAAAATTGGTCTGATGTTTAACTGTACTAAAAATTGAGTAGTATATTTAACCCCACAGTTCTAAAATCAAGTCTGCATGGTGTGGCTAGGCTGCAGAACTAAACAAAGCTCTTTTTATCATCCCTTGTTCTGACTTAAAAGCAGACACCAAATAGAAGTTTACAGGAGTGTTTTATGTTAAATTATTTGGGAGATGCCTTTCTGTCACTTGTAAGCTTTGCAGTGTGCTAAGGATTTGCACAGTGGCCTTTTGGATGTGTGATACTGAGGATAGGAGAAAATCCTCCTGAGTTGGTAATGGTTCACCTTGAATTCATAAGTAAATGAGCACACCTCTAAGAACAACCAGTTGTGTGCTGGAAAAAAAAATGGTTGAAAATCACAGGATGTTGTAGCTTTGGAGAGTCTGAGAGCAAATTCTTCAGGATGTTTTGTCCCTCATCTCCAGCAAATCCCTCACCTGCTGTAGATGTCTGGATACATTAAATTCTGCCTTGAACTTAAAGTATCCAAAGTGAAACATGCTTAAGTTTGGAGAATTGGGTTCTCTTCTCTTGTTAAGCACTTGCTTTCACGTTCTTACAGCACTGGACTTCTGCCAACAATATTTTCTTCTCTTTTGTCTTAGAAGGTCAGAAATTGTACTTTACGTTCCAGTAAAGGAAAAAGACCGAAAAATCAATCTTTCAGTGCAGGAAAGGAAGAGAAGCAGTTGAAAAAAAGAATATTTCAATATATTTGTGTCCCTTTTGCATATTTGCTGTGTATGCCTTGTTTTGAGACAGTTGTGGCTTCTCTTAAATCTTTCTGGAGATCCCTGTTGGCTCTGAAATTTCTAAGTGCATCCTACTAGTAATATTTTTAATCTCTGACAGAGCTAGTGCATGCACTAAGCTGTGTGTTTTTCTTTTAAAAAAGCCCATGGAACTGCTGTGACTGAAAAGGATAGGGTTAAGCTCACACTGAATATTTCAAATACAAAAATCCCTGTACCCTGAGGTTCCACAGTAGGCATGAGAGGGATCTCACTTGGTATTCCATTGGGGTAAAAATAGCTTCTGCCAAACAGCATGTGCATTGTAAGAAGCAGCAGCAAATAATTCAGGAAAGACTGCACATAACATTTAATACCTGCCTTTTAAATTAGAGGGAAACACAGCAAATGACACTCCTGGGGCGACTGAAGACGAATTGACAAGCAACAAACCTGAAACTGGCTGGAAAGCGCAAATTATAGGTGGAAAATTCAAGCTGTATGGGTAGGAATTGCTGAGACTCCAAAATAACTCACTTGTTAGAGGTTTTATGTGCTTAGTCCATGGCAAGGTGAGGAGAAGTGCCTGACCTTTTGGCTGCCCTGTGCTGTACCAGGGTGAAGGGAAGCTGGCCAGCAGGCACCACAGATAGGATGTCTGCAGCTCAGATTCCTTATTTCTAATCCTTGGGATCTGACACTGGTGGGATGATGGGCTCCACAGGTGGGTAATCCCTGAGGACCTGCTGAATCGTGGGCACAGTGTGCATAAAGCACTAGGTTTGTGGATTTACAGTGATGATTTTGAAAGAGAAGTTCTAAACACTTAGGCTTTTCTGCGTAAGGTTCTTTAAAAAGAAGAGATTGTAGATTTCCAGAACCATCACCAACCCTTTATAGTTGATTTTACCTTATTCTTACACATCAGACAGAAAGCCTTCCTCCCCTCTTTCCCTGCAGAGCTGCACCTTGCAGGTGTTGGTCAAAGCTTCCTAAGCTCTTGCTGGTGGACAGGCAGCAATATCAACTTTCAATCCACCTTTATGGCACCGTGACTTTGTTTCACATTTCCTGCACGTGGAACTCCTGTTGTAACAGATTACATTGCGTTTCATGGATGCTGTGACATTTTTCATAATATCTAAAGGTGGAGTTTTTGAATAGCTGGAATTTCTCCCTTTCCCCCTCGGTGTTGAATACTTCACTTGCAAAATAATCATTCTTCAGTGAAGGCACTAATGTTGCACAGATGGTACCAAAGCTCTTCCCTTTGATTTTTAATAAGGGACTAGTTTGTCAAAGAGATTTCTCAACTTCTGTTCTGAAACCCCTAATAGAGAATAATTTGAAAGGCACACAATGTGCATCATTATATTCCTTTGATGCAGATTAATGATAGCTAAACCACATTTTCTAATTGCTCCTTTTTTTCCCCTGCACTAGCCTGCAATTGCTCCATAGCAGAACGTGGAGATGGAGCTCTAGTTGCAAGGCACTGACTGTCTCTTGGTATTTTTGTGTAATCTCAACCCTTTTAACACTTACAAAATCAAATTCTATTAAATCTCAGCTTTGAGAAACTCGGGCTTATTATGTGCAAATAACTCTAATTTAGAAATAATTCAGTTACTACATTGTGTATCTGAATGTTACATTTAATAGGTAATGGAGACTAAATTTATTGCATTTATTGTAGGCTGGTTCTACTAGGATGTGTTATTGTGGGTTCTCTTTATGCTATTGCAGATGCTTAAAATCTAGGATTAGTAAGGAACACTCTACTGATTTACCTTGTCTGAATGCCTCTGAAAATTTTTGGGAGGACACTTACTTATTAAAAAGATAATTAAATCAAAATCATAACAGTAATTTTTCTCAATCCTGTTGAGATCCAAGCTCTGGCTTCAAACTCAGAGACAGAAGAGAATTCATTTGGATTGATTTTATCATGGGCAATTTTCTCTGAAGGTACTTTAACTGAATGAACTTAGCCACCAGATAATACCCTCTTTATATAAATTAACATTTACTTATTAAATCATAAGAACTTCCTTTCAGCTTCTTGGCACTGGATCTTTCTTTCTTTCTCTTCCTCACAGCTGTGGGTCCATGAAAAGATCGGATTTTCAGGGAAGGTAGATTGGCCATTTGTCCAAGTGGCTGCACACTTTGGAAATTGGAGGAAGGGATAGCAGAGTGTAAAATGGAGTGAAATTGGAGAAAATGCGGTGTCCTCCCCTGGGTGTGCAGGGCTGGCCTCTGGATGGGTTGGGTCTCTTTGTCAGGGCTGTGGGCATCTCTTAATGGTGTTCCACGAGTGCCTCCCTGTTTCAGAACATCCTCTATTACACCCCAGGTCCTTGCAGGTGAGGAAAAACACTCCTGGGAATGGATTCATGTGGAATGTTGTATTTTCAGCAGGTTTTTAATAACCTGACTAGTAAGTCCCTGCTGAGCACCCAGTAATGAACAGATCAGCTCAGGGAGTCTGGTGGTGGATTTTTCCCAGGCTTTCCTGCTACCAGAAGTGGTGCATCCAGGGTAAATGCTTCGTTGTGTTCTGCTTTAGATCATACTTCTGAAGGACAGTGCCTTTGATTGAATTTGTCACTTGGACTTTAAAGTCTGGCTGTGCTATGCACATCAAAAAGAATTCTGGCCATCATAAAATTGTTGCACAAATTACTTCTGCAAGCCAATTTTATTCTTTCTCTTCACTTGGGGATGACTGATAGTTTTAGCAAGGTAAATCTTTTACAAGGAGATCTGCTAGTTTGTGTAAACACTGAAGGCAAGATGAGTAAATAGTAACTTGTGTTTTATATTTTGCATCTGTCTGCAATCAAGCTCTTCCTTTTTTTTAGATGTTATTGTCAGAATGAGATTGGGTACGATCTCACAGCTAGCTAGTTCTGAGATTTCAGTCTCAGTTTCAGTGCTTTGTTTCTTGTTTGCACCAAGCCCAGCCTTAGAGGAAAACCAAATAGCTGCAGTTCTGTACTTGATGATTATCTTTAGATGCCTAAATGATTGATTAACTAGCCTCAAGCTGTATTCCTAATGACACTTTTGGTCTGATGGCTTACATATTCCTCTAGCTAAATCTAATATGTAACAGCATTTAATTCGAGGGGTAAGCAGGGTAATTGAAATCAAGATTAAGGAAACATTTAACTTTGCAATATTGCTTTAAAAGACAACTGTGAATGTCTGTGTTAGTGCTGAATTACTAGCTACACAGTTCTCTTCTAAGTGCAGTTTCAAATGCACTTTTTTGTGACTCAGGGATTGGAACCAGTGTGTTTGCTGCTATGAGTTTATCCCACTTGCTGTGAAAAACGGGCTGTACTTACTAACACCAAAATTAAAAGAGAAGGTATGGAGATAATAAATTAGCCATAGAAAGTTAATGCACTGAAGTAAAAGTGATAGATTATTGCAGTGAATGTCTGTCACTTTTAATAATTGAGACTTTGTATAGTTTATTTCAGGAGTGCTTAGAACCCTCCCCACCCTTATAATCTTGGCCTTAGTGCTGCTTCAAAAAAACCCCAACCAAACCAAACCAAATTCACATTGGTTTTGTGTTTGATTGCTATAAATCACCAAGACTTTAGTGAGTGATAGTTCCCGAGGTTTGAGGCAACAGGAAGAATGAGCCGTGCATTTATTTGGAGCACTTTTCCAAATAACCTAAAATAACACCAGTTTGGAATGAAGGAATTGGTAAAAAATCTGCTATAGTTCTTTTAAAAAAACTGTTGAATTAAATTAGTGTCTAACTTTAAAGTCACTTTCTACTCCTTAATTTATTCTTAAGCCATTGAGGACAGTATTTATGTCCTCAGTCCTTGTTCTCAACTGGTATTTCATGTGCTGGGAATACAGATATTCCTCCATCCTCCTGGTCATTGATTTGTAATGTCCTGTACCATGTGGTTTATAAAATTGCTCCACGGCGTATTTTAAAAGAAATGTTAGAGATCATCAAAATGCTTAGCTTCCTTGAAATTACTTACTACCCAGGGGTAAAGGATCAAATGACAGGACACAATTGCTTGCACATTTTCTGTATATTCCTCTGGCTCATCTGCTCTCTCTGTGGAATCAGTTATAATTTCTCAGGGATGATCAACATTTTTATAAGGATATTGTTTTTGCTTGCTTACAGCTATTTTTTCCTTTTCATCTTCAAATGGACTGTAATATCCCTTTGGAAAATTGTTTCTGTGCTCTTTTGTTAAACCTGTTTCCAAGGAAAACTCATTGAGAAAACCAATTTCTGTCCTTTTCTGACCTGGTCAGAGCTGCTGTGTGCATGTGCTGTGTTGTGACCCCAGACTGAAGGAATTTCTTTGCCAGGATGCTCACTTGCCTGGTGGATCTCTGAGCTCCAGAGTGGCCAGGTGGCCTTGCCAGGGCTTTTAAAGTCACCCCCTGTGTCTTCTCAGAAGGGTGGCCTTGCCAGGGCTTTTCTAAAATCACTGCATCTATCTTCTCAGAAGGACTGAAGATGCTCACAGATTGTGTTTAGTAACACGTCATCAATCCTTGCAGTTGTTGTTACGATCTTCTTTTGCTTGGTGAGGTTCTGAAGAGTGCTCCATAATTATTTTTACTCTTTCCTCACGCCCTCAGATTCAGCAGAAGATACATCCACACCGCCTGACTCACACTTGGGGCTAAAGAGCAAGAAGGAACAGATAAAAATGTGGTTCAGCCCAAGAAGCAGGAAAATTCGATGTGTGGTTAACAGGGATCAGGCTAAAACTAAAAGCAACGACCTGGGTCAAGACACATCTTCAGTTTATGAGTTCTTTCCTTCCCCTCCTCACGAGAAGCCCTCCAAGCCAACAAAAAAACCAACCCAGAAACAGATTAAGAAGATGAAGAAGAAACATCTAGCAGACATTAACAAAGAGTGGAGCTTAGAGGAACCTGTGCAGAAAAGAGCTGAGAAGACTCCCAAGGAAAAGTGTGTGACCATCTGCAGTCAGCCAGTAGTGCTGTGCACTCCGGAACCAGAGAGTCCTGAGGAAAGACCTCAGCAGGAGTCCGTAAAGGGAGCTGACTCCAGCAATAATCAGGAAGATGTGGAAGTTCTACCACAGGCAGAATCCCCAGAGAAGAAAGATGACAGTGAGGCTGTGTGCTCTGCACGAGATAGCCAGGAAAAGAATTGTACTGCAGAGACATTGCAGTCACCAGCAAATGAAGTGACGCCTGTGAAACGTGGAAGAGAGCAGTGCAGCCTGCAGGGCACTCCTCAGTCTAAAAGAGCAAGGAGAAGCGAGAGGGGCATTCCCGGGAAGTCGGGCAGGCAGGCCGAGGGCTCAGAGGAGTCACGGCAGGGCTCCCCCACCTGCCCAGCCTCTGAACAGACACCAGCTCGGATTTGTTCCTCTGCATCCAAACTCGCTGACACTGGAATGAAGACGAGGAGATCTGCAGCCCTTCAGGCCAGAAATAGCCCTTCACTTTCAGAATCCCCCTCCACCCCATCCACCCCTAGGAGCTGCAGTCGAGCAGCGACACCGCTCAGTCCTGCTGTGTTGAAATCCCCTGGTGGCAACACAATTGCCAGGAGAAATCACAAGGGAGAGACTTTGCTCCATGTTGCTGCCATCAAGGTAGGACCATCAGCCTCTACTTCAGCTTTAAGCAGAGGTTTAAAAAGACAATGTTGTTTTAAAAGTATTCTGGGAACCGGTTACTTCAGAACACCCTGTTTGGAGGAGGGAAATCTCATTTTGTGATCTTTTCCTTCTAGGTTTATTGGAAGTTTCCAACTTGATTCTCTGATTTCATACAGAAATGACTGTTCGAATGATCAAAGATGGTTGTACTTGGAATCTCAAAGCATTTCAGTGTCAGTGATACCTGTGGGTTCTAGGAAGTGATAAGCATTTAAATGTTTTGGCCTTGAAAGCTTTCTCTGATTTGTCACGAGGAGTTTAGGAAGTATTTCAGATCCCACTGAGTGACCTTGATCAGTTCAGTCTGAGCTGGTAACTCAGCCAGGACAAAATCTGAGTTAAGTACACAAAGAAAACTCTGTGAAACATTAGTTAACCATTATGTAAGCGTTGAGATCCACCACCTGATGATGCAAATGTTGGCTCAAGGGGAATGAGGTTCTGCTCCTGTGATGCCCACACTGAGCCCTATGCTCTGGAGGGAAGGGAAGAGTTTTGGGGTGTTCTCAGTTTTATGTAAGACCAATACTCTTCTTGGAATGACAGCTATCACTCATGATGGTGTTAATATCTTATCCAGTTCCTGGTGTGGTAGAATTTCATAACTTTGCTCTTGGCAGGGCTGTCCTTGCCCATTACTCTGTAAAAGCTGGGTAAAACATGTCCCACTCACCAGATCCACTTAGGGCAGCTCCCTCCTCTCCAAGAGTTTGTAGTCTGGCTATTCAAATGTACTTTGTGCTAAATCATAAAATACAAATGCTGTGTGGTTAATAAATTGAACATACTGGAAGAATTGATTCCTCTATAAGCACCTGACATTTATACAGCACTTCTGTCTGGTGAGACAGAGGCTCTTCTTGATAAATAGCTGTGTCCTCTTTCACAGGCATTTCTAATAAGCCACTCCTGCTGCACGAGACCTTTTTAAATGGAAGTGTCAGCTGAGCTGAGTCGAGTTCAAATCTCATATTTGGTGTCATTAATATGGAATTTGGGGGCATAAAATGAAACATTGTCCTCACAGGACTCAAGAGCTTTGAAGGAGACATCTCTTGTTACCTCTTGTCTTAAGTCCCTCTTCATTAAAACACTGTTTACAAATTACCCTTCCGTTATTTTCTGGGAATTAGTAACTAATACAGTCATGACTGACTGGTTCTGGGAAAAATGGGTCTGCCTTGACAAGTTTGCACACAGGTATGGTTTCCAGCAATATACCTGATGCTTCTTTGGAATGCAGGGATTTCATCTGAGAAAACAACATCCCTGCAGCTCATTGAATCTTGGAGTATTGGCACATGGGTGATATGCCAATAAGGTGGTTTTTCATTGCAAAGCATTCTGAAGATAAATGAGGAAAAACTAAACAGTTCACGCTGTAGACAAAAAGGATCAACATGTTTTGATTATTGAAGTTCAGTGGTGTTGCTGGCACTCCTTACTGGTGTTGGTAGAGCAAAAAAAAGCTGATTTCCAGCTGGAGTGTGGGCAGTGGGATGGGCTTATGCAGTCCTGTGAGCTCCTTTCGATGTTTTTCCATGTTTATAATTATTGAGCTGAAGTGGGAAATGGCTTCTGTTCCTCATTAGTTCTGCAGTGGTTTTTATCCAGCAGCTCCACATTCATTGAGGTGCTCATTAGGGCTTCAGGGTGATCCCAAAGTTTGCTTTGAAAAGGGACAAAAATAACATGAGCAAAGTGATCCCTTGGTTATGATCTTTTAACTTGCAGGAACCCTGTATGAACTGATAGAAGTATTTTGTCGAACTGGTCTTAAAAATACCAGGCTCTATCCTCTTTGTATATTCTCAGTGTGGAGTTTAGATTTGTTGGTTTGGGGTTGTTTTGTTTTTTTCCCCTTCAAATTATTTCTAATTTTTTTTTTTTGAAAGAAGCATTTCTCTTCCAGTTTTGTTTTATGGTCAATTTTTTTTTCTTGTTTTCACAGCCAGTAATGTTTTTCCATGTGTGTAAAGGGAAAGAGACTTGCAGCTGCCACCCTCCCCTAAAGTAAAATGAAGTCTAATTCTCTGGGACTTCATTAATTATAAAAACAAATCTGTGTGATTTTCATTAGCTGTTAGGGTCTAATACCCAGAATTTAATTAAAGCTAATTGAATTCTCCTTTTTTTTCTTATTTAAAAGAGATCATAAACAATGTTAGCAGGCATAAAAAGTAAGAGTGCTGTGCTGTTTCTAATGATTCTGTGGGATTGTCCCCATTTACTACTACTACTAGTTATTAGTTCACTGAAATCAAAATGATTCTCAAGAAAGGTTCTAGTGTGGATGAACTTAATGCTGAGTTAAACTAATAAAATAAAAATGTGACTCTTCCTGTAGCAAACAGCAGTCACGTTTATCTTCACAGTCATTAAAGGTGAAAATCCCAATTAATTAAAATGCAAAATGTGACCTGTTCAACTCTGAATATTCTAAACCAGTGGGACATTGCCCCATCACCAGCCCTTCCACACGGGGATTTTTTTTACAATAAGAGAACAAATTGTTCTTAATTTAATTCTTCTTAATTCTTCTTACTTGATTGCCTCTTCCGTGGCAGTTCAGTCCCAGCACAGCGCCATTAACGGGTTGGTGCAGAGCCCTAAATCTGCTGTGGGGAGAGGAACCCCCAGTTCCTTGGCACTGCCTTTCACCTCTGGGGGTGCCTGTGCTTCTCCTGCCTTCCCGAGGGAGGTGATGGGCAGAGCACAGGGGGATTTTGCCACTGGGGGTTCCAGGGAGAGGACAGTGAGCTGTAGCACTAGAGGGTAACAGAGGAGCTTGGCAGCTGCCCCACTGTTACAGGAAGTGGATGGGAAATAGCTGGGAGAAGGCTTGGGAGGCTTCAGTTTAGAGGGAAATGAGGAGTTGTCCCTGCGCTGAGGAAAGAGGAGCTTGGCTCTGTGCAGAGCATCTGCTTAGTTTGAAGAGAGAGATGGTGTATTTGGACCAGCTTTGGTTATCTCCTGTTCCAGGACCCTTTAGTTGTGAGAGTTCATGACAGCTTTCTCTCCTTGCACTCTCAGCAGGGCTCACAGAAAGGCTTCACCCATGGCTGGCCTGCTGTGCTGGACTCTTCATGATCATTGTAATTTACACAGTGAAATAACTGAGATAGTTCCTTTGGAGCCTGTGAGAGCGTTTCTCTCACTGCTTTGTTACCAGTTAAGTACATGTCAGGAAGGAGAGCAGAGGAGATGTTGTGGTTTTGTCAGCACATGATGGTGAATATCAGGATGGGTTTTAAATCTTGTTTTCAGGTGTCTCACCTAGTCAGCTGTGCCCTGCCTTGCTTTTTGTACTGGATCTGCGTGTCATGGTTGAGATGGGTCACAGAAGAACATCTTCCCTCCTGGAGAAAGGAGGTCAAGGCAAATAGGAAAGAGTGCAATGGTTTCAAATGCAGGACTTGAGAATATGGAAACTGGCCAGGAGTCAAAGCAATCCATCTTCTCAAGTGCTGATTTGGAGGCCTGGAAACAAATTACCATTTCTTTTTCGATAATGCTGGGTTGTTACTTGCCTTGTTTCTGAGGCAAGTAACTCCTTGCATGCATTGAAGGTTAAGCATAGCTGCTTGTAAGTTTGCTATTAGTGAACAGTCTGCTGTGTAGGGAATTTGGAGGATTTTGAGGTGAGAAACTTGTAGGATCCCGGAGAGATTTCACAATTCCTATAAGCTCTTTAATTCCTTTTGTCCTCCTTGACCATTTATGAGTTGTAAATAATCTACTTCCCCCACAGCTTAAACAAGCAAATGGCATTGTGTTTGAAAGAGTTTTTTGTTTTGGTTCATTTGTTTGACCTAAAGATTGAAGTTGCCTGGTTAAATTTGTAAGTAAAGGAAGAAATATTTGGTTGAAGGAGGTACAGGCTTTTAGCTTCATCTTCATGTACTGTCCTGATTCTTTGGATCTCTCTCTTTAACTGGGAGAGTCTGTTTTCTGGGAGAGTATGTTTTCTGTGAGAGTATGTTTTCTGGTAGAATACGTTTTCATATATTTAGTAATTTGACTTTTTGCTGAAAAATACCTTGATTAATGGAAATTGTAAAGGGCAAAATGGAAAAAACAACCCTGTAAAATAGGACTGAAAGGACACTTGCAGTTCTTAACCATATGTAATAAATTCAGGACTTGAGGGGAAAGGAAAAAGAGCTCCAGCAACCTTGTGTAAGCAAAGTACAGATGGTTTTCTGGGCTTATGCCTGCCGTGGCTGCAGGATCTAAATTCTCCTTGGGAGGAGGAATTGCTAAGGCCCTGTAAATGCTCTTCTCTGTGTAACCTACTGCCGGCTCTGCCAACAGATGGCCCCAGTGCCTTTCCTGCTTCCCTGGCTTTTCCAGCTCCAGGAGGAGCAAACCCGTGGCTTTGCTGCTTTGTCACTACAGCTCAGCTTCGCGATGAGCATAAAATGTCCTGAGCTTGCTTTGTTCCGAATGGATAATTCTGCATCCTGCAGTAGCTCCTGCCTCTTCGAGAGCTGGATGTAATCCTTCATTGATAATTAGATTTCAAAATAAACACTTGCCTGTGAATTTTTAGTGGTTAGGAGCATTTTTTCTGCCTGGCGTTTGCCTTGTTCTCCCTTTCTGAACGAGAAGTGTCTCCACTTATGCTAAGGGGGTCTCTCCTCGTGTCCCCCTGGTTATGTGTTCTTAGTGGAGGCTGGGGATTTTCCTGCTGCATCAAATACCCTCGAGGAACTAAAGGCACAGAATTAATTCCAGCATTAGTCCAAGCACATCTTGATGCAGCATGTTGGAATTAGTCATTCTGTACTAACAGGTGTCGTTTCTTCTGCTCCCTTGTGGAGGGAAGACATGGAATTGACATATTTGTGTCTGGGATTTGGTCCTTACTCTTTCTTGTTTAGAGTTTAGCAAAGCATTTATTAGCTTATAAATGTCAGTAATTCCATCAGCTTTGATGGAATAACCAAATCTTATGTAAAAAAACGTAAAAATAACCAAACTACTTTTTTTTTTTTTACTCTTGGATCACAATTATTTGGCTTGACTTGTCATCTAAACCTGTTGTCAGCCTCTGGAAGACCTGGGCAAATGTCAGAGGCACCTAAGGTTGGATTTGATGATCTAATAGGTCTTTTCCAACCAAAATGATTCTGGGATTGTGGTCCTGCTTGCAGGAGGGACTGGATGACATGTCTGTTAATGATCTGCCACTTGAAATTTAGTCTTCTGCTTTTTTTGAGCTGAATGTTCACATTCTGGTGACTGACTGAAGAGCCTCTGAGGGCACAAACGGCACATTCTCCTGGCTCTGTTTTGTTAACATCTCTCTTGTAATCCTGACTGGCAGCGCCCATCCAGGCGCTGTGCAGCTCCTGACAGCTTTCCCTCCTTGCTGTCACTCTCAGTGCTCCGTGCTGGTTGTAGGGAGCAGGTTGCATTTACAGATGACACAATGACAATATTTATCTTCTGTGAGCAGCAAAACACCAATTTTCCAATTCTGACGTGGGCCTGGATTTGAGTCGGGGGCTGTTGTCAGTCCCGGTGTCCGCACCAGCAGCGTTTCCTTTGATGAAGCCACAGCAATGTTTTACAAATCAATGCTCACATCACTGATCTGAAAAGCTGTGATAGGAGCTGATGCCCACACAAATTATCAGCTGTTCTTCCCGCTTTAAAGCAGCTCCTGAAATGTCAAACCCTCTGCAGAACATGTTTGCAAACTGAACTTTCAGTGATAAGCTCAGCTCTCGCTCATTATAGGTAATTGTGTGTTCTCCCTGTCGGGGAGGATCTCAATGCTGAGCGCTGTCTCGGCTGCCTCTGAACAACTTCTCAGGTTTGATGTGTGTCTGTTACCTTGCAACCATGAAGAATGTGCTGCTGCTAGAACCCTTTAATTGCTTTCAAAGGTAACATTTTGCTGGGGCATCCAGATCGTGAATATAATGCATGAATTTTATCTCTGATGTGTTAATTTGCTTGATGGTTGTAAAGCTGGTGAGTCTCAGCGTTATTTTGGTGAATTTTGAGTTTGCAGCTGTTGCTTGCTGGATTTATTTTTGCAAAGCAGACTGTCTTACTGTTTTTCCTAACTTGAGTAAAGATTAAAGCTGTTTTGTTCTTTCAAAGAGTTTCTCGGTAACAAGATCGGATAAAGTTTGTTGTTATTGTATTTAAAGCTTAATATAATATTCTCTCACCTTTTCTAAGGCTTGCTGTGAGTAGCACCTAGAAATTCCTTGACTTCTCACTACCTTTAAGGGAATTAAACTTGATGTTTATCATGGATTAAATTTCTCTCCTTCAGATCTTTTTTAAAAATATTGCATATTTGGCCTTGGCAATAGCTACACACCAGTTTATATATTAATAGTGTCTTCATTTGGGATCACAGTATCCTGGTCCAGGCAAAGTGTCAGCAGTTGTCTTGAAACACTTTTATTTTGCCTAGAATAATAAGAATTTAGGCCTGCACTGCAGAGATCGCCTTGCCTCAGCATCCACAGGTGCCTTCCCCTTACCTATTTATAGCAGCATCTGGATATACTCCAATCTTATTACCAACTTTGCTTTTCAGGGTGTCAAAACCTCTGATTCACAAATTCTGCCCTTTTGCTTCCTCTGCCTCATCTCTATCCAGCCTCTTTTCCACAGCCTCTGCATCAGTTTCTACCCTCTCCACACCTCCTTGCTTACAGTGAAAGCTGAATGTAACATTTTTCCAAAAAGTGAGTTTAAACTATTTTGGTAGGTAACTGGCAGAGAAAGTGTCAGTGAGATTCAGCATCAAGTAGTAATTGCAGCGTTAAATAAAACTCTTTTCGTTTTGTGGAAAACCAATTTCTAGAAGCTTGTCAGGCTTATTAATTTATTTCACCTGTGTTTTCAGCCAGTTATTTAGATTACCTTGAAAAAATCCAGTCTGAAGAAGGAGGAAATTCTCAATAAACCTTCCTGACTTTAATCCCTGCAGTTTGACTGTAGTGGACAATTAGCACAAATTTTTCCATTATTGTGAATTAACTCTCTTACATACGTAGTTTTCATCCAGAAATATGTATTTGTGAAAACGTGTGGGTGGTTCTAAATGAACACCAGTGATTAACTGTGGTCTCCAGATCAGTTCAGCTTTTCTTATCCTGACTGTGTCTACATGGAAGGCTTATATCGTTACATTTTTATTGCAGTTAAATTTATAATTGGGCATCTCTCAAGTCTGTGTTGTATCTATGTATTTTCTTCATTAGTTTTTTTCACAACTGTGGGTTTTTTTCCTCTGTAGGGTGACTTAGCAGCTGTGGAGCAGCTGCTGAAGGACGGGGCAGATCCCAATGTCAAAGACAACGCAGGCTGGACACCACTGGTGAGTGCTGAGGGCTTCTTTCTCTCATCTTGGAATCAGATTTCACTTCATCCCTCCATTCCTCTCTGATATTTTAGCTCCCTTCACATACTTTAAAGTGACAGAGAATTTTGCAAAGTGAAGAAGTGATGATAAACAAGGTTAAAAGAATTCATCAGCAACCACTGACCTTCCCAGGTGTCATTCTCCTTCACTGGGGTGTAGGGCAGGCCATGATATCGATCAGCAAAGCAGAAAATACAGCTAGGATAACTCAAAGATGATCAATTCCAAACAATCTTTGTATTTAATGGGTTCCTAATGTCCTCAGTGGTTTGGAAATACATCAAGTAGTGGAGTGAAAAAACTGCTCAATTGAATTACAGAAAACAAACAAAAGGTTCTCTTCAATCATGACTTCTTCCTCTCCTGCAGAACATTCCTGATAGCCTGTAATCTGCAGGGTTTTGTTCCCTGTGGTCTAATTTGCACACAGTTGGCCTTTGTTCAGTTCTTCTCGGGGCTTTCTGCTAGCGCTGTGCTCCAGGTTAATTCCTGTCAGGAGCATAATGCAGCACCCCTGCATCATCATCTTCCCCGGCCATCTGTGGATGGAAAGGGAATGAGAGGAGCCTTTCTCACCCGAGTTCTCCCCTGTGGCTTCCCCCCAGCACGAGGCCTGCAACCACGGGCACGGGGCGGTGGTGGAGCTGCTGCTGCAGCACCGGGCGCTGGTGAACACCACGGGCTACCAGAACGACTCCCCGTTGCACGACGCCGCCAGGAACGGGCACGTGGCCGTGGCGGAGCTGCTGCTGCGGCACGGGGCCTCACGGGACGCCGTGTGAGTGTGCTGGGGCACAACCAGCCATAAACGGGGTGTGGGGAGGGAGGGGTGGTGGGAAACGTGTTCTCTGCTGTGCCTGCATCCTCCTTTGCCAGGTGGGTGTGCCCTTTCCATTCGGCTTCCTCAGGGTTGTTGTTCCGCAACGTAAAAGGGTTTTCTCTCAGGGTTGCTGTTCCTGAGATTCTCCTCGGGGTTGCTGTTCCCCGAGGTAATCAGGTTTTCGGGCTTCTCTTGCCCAAGAGCCAGAGCAGACAAGCTGAGTCTGTCAGTCCCTGTTTCCAAGGCTGTTTATTCTTCATTATCTCAGTTCTTTCTCAGCTCTGCCAGGTGTCCCCAGCAGTGCAGGACATGCAGCAGGACTGGGACAGATCAGAGGGTCCCAGACCTTTTGTACCATTTCTCTGACCCAACCACCGTCCACAACGAACTTTTCATTTACAGAATCTTACCAATACTTACTGCCTATGTTAACATGTCATTTCTACTTTAAACCAATCCTTGTAATAGAACTCAGCAGAAAATGGGGGAAAAGAACAAGAACAAGGAGGACAGGACCACTCCCAAATTCCTCCATCTTGCCTTTTCAAGCCAACATACTAAAAATCCTAGATTCTACATTTACACTCTGTGATAAACTAACTACTACTTATTTGGAATTCTCTCAGCTTGTGATTCTTCATACAATGTGGGCATTCCCTCCCATGGACAGGGATCAGAGGCAGTGTCCTCCTGGGCTCTGTGTGAGGCTGGCTGAGCCCCTTGTACAGATCCCAGACCCCCCTGTCCTGTCTCCAAACCCTCCAGGGTGGCCAGAGGGAGGTTCTAGACTCTGACACAGCTTTGTCCTGAGCTTTTCTGAGGACGCCTGAGTCACAGAGAGCTGTAGAGAGACTGTACTAGGAAAGCAGCAACATATGCTTGCCCCAATCTTACACTTTCCTGTTGGCATCTTGTTATAGCTGCTGTCAGCTTGAAGATGCTGAGCTAGATGAGTTTTGAACTGCTACAGCTGTTTTTTGTCTCTTTACTTTTACTGCACTTCTTGCTAGCAGAAGGCATTTTGCTCCAGTCTCTTCTGTTTTCACAAATGACACAGACACAGACTGAGATTTGGGAATTTTCATTTTTGGCTTTCTGGCTCAAAGCACCAATCCTTGGTACACCTTTTAATTTAAAGAAAACAAGCTAAGTAATATATTCAGTTGACTCTTCTATACAGTTAAGTCTCCTGAAGATTTTGGCATTTGTGTATAAAGAATCTTTCAGTCTGTGAATGACCCTGCAGCCTGTCAGTATTCCAGGCACTACATATAATTTTAGGTGTTGTACTGTTGTTGTGCCAGGGCCTCTGTGTATAAATTTGAGTCCAGTGTGAGTTGTCAGTAGGGGGGTGTGTGTAAAGAAAAACAACAGGGTGAAGTCTAGCATGATAGAAGTTTCCTTGGCAGCCACATGAAGAAGCATAAACAAGCTCAGCTTAATCACTTCAGCTCGCAATACTCACTCTCTTGAAGCTTACAGAATTAAGGTTCTTTGTGGAAAAGCAGAGGGTTTTCATGAAGTCTTAATCTTGAATATATTAGAGTTTAAAAAACAACACGACAAAGCCAAAACAAAGCAACAAGCTCTCAAGACTTCAGCATGAAAAAGTAAAACAAGGATCAGTTGTTCATCTTGGCTTTGTTCTTGAGCAGCAAGGACCAGTGCACCTGGAAAAGCTGACAGCTTCAGGGATTTTCAAGCCACTTGAAAATGAGGATCTGGTTGTGTCACATTGCTTGGTGTTTGAAAGCACAGCCAGCAGCTTTGCTGGGAGGTGGTGGCAGGGTTTCAGCTCTGCTGGGTTTGCACAGCCCAGGCTCCAAATGCAGCCTCCTGTTAGCCTTGGTCTCTGCTGCATGTGCTCACACAAACAGAGGTGAAGCTGAGCCCCTTCCAGCTCATTCTACATGAGCAAACATGGCTGTTGAAACAAGCTCTTAAATCAGGGAAGGGGAGACTTAGATAAACCTTAAGCCCTGCTTTAACTTCTCACTGAATGTAGATAATGTTCAGTTAAAATCTCTGAGAACAAATTTAGCTGCTGTTAACCTTTGTGTGGTTTGTGGCACAAATTCCATCCTGTCCATCCCTCCTGGAATGCCTGAGGCTTCCAGATCTTCTGTAGGCTCCCTGTCTCTGGCTGAAGTGCCACTGTGTGTGTTGCAATTGCACTGATGATGGAAAGAGGTTGGGTTTGTCTATGTAAGTGGACTTGAACCTTCTTGAATACAGAAGGTTTTATTAATTTTTTTTCCTAGTGAATGCAATACCCCTATAACAGAGTCAAATCTGACAAGAAACTTGTGTTTCTTCAGTGACTTTTTTTCCTAGATCCCTGAAACCAGCAGACCTCAGTTTTTAAAAACAGGAGGTGAGAACAGGCTGATGACTTAAAATGGTGCAATTATAGTTCATTTCATCATGGCTAGTTATAATTGGTCTCTGTGTGCTTAGTGCTCACCTTCACATTATTATTTTAGGTTCTTTGCAGTAGAAATTGAAGCAGTGATGAGTAGAACTTGCATCTCCAAGGCTTATTTTCTTGAGGAGTGCCTTAACTTGAGAGGTGTGCAGTGTGTGAGCTAAGACTATACCAAACCAATTTTGTCAAATGGATAAATTGGTCTAATTTTAGTTCACTTCTTTTTTTTCTCTTTGGTGTATAAAACCCCTTCTAGTCCTTTTGTAGGCTCTTCAGGCTCACAATGAATTAACTTTCAGCCAAGGAGAGGGCCCTCCTTAATATGGTGGGATAAAGTGATTCTTCTTTATCTCACAGGAGCGGGGAGGAAAGTTTGATTAGTTCACTGTGGTTATTTAAGTGTTTTGCTTTAGCTAAGCTAAGTAGGATGGGAACATGACAAATGCATTTAAATGTTGCTTGGGACAACATGAAATATAGAGCACAAAACCTCACAGAAGTGACTGATGCCCTGCTGCTGTCTGAACAGTGGAATTAACTCAGTTTTGTGTCTTAATGTCCCCTGTGTGATGAAGAGCTAATCTACTGGAATAAAAACAGAGCTTGCATTGAACAGCCTGCTTAGCATGATACTCAGTTGTGCCAGGTGAAATTTGTTTTAAAGGTGTGCAGTAATAATTTACAGCAGGTCCAAAGGCAGGTGAGACCCACTGGTCTGTGGAGGGATGGAGGATCTCTGGAAGCAGCTACAGACCTCAGTGGGTGAGGTACAACCCTGTCCAAAGAGCTGAGACTTTGCCATTTCAGATGTAGGTATCAGATATTCACAGACCCATCAAGTGGGCACCTTCCAAGTGCCATTCAGTCTGTTTTTCTCCTTTCATGTTGTAGTGCATTAAGGAAAAGCTCTGTATAACAGGAAGCAGCCACATATCTTTTGGACCAAGCAAGAACAGATGAGGGCTTCCTCCTTTGCCAGAAATTAATCCTGGGATTTCCTTATTCCTTGGCAAAAATTCTTTCTGGAAATCTATGAGATTTAACAGTCATGGCACTTCACTTGTCTGCAGCTTCATTGAGGTTTTCACTGGCAGAGATACAAACTATGAATGAAAAATATTATATGGACCAATGGACCTATTAATTGTCCTACTGGTCCTGTTAATTTTTTTACATTAATCTCCTACACATAACTAATTTTTATTTTTATGGCTTTTTTCAACACGCATGAATTCTGTCTTTTTTCTTTGGTTCACAGCAAGCCAAGTGGTTTGAAAAATTAGATCTGTGCATTTGCAATTTCACAGTACTTCCTAAATGCTTTCACTCAAATGGGCTGTCTTTCCAGTTCTTCATGCACAATAAGTCCAGCATTAGTAAAAACTGTCCTCTTGCTCTATTATTTTAGGTGTGGTGGTTGTGAGTCTGACTCTGAACAAACCTGTGGGAATGCTTAGGGGTGGACCATGGTCCTCAATTATGAGTGGCACAGGAACAAAAATGATTATAACCTGCAGTCATTCTAGGAGGCATTAGACCCACGGCACTGATGTAATTTTGTCTCCTTATTCTGAGCCAAGACACTGCAGGTCGTTGCTGCCTAAGTGCAAGACTGTGTGAACTTCCTGCTGAGAGCAGGGTAATTAAAGTCCTGGCTCTGTTTGGATATCTCAGATGGTTTTTCTGGCCACACAGATTAGGTTTTCTTCCCTCTGTTAGGCTCAGGAAAGGTTTCTATTTAGCACATTCTGGAAATGCAGGTGCTGCCTGCAGAGCCCAGATCCAGATTTCCACATGGGAGTTTCACACGAGGCCTGGCTGCAGCTTTTCCATTCACCACTGAACTCTTTGGTGGGGCTGGGGCAAAACTCACAAACCAGGGGAGCAGCTTAGAAGTCCTGATGACAAAGAATTACAAAGCATTATTTCATGGAGAGGTTTGTTTGAGTTGCTCTTCACTGGCTCCTCTTGGTTCTCAGCACAGCCATCCTGTCCTGTCTTGGAGTGGATTTGTTCTGGCTGTACCAGCCCCCTCCTGACTATTCAGTACCTTCCTGACTGCCTAATACGAGGCTGCTTGCACCCAAGGGTACATCTGACTCTGCAATGTTTGAAAAAACCTCCAAAATGCAAAACTTGCATTCTGGTGGAAAGAAGGATGCCTTGGGGATCTTCAGTTCCAGCTTAAGCACCTCACTGATTACTCTCTAGCAGAAAAAAATGTGTCTCCCTGCTGGGTGTGGAACTCAGCATGTGGCCTGGACCCATTCCCAACAAACCCAGATTTGTGGGAGGAGCACACAGAGTTATTGGTATTTCTGAAAACACTGTTTGTGTATTAAGGGGGATGTAATGTTCATGTCTAATTTGGTTTTAATATTGGATTAAAATTCATCTTTTACTCTGAACAAGGTGGATGATTTCCCTTGTTCAGCTGGGTTGGATAAAGATGGATTTGAGCACCATTTACCTAAAGCTTCTGTTTCCCATCCCTGCCTTACTAAAAAGTACAAATACTGTTTTCATCCATTTTCTTTGAAAAGTAAATTACAACACTGTCCTACTTGAAAATCTGTAGTTAGGATGTGTTCCTTGTATTGGTTTTTATTATGTAAACCCTATTTTCTCCTGTTTCAGCCACATTTTCCCACTCTCCTTAAGCTCAGCAATCTGCTCAGTTGCAAATGCTCTAAACTCTTGAACCATCTCTTGTGCTGGTGTTCCCTTTTCAGACCTCAACTCCAAAGTTTGTCACAATTTAACTGTGCCACCTTAAAATGTAATAAAGAGCCCTTCACTCTTCAGTGCTGCATAATGATGGGACAGCATCACACAGTGCTCTAGTAGGAAGCAACTAAAACAAGCTTAAAACTGTAGGAGAAAATTGTAAGTGAATACAGAAGGAGGAGCTGGAGCTGGTATTCGTGCAATTTATTTGGCAAAGAAATGTTCTATATTTAACTGGGATGGTCTGTGCATTTTCTGTGGTAAACATTGATGAGTTTTTCCCACCAGTCAAGAGCCTTGCTGTGCCTTTGGAGGGAAAAGCACTCCCAAATCTCTGCTGCTGACATGCAGGGATTTCCTCCCTCTGCTTAGCTCGCAGGGAAAGGTCACCCAACCAGTCTAAAGGTGATTTTTGGGGTGTTTGATCATATGTATATATATTTCCCTCTGTCTCTGGATGGATTGTTCAAAGGAACTTTATCTTGCAGCAGTTTGAGTTGAATATTGGCCTTATTTAAAGAAAGGGCAAGAGCTACCCTGATGATGCATGACAAAGCAGGAACAGCACGACAATATTTAATGGGCTGCAACTCCCAGGCCTGGGCAGAGATTTAACCAATTATCTCTCAGTCTGCAGAGTTTGTGTTACGCCTGCTCTGTCCTCATTAGTAGCACAGAAGAGTTTGGGATTGGTAATGGTGAAAAAGACCATCCTGGACTCTTCCCTGGGGGATTTTTGTGGATTGTTGTTTTCCCCAGGGGCTGTGTTAGTGAGCAGTGCTCAGCCAGGAGCACAGAAGGGTGCTGAGGTCAGATACATCAGCGTTGGCCAAAGCTTCCCTGTTAAGCCAGAGTGGAGATTTAACAATTTGAGCTGCTCTTTGGGCTGGACTGGGTTATGCCCTTCCGTGGAATTCCCTGTAAAGCTTCCTCCTTTGCACAGGAATGTCTGGCCAAGAGAGAGCTCTTCAAAGCTGCCGTAGTTTCTGACCTCTTTAAATGTTTCATTGCTTGATGACTGAGCTTGGAAGGTTTCAGACACTGACTCAGGGCTTTGTTCTCCCGACAAGCTTCCCCTCCTTAACGAGCTCCTATTGTGCCTCTGGAGAGCCAGGGCTGCGTGAGGTGGGCAGACCAGGATCAGCCATTATTCTCATAAAGGGCAGAGCAAGCAGAATATTTCCCCAGAGTGCTGGCAGAGGCCCCTGTTTGCTAATGGCAATGATACCTGCTCTGCAATTCCGGGCTCCCCTCCCCTCACTGCTGTCCTGCAGCAGTGAAGTTGTGTGAAGAAGAAATTGGAGCTGAGCTTGATGTGTTTATAGCAATCAGCTCTGTGTGAGGAGTGCTGGAAGAGGAAATCAGTCTGGAAGCACAGCTAATAACTGTGAGGTGCCACCTACAATCAATAGCTTTCAACAAAATTGGCCAACCAACTGAAATCTGACTGAATTTGCTGTAATGCTTTCTGTGGAGCAGCACACTGAGGGAAAATGAGATGCACACTCAGATTTTGCGAGTGCAAGGGAGCTGTGGTTCCCAGGTAGGAAGCAGATAGCTTTTCCCATAAAAGCACAGCCACATCGAGCTCCCGTGTTTAATACGCCATGGAGAGTTCTGACACGTCTTTTATGGCTAAAGGAAAAGCCCAAAATACATTTCTTGGTTATGTGACTGCAATGAAAGATTAAAGCTGAAATTTCTGGGTCTTGCAAATGGTATCAAAGTGCATCTTGAAACAGTTTAACAAGGACTGTGGTTTATTTAACTGAACATTCTGCCCTGAACATCCCTCACTCCTCAGCAGAATGCAGCAGCTTGTAATTCAGTATCCATCTGTCTTGGATGCAATTCTTACTTGAAGCTTTGTGCTTTTAGCTGAAATTACATATTAATAAGAAAGTGGGAGGGAAAGCTACCCAGCTAATATGCTTGGTTAGTTAAGAATCAAGTCACATTTTATTTACTTAAACCCATCTGTGCTTGTTTTGCCAGTAATATATTTGGTCTGCGGCCTGTGGACTATGCAGAAAGCGAGAAGATGAAATCTGTGCTAATGTTACCAGTGAAGAATGAATCATTTCCACTTAACCAGCCCTCTGAGGTAAATGTCTGTGTGGGTTTGTTTCTGTGTTTTGCTTTTTAACAAAACAACCAGCCATGAGTTCTTCCTTTAAATATTGAAGGCTTGGATGTAAGTACAGTACATCACCTGCTTGAAAGGGAGATTTAAAATAGGCTGGGAAGCTGTTTTGGACAGTATTTCTAGGATGTATGGGGAACACTGACAAGCTATGAAGTTCTGTGTTACAGCTTGATCTGGGAAGACAAAAGATGTTTCTTGTAATGTGGTTTTATTGTAGGAGAAAGAGCCTGTGTTGTTCCTCAAGTATCACAGCTTGAACTTTGCTATTGATGTTGTTTTTCTGCATATCTAAATTTGTTCTGCTTCCCAAACTGTCTGCAAGCAGCAGCAGTCTTTGTTCCAGGTGCTTTTTGTGTGCCTTTAGAAGGCTGTTCCACTATCATCCTTTGTCCAACAATGAAAATATCAGCTCAGCAGTAGAAAACAGCTTTTGGGAGATTGTTTGGGGGAGGTTTGTTTTTGTCCTGCTTTGGACAAAGACTTCTCAGGATTTGTAACCAGAATCAGGTACTCAGACCTAACAAGTTCCTGCATTATGGAAAGCTTTGTTCTTCCTCATGAGTGAGGATTAAACTGAACTGGCTGGCAGAAGCAGCCCCAGCTTCACAGCCTGCAGTGATCCCTGCCCACTGAGCTCACAAGGTACCCAGTGGCCAGAAGTGAACTGTTGCAGCCAAACCAGGACTGATGTGGCTGTTCCTTCCACCTGCAGCAAATGTAAGATGCAGCTCTTCTGTGCCAGTCAAACCATTTCTGGTGTTTGCGTTTGCTTTGGGGTGAGTGTGTGCCAGGGGATGGCTGCTGGCTCACGTGGGTGACTTTATCCAGAGCCTGAGGCTGTGGGGTAACCAGATCTCAAAGGCCTGTCTGTGCTGTGGGATCTGGAGTATTTGGGAAAATCCAGGAGCTGAAGTATCCTACCCTTGTCAGCATAAAGCTCCTCTTTATATTGTTACTATCTGCATCCAAAACCCCACTTGAGCATTGCTTGCCTACAGGACAAAGTGTTAGGGACTTTTACTAGAAGGAAATGGAGATATCAATTATATAGGTTACTTAATACCATCTCTGCTGTTAATACTTTGCTGAAAGTAGGAGGTTTTACTACTTAATTGGGACTTTTATTCTCTTTCAACACTGCAGTCTGCCAGGCTGTTTACACATTGTTTGACCAGCTCTGTGTGTGCTCCCCAGCATGTTTAAAAAGCACCAAGGAGGGTGAGGGAGGGAAAAACTGATCCATGAGGTGCTTTGGTACCTTGCATAAGCTAAATGAAGTTCCCCTAATGTGCAGCTTTCTTCCTGTGGAGCTGATTTATTACATGGAGATTTATTCATGGACCCTGTCCACTAAGCTGCCATGAATTGTGTTTCAAAAAATGCTTATTCCTGAAAAAGAAAGCTGTCCAGGAAGTAGGTTCCTTTCCTTATGTTCCCAAATATTCAGCTGATTGCAGAATTTTGTGTTCATGCAGGCACTGAGCTCCAGCCAGCCAAGAAATGGACCCCTTGGAATACTGGGGAGCAATCTGAGTGCGGAGCAGCAGAAATTGCTGAACAAATTAGCAGCAGTCCTGAAGGCCCAGAGGTGCTCTGAATTCAACAGCAGAGGTATGCAGTCCTGCTGAAATGTCTCTGTCCAAATATAAGTAACTCCAGTCCTGCACTTTGTCGTTTAAGATACACCCTGCAGCAGGGTTTTTTACTGCTGCTGGGAAGTGCAGCTCCTGAAAGCCCTGAGCTGTTGCTGTAGAGGAGTGATGGTGTGGTTTGCATGTGTATAAACACACATAAACTTGTCTGGCTATCAAGGCAGGAAGTTTCTGGGGGAGCCACAGTTTGGCAGTTTATTGTCTGTTATTTAAAATCCCAAAGTCTCCTCAGAGGCCTCTTCTCTTTACACCTCCTTTACCAACTTTAAGGTCTGTGCTTGTGTCAGACGTCCTGTAAAGTTTTTACTCTCCAGAAATGAGCCTTGGGCAGATGCTGCCTTGAGAAAATAAAGTGGCATTGAGTAAAAGTTTACATGTCTTCTTATGCTACCTTCCTTCAGATTTTGTTCTTCACTGAAATTGGTGAACCCAAATTATGGGGTTTGGTGGAGTTCTTTTCCCCTCTTCGAGGACAGGAATATTATCTTGATCCCTCCTGTTAAGTTTTTCTTTGGAATGCTTGTGAACAAAATGCTGAGTTAATTTCTCCTTACCATCTTTCACTTCTGGATTACTACTCCTGAATTGTGAGTGGAGTTCTGTTAGCTTTGTGTTAAAGCAGTGAGATCTCATAGTAAGATTCCTGTCAGAATTAAATATAATTGTAAAAGGATTGAAAAAAAATGCTATCCTATAAACTGGAGCCCCATCTGAAGATTTAAGTGTTGGTGTAGAGCTATAGAACCATGAGTTCTTTTTTCACAGCAAGTGTATGTTGAAACCCACCAAACTTCCAATAGCTCTTCTACTAACTCAGATCATAGTCTCAAAAATCACCTGCTTATGCTGGAAAGAGTGGCTGATAAATTATTACAGTCTGTTTATTCTTTAAATTAGGATTGATTGCTTTTCAGTTGAGCATGGTTCTGATTTTTCTGTGCTTTTAGTTTTACTGATGTAATCTTTCTCCTAGTGACTCACCTGGTTATCCCCAATGTTCCAATGCCAACTACTGTCAAATGCATGATGGCTGTTCTGACTGGATGCTGGGTCCTCAAGTTTGAGTGTAAGTAAAAAATACATGGGACTCCTTGGGGTTTTTAACCAGAAATTCTAGATGGGATCCCAGAGAAACTTTATTTTCAGCAACTGCCCTAAATTCACTGCTACATTGACACAAAAATGGATTGTTTTCAAATCTCACAAATGGCTAGAAATGCAATTGAATATATTTAATGAAATATAACTGCTACTTCCTTGGTAAATGAGTGCATTTCATCGTTGGGTGTGTTGGATAGGTCATAGCCTAAGTATCAGTAGGAAGTGAATTTCTTCATTGCTGCATTAAGACTGATTTGGGAGATTATGGAAGATGCCCTGGAAGAGAAGGAAAGATTTTATTGAATTCTAGGATTTGTTATGAGCAGTTTGCACTGAAATTGAGAGGAGGCTTTGGCTTGCTTGGGATGTGTGCTCAAGGCCTGTGGGAAGTGAGCTTATGTTTACAAACAAGCTCAGATCCATTGCAGGTTCTAACTTGTGACCCAAGTTAGCATGCAAGTCATGTTTCATGCAGTCTGTAATTCCTGTTTATACAGTGCATGCTTTTTTATACAGCTGTTCTGTGGACTTAGACCCTAAATTGAGGTTTTAATCTCTTTTTTCTGATGTATTTCTTAGCATCTGCTTTCACAGTAGTTGCAAAACCCATCTTCTTCCCCTTGACCTTTATGGCTAAGTCCCTTTAGCCAATAAGTACTCTACAAATGAGTTAATTACCCGTGGAAAACTTACAGACAGATTCCATTCCCGTTTTCTACGATGTGACTGAACATCAGAACATGAGGATTCCTCAATGGTGTGGATTTTCCTAATGTTTATGAAGACACTGCAGAGCCTCAGAAGCTGCAATCTAAAGCACAGCAGCAGGTTGAACACTGGAGTCAGGGTGTTCATTTGGCTTCCAGACAGTGTATTCCATGTTTTGGGTTTTTTTTTTAAGACTGAAGACCCTGTTCCTGTGGTGAATCCTTTGGCAGGCTCTTTGCTTCACTTACCCCAGAAGGTTTCCATATGTTCTGTCCTATGTGCTTCCTTTATTTCACTTCATCTTCCTGCTAGTCAGATGCTCAGAAAACTTCTGAGTGGTGGGGAGATTTCATTAGTGAGACCTGAATTTACATCTTCACGGAAGGACTTTCCTATTAAGAAGCGATTAGAAAAGAAAAAAAAAAATAAATGAAATAGTCCGGGGGTTATTGAGGGAATATTTTTATGGGTTTTTTTCACAGTTGAGTTTTATTTTATGTTGTTGGTACTGATTAGTACAATCCTGACTGCTAATGCTCCCAGCTTAGTAAGCAACATAGTCCTTAAAAGCGAGTGATTCTCCTCCCTAGTGGGAAATGTTAGCAGTAACTCATGGGGTCTGATGCAGCTAAGTGCCTATAATTAACAGCACCACTCCATCTGTTCCCACCAGTCTGTTATCAGTCTTCTTCAGAGTCATTACAAGTTAAAGATTGTTATAACAAATAATGGGACTCCTGCTGATGGAACATTTGTCTAGGAAAAGGAGGTCCTTGCTTTTCTTTTTAATTTCCATTTATCGTGGCTTTTTGACTTCTGTTTGGATAAGTTTCCTTAAATGTGATGCAGATAATCTTCCAAAACTATATGCATGTTCTGGTTATATAATAAATTTAAGGAGTTGTTTATGCTTGGCTGTTCTAAACCATTCACTTCAAGTGAATTCATGTTGAAAAAGTTCACTGAAATATTTGAAAAAACAAAGCTCAGTGAGGCACTTAATGAAATGCTGACTATGCATAAGGGAGTGTTGGAATTTTTTTTACTACAAGATAAGCTGCATTTGACTGTTATCCCTAAAATTATATTTATAGCCTACACATTATACCACTTCTTAAAAAACATCACAAGCTTGCAAAAACAGTGTTTCATTTGAGAGTCTCTTCTGTTAACTCCTCTGTTACAGCGGGCTGTGAATTTTTCTCTCATAAAATGCTGTTTCCCTCTCTTGGGTGATTCTGTGATTCTCCTGTTTCCGTGTGTCCATACACACAGATCCAGCATCCATTCATACTGGTAGGGAGGAAATGTGGAATTTTCCTGCAGAGCTTGAGCTGAGTGTTGGAGAGCCAAGACTGAAGGATTTATCCTCGGTTTTGGGGTCCCCTTTTGACTTCAGGTGGGCGATCAGGATGAAAGGATGTCAGCACTGAGCAATATCAGATCTTCACAGCAGAAAAATTTCCTGTTACCAGTTGCTTTCCCACCTTTTCTGCATATAACACACTGTCAGCAGTACATCCATTTCCAAGGCAGCACAGAACTGAACTGAGGCAGTGTTGCCTCAGTGCTCCTTGCCCTTGGCCATCTCTTTGACTGGTTTCATTATTTTATTGCCTTTATTATTTCTGGGATGGTAATAGGGCACGGAGTGGCGAGTCATTATCCTTCTGCAAGTGGGCTGAGACAAGGATTCGAGTATCACTGCATTTCCTCTAAGCTTTTTGTGGAGCACAGAACAGTGTAATTAAAACCAGCAGAAGTCTTTAATAGCTTTTCAGCTTGTTTTTTTTCCTTAAAGTTACTGTCATCTGTTAAAGCAGGGAATGAAAAACGATCTCAGTAATGATATGCATTGAAACAAGCTTGTGTCAGTGCTGGCACTGAAGTGTCTGGCAGAATTCTAAGCATCTGATTGCTCATTCCTTCCTCTGCTTTGCTTACCTGGAGCAGCAGCAATGATTCAGCTCTGATCATTATAAGGAGGCAGAAAAAAACTGCTTTTCCTGTAAGGACTGGCAACAACAGGGAGTTGACTGGAAGAGCTAGGAGAGTGCATGACTGACATATCAAGGTGAAAACATATTTCTGAATTTTCTATGCCCGTCCTTGTTTAGGCTATTAAAGCAGAGGAGTGCAGAGCTGCTTGAGCTGACTGCTCCTCAGGCTGGACTGTCTCTCTTCCATGCATAAACAACCTTTAGGTAACTGGCTGATTCTCAGCAAAGCCCTCCCTCCTTGAAGCACCCAAAACTTTTGATCACTGGGGTTTCATGCTCTTTTTGCCCTTGGAAACTTCCTTCAGCTGCCTCCTACAAAAGGACTCTACAAAAGCTCTGAGAGTCTTCAGAACTCTCCAGAGTGCAGCTGTGGTTGTATGGGGTGTGCAGCTGAGGGCAGTGCTTCAAACCAGCAGGGGCTGAACTTCTGCACTGCCCACAGTGTCTGCATCTGCTGGGAGGGAGCTCACAGTTCCACTCTGAAGCTGAGGAGAAGAAAATAGGTGTGAGAATATCTTCAGTGTGCTGTCTGCAGAGGTTAGGAGTGGGTTGGTTTGAGATAAGGTCTGCAAAAAAAGGAAACCCTTGGTGTTTCCAAAGCTCCCTCTGTTCTGTCATCCAAGTTTTCCACATTTGTGGAGTCCTTTGTTTGAGGACCAGCAGGGGCTGAACTTCTGCACTGCCCAGAGTGTCTGTATCTGCTGGGAAGGAGCTCACAGTTCCACTCTGTGAAGCTGCTGGGCTTTGAGGAGAAGAAAAGAGGTGTGAGAGTATCTTCAGTGTGGTGTCTGAGAGGTTAGGAGTGGGTTGGTTTGAGATAAGGTCTGCAAAAAAAGGAAACCCTTGGTGTTTCCAAAGCTCCCTCTGTTCTGTGCTATCCAAGTTTTCCCCATTTGTGGAGTCCTTTGCTGGAGCTAGCTTCTGGTTTGAAGAAAATGTTGCATTAAGGAAGCCCTTTGTGAGGAGGAAGATGGGAAATAGAACCTCACTCATTAAAAAGCCTGTGATGGGATCCAGAGGATGAGCACTCCTGGGGGAATCACACGCTCCAGCTTCTGGGAATGTTTCAGGGCTTCCTAAGCAGCTGTTCCATCGTGTTCAATAAATGGCACGTGGATTAACTTGTACACTACCATTCTTAAGCAGATGCACTTCAGTCTCTGCAGATCTTGTGTCATCTGCCTGTGATGAGAAAAACAGACTGCTCTTCTTTCACCAGTGAGATCTCTGCCTCTCACCATGGAAATCTGGGAGTCTAAAGTCACTTCATAAGCATGTAAGAGGCAGTGTAAAAATTCCTTGCTGTAGCAGAGGCCAATAATGCTGTTTATGAAAATAAATTGAAGCCAGCCATGCCAAATTCCCCCAAAGCTTTCTCTCAGTCCAGATTTCTTCCTTTTCTAGGGAAAAAAAAAGTCCCACCAGGCTTTACTCAATCTGCATGTAAGTTTTAAAACCCAGTGCAGCTGAGCTGAGGAAGTATCAGTTGCAGTCTCTTCTAGATCTTGGGCGTGTAGTATTTCATCTTCTTTGTTGCCATCATGTACTCCTAAATTACTTGTAACCATTCTAAGAGATTTTTGGGACTAACCCCTGCTCTCTGCTTCATTAATGCAAATCCAACAAAACTCCACTAAGGCTAATTGAGTTACTGAGAGATACCCCTGGGTATCTGTGGGTGATTACAACTGGTTCTTGGCAAACAGGTTTTTTTTTTTTTGTACTTCATTCTCTTCAAATTGTTTTTGCTGATGCAGTTAGTTTCATTACAGACCACTAAGACTTACATGAATAAGGATTAGAGGGCTCTGATCTTAAATTTTGCAAATAATGATTCCCTTTATTTCCAGTACTAGCAGCTGCCCTTGTATCGAAGGTCAATGAGGGTGGACACCCTGTTAACCTGCTTGCTCCTTGGATCTCCAAGGTGAGAAGGCAGGGGCAGCTGCTCAGTGAGGCAATCAGGATCAGTGTAAGTAGTGATGCTTTACTGATCTTGTTAATCAGGGGGAAAAATGAGCAGTGCTCTGCTTGCCAAATGTGGTGGCACCAAGCTAAATGCTGATGCATTAAGCTAAAGCTTTTTTCTGCCATGTTTTCATGGCAACACAGGCTTTGGGTTTGCTAAAATTTGGTGCGAATGACCTTGTTCATACCTCAGACCTGCAGGTGTGAACTCAGCCCTTTGAGAGGCTCTGGAGCTTGTGATGTTCTGTATTTTTCTGTATTTCCAGGGCAGAGCTGTGCATGAGCCCTGAGCCTGTGGGATGTGGCCCCACGGTGGTGTGGTGGGGCAGCTTTATCAAACATCAGTGTTGGCACACTGACCCTGGCACTGCCAGGCAGCTCTGCCCCCTGAGAACTGAAATGCCACTTTCCTCTACACCAGCCTTGCCCTTTCATGGGTCATTGATCCAGCTGCTGAGATTAAACTGAAGGGCCATTAGCACGTAGGTGTGATAATCACCCTCTTCTCTCCAAGAGAACATCCACAAACCTGAGCAGCCTCAGACTGGGATGGTCCACAGCTCTTACTGGCAGCAGCATGAAGGAATAAATCAGGATTGGCTGAGACCCTGTGCAAGTTGAATGGGCTTATGTTGGAACAGAGCAGATTTTTAGTCAGGCTTGCTGTTTAAGAATGCACAGACACCTAATGTGTGGGGGATAGCAACACAATGCTGATCTCTGCCTCCTCCTAAAATTACAGGTGTCTTCTCAAAAGTAATTTAGGTTCCCTTCCATTTTCAGAAACCTCCTTTAGGGCTATCTTTATCAGTCCTGTTTTGAACATTTTTTTTGCATAAGTACTTGAGGTGTCCACCTCAGTTTCAGAAGGAAGATGGCATCCTGGTCACTTTGTTAATTAGAATAATAGCAAATTTTTTTTTTCAGTCCGTTTATTTAACCAGTGCCTTGGCATCAGGTTCTCACTGGTGGCTTTTCAGTATAGTGCTAAATAAATGAGAGTTTGATTTCAGGAGTTTTGGGAGGCAACTAAACATGGCTCCTCTTTGAAATCAAAGGGGATTTTTGACTTAAGTGATGTAAGGTCAGAAGAGCTTCTAGAAAAGTTCCTGTAAAAAGGAGACTGATATAGCTGTGAGTAAAGTATGGAGTTTTATTTCTTTTTATATGTCCTCTTAATCAGGATGACACTGAGTTGGATGAAGAGACCATTAAAAGGGAACTGTCTTGTTATCCAGCCACTTTTACACGTTAGCAGCTTTAAAATTATTAGTGCTTCTGAAGGAAAAGTCCTGGGCTGTACTGAATGGACTCAACCCTCAGTTTTCACAGAAAATAAAATCCCTAGCAATAAAGAAAATGATAATGGAGATTCAGAGATCTAGGAGCAAGTGGTGGCTTGACACTAAATTTTGTGTGTGTGAGGGGGAAAGAACAGGAGAATAACATGTCTTTTGTTTAGACACATGGATATTGAATTAGGTAGAAAAACAGTTTGAGCACTTTGTCATTTTATCTCAAATATGAGAACCAGGGGCATGTTTTCCTTTTTTTTTGTTCTGGTATTCAACTTCTTTAATTCTTTAATACAAACTCTAGTATGGAGGAGTCACTGAAGAGAAAGGAGCCACTGGGCAACAAATCAGTGTGAACAAAATCTGCAGTTCTGGTCTCCATCACAAAGTATTTTGCTTTCTTTCTTCTAGTCAGGAATTCTCCCTCCATGGATAAGATAATCCTTGGCTGTTCCCCTCAGTGTTGTAAGCACCTTCCTCAAACACCCATGTGTCAGAGCAAGTTCTCCTTCTAGACCTTGTATGGAAAATATGCTCACTAATTGAAAATGTACTGTTTTTCCATCACCAAAAACCCCTGAGGGTCTGTTGCTTCATGAAGCTTTGTGTGTGTAGGCCTCTTAAAATACTGATATTGACAGAAAACACCTGGGCACTGAGAATTTATGCTCTTGGCTTTTTATGCTGTGTGGAAAACACAACTTGTGTGTCACAAACCTGTTAAGACATGGATCTGGCCTGTTTCTAGCTGGGAAAGAAGGGTTGAAATTAATGAGAATGCTGATCATGCAGACACTGGGCTGTTTGCTTGTTTCCAGTTTCTCCAGGAAGCAGATTCTGTCTGCCTGGTGTTTGTTGTGGGCACAGTGAGAGCAGGACACAGGTGGGTGAGTCTCTCCTGTGGCCCTCCTGGAGGGCTGTAATTACGTGTGACAAGGGACTCTGAGGCTTTCAGGCTCCTCCTCAGAGTGTGGAATGGACTGATGTGTGTTTGCAGGACAGACCTCACTGATTCTGCATTCTGCGGCATCAACACTCATCTAACGTTAGTCACTTCCCTGACTTCATTTTTTTTTTTGTTTTCAGGCAAGCAGCACTTCAAAAAGACATTGTGGTCTTTTGTGTTCGTTCAATCTTTTATTACTTTTGTATCGCATTTGGTTCATTTGCTGATGCTGGCACTGGATGCTCAATTTGTGATGTACTTATTGTATGAAAACCTCATCTCTGTAGTGAAAGTCCTTGAAATCGAGCTTTTGATGATAGATTGAAATAAAACATGCTCTTGATGAATAGAGAGTTCCATTCTTAAGATGAGGTGAGGCTTCTTCCTTTATGGCAAGTGGCATCCATTAATACCTGTATTTCCTTTGAGGGAAAGAATAGCAGTGTAAGTTAGAGGCACATTGGCACAGGAAGTCCTGTTGAACTGTGGTGATTTAAAATAAATAAATAAAATGTGAAATAGCTTTTAGATTTATTTTTGAGTTATGAGTACTGAAATTAAGTTATCAGTATTCATTGCTGTTATCAATAATGAATATGTAAGTTGCCTTTCTGGAAAATCCATGACTGGCTTTGCCCTTCTAGTTCACGTTAATTTTCCTTGAAGGAATGAACAAGTGCAAATCATCAGTCTGACACTTGTACAGGGAGGCAGATATTTGCTACAGCATTCAGCCAGTTGTGATTTTCTGTAGGGGTTTATCTTTTTCAATGAAAGCACATTGAAGGACTTCTACCACCTAAAATGTGAATTCCCGTTGCATTTTGTGAGTTTGTGTGAACTGACAGCAAATTACTGCGAGTTTCTTTCAAGATCTCTCCAGATCAGACATTCCTATCCATGGCTACTCACTGCCATGGCATCCAAGTGCCTTTGGCAGTGATATTTCTCTTCATAGCCTCAGGGTCAACCCCCCACAGTTCTCTCCTGATTTTGTTCAGTTTATAGTTTTATATACTGTGGGTTTTCTATTTTCTGCGTGCAAATGAGTTGCCTGAATTAGGAACAGGGTGCAAGGGGTGAGGTGCTATGGAAGTTACAGCCTCGGCCGCATTGTAAATCCTCCTGGAACCCTTCTCAAAATCAGCAGACTTTTTCCTGGGTAATTCTTATTAATGACTTCAGTGTACATGCAGGCAAAGTGTTCCATCCCTGAGTGGTGACCACAGCAATTCCTCTCCCCGCAGTGAGGTCAGGCAGTCCATTTTATGGACGTTAGCAATGCATTACCATCAGTGCTTTCCCCGTGTGAAAGAATAACCGGCCTTAAAACAAGGCAAAAACATGTTGACTCTAAAAGACAATCTCATTATGCAGCAGTGCTAACAGAAACAAATGCCACTGTTAAACCCCAGCGTAAATCTCCGGTTCGTGCTGATCCTGGGGACCTTGGAATCCCATCTGATTTGTTATTTGAGGCCGGAGCTGCTCAGCAGCAGCTTTGTGCTTGCCTTGTAATTGCTCTTTATCAGGCAATTGTGTCCATTCCATAAGTGCCGTGTTGGCTCCCATGCTGCCTTCCAGCTTCCCAGCCATCAGCAGTTTGACATTTGACATTAAGTGCTTGACCTTTAGAGGGTGAGAGGAAGAGCTAATAATTCCTGGTGTTTATAGCACTGGTTTTAGTGCCATATTACTTCTCGCCATCTCACTTGCATCTTCAGGCAGCCTTGTAAATTCTTTCAGGTTTTAAAAGCAAATTGCTAAAGCACACAAGCTTTGGTGTGCTGTGTGAGTGGAATGTCCTGCATTGTAATAGTTTCATCCTAGCACGACTCCCTAGTCCCTTAAATGCCATGCAAGCCTCTCTCAAAGCCTGGGGTGTGTAATTTTTGCCTCCCTTGCTGTGGTTTTGCAGGGGTGCAGGCCTGTCTGCAGAGCTCAGCTCGAGAACAAGAGGAGAAGTACGAAGTCCAGGGCGGCCCCCGGCGCGGGCGGCTCAACCGGGAGCAGCTGGTGGGTTTTACTGCCTGGATTGATGGCCTGGGGCTGGGCAGCGCTGCCCTTTGCCTCCTGCAGAGGTGCAGGGGATGTAAAACTTTAATGTGGTCTTGTACAGAAAATCTGATTATGTGCAAGGTGATCCAGAGAGCCGCGAACACACATAAAGCTGTCATTTTTCTCCATTAGCGGAGTTTTTGCTGTAACCTTGTCAGGGGAACACTGTATTGCACTCTGTATCACACCTGATGGGACAGGAAGTGATGTGCTTCGGCCTTCTCTGCTCAGCTTTAGAACACAGTTCTGAAAAAAAATTGCTTTTATTACTATTTGTTTCCATTTAGGGCCTTTTTTACATTTAACTGGGTTCATTCCTGATTACTTGCTGGATTACACTGGAGAGTTTATCAACTGCATTGTAACAGTAGCTGTAAATATTCCTAACTCCCAGTTCAAACGCTGCTGTGCTGTAAAGTATTTAAACAGAAGCAAGAATTCACCACATTGTTTGTGCACAGAACCTTGCATGTTAAGTTACTGTTCCTGTTTCCAGTGGTGGTTATTTTAAATTGTGGGGATTTTATATGCTCTGATTTTTCCTTTCCACTTTTTTCCTCTTTGTTCAGTAAGTCCTGTACTCACACTTGTTTCATTTCCTTCCACGCAGCTGCCCAAGCTGTTTGACGGATGCTACTTCTACTTTTTGGGAGCCTTCAAGCAGCACCAGAAGAGCGACCTGCTGGAGCTGGTGAAAGCAGCAGGCGGGCAGATCCTGCTGAGGCAGCCCAAGCCAGACAGTGATGTGACCCAGACCATCAACACGGTGTCCTACCACGCAGAGCCCTCCTCTGACCAGAGGCACTGCACCCAGTACATCATCTACGACGCCTCCTCCAAGTTCCAGCCGCAGAAAACGCGGCAGGGCAAGGTGTGGATGGCCCCCTCCAGCTGGCTCATCGCCTGTGTGATGGCGTTCCAGCTCCTGCCTGTGAAGGGAACAGCACATGGCACCAAGCCAAGAGCAAGGCTTCAGAATCTTTAAAATCAAGGCTCGGGCAGCTGGGATGCTCTGGCAAACTGCTCTGAAGCTGTGCGTTCTGTTTTGGATTCAGGAGAGCTTTGAGCCTTTAAGTGAGTTACTACGCTAGAATAAATAAACATACAGTGGAGGAGAAGATTGACAAGTATTATTTAGTATGCTTTATTTTTGCATTGAGCTTAATAAATGCTTAATAAATAATCACTGACATTTTGTAACTGGGATTTGGCAAAATGAAACCTTTTGCTTTCTTGATTTGAACCAACCCTTTGTAGGTAATTGAGCATGACCCCATTTATGTTGTGTTTAACATCCATTGATAAGGATTAGCTGTATTTTTCAAGATTTCCCAGGCTAGAATTTATATTTTTTTAAAAAATAACAGACTCCATGCATCTGAACCTGTGCAGACTTGTCAGGTGACATGTGACATTTATTATAACATTTTACAATTGAGTTTTGCTGGAAATTGTTGGCATGGGGGAGTTAAATAAATGGCCTGAATTCAGCTGGAAGCAGACACTTTTGAGAACACTGTATTTAAAAATCTTGGTCTAAAATTTACTTATTTATAAAAAGATTGACGCCTTACTCACTCCTGTCCTCATTCATGCTTGTAAACATGTAACTAGGATTCAGTTCTATTTTCTGAAGGCTTTTAAGCATTGAAATCTTTATTTAATTATTATAATAAATATTTTTGTAAATTTGGGTGGTTGCTCTCATGGCTACTTTAAAGGAAGAAAAAAAAAGTGATCACAAAAGAGTTCTACTTTACTTTGTACCTGAACAGGTGGCTGCACTGGATCAATGTTTGATTATTTCATATTTGTTACTGTATTTCTCATAATGGCTCCTAAGTTATTGTCAGAATCTTCTGCCCTCACTCTGTGCTCTTGTGTAATGTTTTGTATCTGAGCTTATGAATTTGTAACTGAGAAATGGTGTCTTGGAATAACACACAATAAGAATGATGGTTGTGGGCTAGTGCACAAGTTCTGTGTGTTTGTTTTTCTGTTGTTTGTAATAATGGAGTTTTTTTGGTGTGCAGTAACTTTGGAGCATCTGTTGCACAAGCTTGGCTGCAGAGTAAGTACATATCCCATACATATCTCAACAGGTAAAGGAAAGCACTTTTCTGTGAGCTCAGTACAGCTGTGAAGAGGGTGTATCACACCAGGAGCTGCCTTTGCAGAGGAGGAGAGCTCTTTTCTGTAGCCATTGCTGCTGGAGGTCCTGTGCCCTGCAGAGAGAACCCTTAGAACTGTACACAGCAGGTAGAACAGGTACAGTTATCAACAGCATCTGCTAGATTGGAGTAGCTGGAGTACCTTAATCTTACCACTTGTGCTAGACTGAGTCATTGCTCTTCACTAAATGCAGGGCTCATTAATAAATGGAGCAGCCCCTGGGATTAATGTGGTTTGGGGTTTTGTGCAGATAAACGCTGGCAGAGGATGAGGTACCCAGTCAATACTGCGTGGGCATTTGTCTTAACAGTTACAGCACATTTTAACTTGGCATTTCATAGCACATCAATATACCTAATGCAGTGTTCTTTGCAGAAGTAGCAGTGAATCTCTGCAAAATTCTTAAGAATGGAGCTTTTCTGCCCTGTACCTGGAAGAAATTAGACCCATCAGTAATCTGTGTCCTAAAGAGGCAGCACTTTTACAGATTTGAAGAGACATTGTTCCTTGGCAGATGCAAAGAAACTCAGTTAGAAAATTGCCATGAATATTGTGGGTTTTTAAAAGCCATGCTCTGAAGCTGGTCCTTGTTCCCTTGAATACAGCTGTGTTATCAAGCAGTGTTTCTCTCCAGCAAATTAAGAATCACTCTATAAAATCATACTGAGGAGAGACCCTTACCCAAGGTTAACTCTGGCCCATGTGCTTCAGGTCTGCAGGAATTCAGAGAGTGATCAGCTTGTCTAGATGTAGCCTTGAAGAGCCTCAGTAGACTCTGATGCCAGAGCTGCAGCAGGTGCCAAACACCACTGAAGCACTGCAGGTACACAAAACTTAGAGATCAGTGACACAGACCCTGCTGAATTTGCTCTTGCTCATTGCTGAAAGCAGAGGGATAGCACTTCATAAATGAGCCTTGTAGTAAGCATAGATCAACTCCCTTAAAACATTGGAGGGAGTTTGGCTCCTGAAAGCAAGGCTCTAAACTCTTGAGGCAAGGTAAGGAGTGTGTAGGGATTGTTTCTCACGTCTCTTCTAGTCTAAAACACACAGTGCACTAAAGGAAAATAAAAAGGTATTTCAGGAGGTGTGAGAGACTTGTAGTCCTGACGGCCATAGTAGCCTGGTTTAATCAGAAGCATTGAGTAGACGAGTTTATCAGAGAAAATCTATTAAAGGTTAATGAAGAACCTTAGCTGTAACAGGAATTTATGTTAGTGTTCCCCTACTAACCTGCATGTACTTAATGTGCACTCATGATTAGGGCATTTCATAAAGATACAAAACGATTTGGGTTGGAAGGGACCTTAAAGATCATCTAGTGGTCATTACCTCACATGAAGAGATGAAGTCCAAGGCTTGCATTCAGGATTACAGATATTTTTATTGATCAAAAACACCATGCATCACAGAATGGTGTGGGCTGGAAGGGACCCCAAATCTGATCTCATTCCAGCCCCTTCCATGGGCAGGGAAACTTTCCATTAGCCCAGCGTGCTCCAAGCTGGCCTTGAACACTCCCAGGGATTCAGGGGTAGCCACAGCTTCTCTGGGCAAGCTGTGCCAGGGCCTCCCCACCCTCACAGGCAAGAAGTTCTTTCTCAGGCTAATGATTTTAAAGCATCTTTTCTTGAAAATTATCAGTTAGTCTTAATTAGTTCATCTGGGACACCTGATAACACCGTCAATAGCAGTGTCTGGGGTTCAGTGACAACACTTTAACAGCCCTAATAGTCAACAGAAGATAACATTTTGAGTAGAAACAGATCTTTTTGAGAGGTGTTTCAATATTTCTGCACATGGTTCAGGGTAACAGCAGGCAGCCAAGTAGTACAAACAGCAGTAGCTGCTTTTGCTCTCAAATCAGACCTGGCACACCTGGGAGCTGCTGTGGCTCTGTGGCCTCACAGCTCTCTTGCAATGATGACAAGCGTGGGAGTGTCCAAAGGTGCATCTCTGGTAAAAAAGATGTCAGCAAGTGCTTCCCCCAGCTGGCACCCACACAGCCTTTGAGGGGATAAAGCCCTTTCCTTCTGCCTTGTGCCAAGCTGTGAGCTGAGCTAGAACTTGACCCAACATGGTTATCCCTGGTCAGCCTGGGCAAGGCTCACTGGAGGAGTGAGTGACTGAAGGGAGTTAACTCAAGGAAGGGAATAATTCTAGGCAGGGGATTGAAGCTGGTTCCATTTCCTCCATAGGTCTAGTGTCTTAGACCAGATTTATTTTGGAACAGTTTGTGTGGCAGTCCTCCAGAAGAACTGCATCTTGGCTGACGAAATTCCTGCATTCTGCTCAGGACAAAGCTGTCCACAGCCTCTTGCCATCTTGCTGAGGACAAGTCTATAAGACACAGCAGAGCAAATCTTTTCCTTTTTCCTCCTTAGGCTATTTTGTACTTCAGTGTTGGAGGATCACCTGGAAGTGGGGCTCATTCATTGGGATCAACCAGCTTGGCCCCATGTCCTTTCTCTGCCTTTACTCCTGTAAGCAGTTTGATGGAAAGGTTTGAATCTGTGATATCTAAGGGGACTGCTTGGTGTTTAAAGAGCCAACAAAGCAGGCTTGAAAACTACAGCAAGAGGTCTGTGGACAGCCAGGTAGTATTGGCTTGGAAATGGGCAGCAGTGTCTCCGTGGAACAAATGGAGATGCAGTTGTTTTTAATAGCAGGGCAGCATGTTCTGTCTTTTCAGACTCGTTTGATTTAAATTAACGGCAGTTTAACCAGTGTTAAATTGCCCTTAAAAGCAGAAGAACACTTTGTGTGTAATCAGATGGAAGAAGGGGAGGAAGCTTCCCCACCTTTATTTATTTTTTTCTCCCTTTTCTTCCCATGGAGAAGATGCACTTTTTGCTCTTCAATTTAATTCCCGGCAGGAGGTCTGCTCTGATGAAGTAGCAGAGAGCCGCCGGCTCCCGCGGCGTGTGTGAGACCCCGCTGTCACTCCCTGCTGTCATTCCCTGCTCCGAGATGCCGAGGGCCGCGGGGTGGCCGCCGCCCGCGGCTGGCAGGGCTTGGGATGTGCTCCTCCAGCGGGGTGGGCAGCGCTCTGCTCCACGGCTGGGAGGAGTTAGGGAGCAGCACCGCCCTGGGCTGCCCTACCGCGCCTCCCGGGTGTCCGGGGGAGCTCCAGAGGCGCTGGGATTGCTGCCCTGCGGGAGCTCCCTGTGGAGTTCCGAGCTGCCCGCGGGGCTGTGCCCGCTCGGGGACAGTCACCGCAGCGGAGCGGCTCTGCCAGCAGAGCTGCAGCGGGCCAGGGCGTCCCCTCCCCAGCCCCGCAGCAAAACGGGTACACAGTGGCAACAGGGTTAAAACAGGGATTAAAAAACGGAATGGGAAGCAGCAGCTAAGCTGGCTGTCTTGCTCAGCTTGCTGGACTGATAAAATTGTACTTATTTCTTCAGCTAGTGTGGGGCTGGGTTAATTTCCTGCTAGTTTAGCGAACTGCTAATGCTCAGAAGAGCCAGGCTCTGGTGGGTGGCTGCCCCTTCTGGGGGCTCAGCTGCCTCTGAACGGAGGTTTTTGGATACACAGCTGTGTGCTTCCCAATCCTCTGCTCCCAGCCTCTGTGCAGGGTTTGTGCTAGGTGTGCTGGCAGCCTGGCCAGGGAAATGGGCTTTCCTGCTCTGCTGGAAGTGCCAGCTTTGAGCAGCTGGTGCCAGGAGGAACCCAGATCAGCTATGGTTTGGGTCTAGCTGGAATTCATGGTCTAGCAAAATTTAATTCTGCGGCATAAAAGATCTGAAGGAACATTTAAAAAAAAAAACGGTGAGCCTTTTAATTGAATTAAATATTAATACGGATAATGCAATCAATGCTTTATTGATTGCATTAGCCACAATAATGTTTAATTCAATAAGTCTGCAGTGCTGGATCTTCTTCTTCCCTTGTGCAGCAGGGGAATGCCATATGCTCTGCCTGGCTGTGTCCCCCAGGCTTGTTTTGGAAGAGCAGGAGATGATAGGATTGGGAGAGGGCAAAGGAGCCAGGCTGTGCTTGGGGTTGAGCTCCTTCCTGTGCCCTCAGATTGGCTGTGTAAAGCCAGGGTCACTGGCATGGCTGGATCCAAACCAGCTGCTCCTACTAAAGCCCTCTTACAAACAACATTGTTGTTAATGCAAATTCTGTCCCTGACCCCGGGTGCTTTACCTCTGGAGCCCCTGCCCCGTGCAGTGCTTCATTCCTGCTCTCAGCAGTTGAGTCCCAGCAGCTGTGCCTGTCAGAATGGGAAGATTTTCTACCCCAAGCTCACTAACGTGCTTCTGAAGAGGTGCCAGGTTCTGGTTTTAAACTCAGCCAAGCTTGAACAGTTTTATCTGTGGTTGTAGGCAGAAGGCTTTTATTAAATTAAAGTCACAGTTTTGTTCAACTGCAAAATAGGAGGCAGATGTTCTCCCCAGCTCAGTCCACCCACAGGACAAGGTTTCTGGCCTCTGGTTCTTTGCTTGCTGTGTACCTGTTGCACAAGGTGTGGTGAAAACATCTGGGAAGAGCCTGGAATAAGCATTTGGGGGTTTTCCAGTGATGGCTTTTAGTGGCCATCACTAGAGTGCTTGATGGAAGCAACCTTGACTCAATTAGGGAGAGAGGGAGGAACTGCCTGCACAGATTCAGCAGCTGCTGCAGTGTCTGGGGCTCAGGAGAAGCCTGTCCCTACCTAGGCTTGGGTCTTGGGAGCTGCAGATGTGGTGTCCCAGCCACCAGCAGGGCACCTGACTTGCCCAGGGAGCTGGGTAGGTGTTGGTGCCCACCCTGCACCCTGGGCCAGCGTGGGGCACTCAGGCTTTCACCAATCTCTGCGGCCACTGGGGAGATTCTCACCAACAGGCAGAGAAACTGGGGGAGAGAAAGGGGGCAGGATTTGATTTGGTCTTGTTGCATTCCATCTACGTTTGTCAAACCCAAGGAAAAGCCCATAACCTTTCTTCTGTTTCCTCCTTCCAGGGCCCATGTGTTTCAGCACGAAGCCTTGTCGGTGTGCAGGGAATCTGGGTGCAGGAAGGATGGGCACAGTGAGCTCAGCTGCAGGCAGCTTTCCATCAGCACCAGGTTTGGACACACTCTTGTATTCCCCCTTGGTTTTGGGAGCGTGCAGTCAGGTACTTTAAGCAGGATTTGGACTGCAAGACAGGCTGTGAATGCAAAATGCAGTAGAAGCTCCCCAATCCATGCATAAATGAGTGATGACATGCAGCAGCTCCTGCTGTGGCTGTGGCACACTGTGATCCACAAGCTGGAAGGAGCCACAGTTCCTGGAGGCCAGGCAGGGCAGTGCTGGCTCTGGAGCAGTCTCTGGATGGCACCACAGGGGTGGCACTTGCACTGCAGGCATGAGCAGCAATGTTTGACCATGGCAGGTAAACACACCTGAGTGCAGCAGGGAGAGGCTCTAACCAGGCCTGGGGATGTGCTGCATAGTCCCACACATAATTAGTGCACATTAATGTAACTATTTCAACTGTCTTTGTGTATTATATATATATTCACTTCTGGGCTCGTTCTTTCCACTTTCTCTTCACACCACTGGAAGAAAATCACTTACAGTTTCAAAGCAGAAGACACAGCAAGTGAGGAAACCCTCAAATAAAGGCATTTGGGGCTGTTCTGTCTCTTCATTGCCATGGTCACTTTCACCTCTTCTGTTCCTGCTTCACACTCTATCCAGGCTGCTCCTGCTATTTCTTTCATCTTCAAAGAGATGATCTTAAAGATAATCTGGTACCTGCTGGAGGAGGGAAATCATTGTTTTGGAGCTGCCAAGGCCAGTACAAGAACTTGGGAAGGAGCTCGTGTGTTGCACTGCCCATCAGCAAAGCTGTGGCAACGCAAGAGGTTTTATACAGAGGCTTCAAGGCTCTGCTCCTGGGATGAGCAGCAAAACCCCCCTGCTAAAGGGGCAGCTGCAAAGCTCACTTGGTGAATCCTCACCTCTCCAGAGCCTATTTTGCAGGATTTCTCTGCCCAAAGAAGATTGGAGAGCTCTCTTTGATCCTCTTGCACTTGTAACCACCCTTGCATGGCTCCCTGCTATGCCCACTCCCGAATTTCACCTCATTCCTGCATTAGAGCAGTTCCACACTCTGGGTTCCCGGCGTTTCCCTCTGCTGCATTTTGCATCAGTAGCTGGTAGCAGGAAATCTGGTACCAAAAGGTTAATGTACATCCATTAGTCCTCTTCCCCCCTTCTTCTTTACGTGCTAGTAGAAGACAACCGATTTCATTAACTACAGCAGGTCTGGAAGCACTTGAAATTCCGTATGTGCAGAGCTGTGGGGCTGTTAACACTGTCCTGTCTGAGCACTGCTGGTAAAGTGGGATTAGCAGGTGTTGAATGACACCTTTCAGGTGTTCAACAGCCTCCACAACCTTTCTCTTCCTCCTAAAAACAGTTGGTGTTTTTGAGACCTGCTCAGGATTTCTTGCTTGGCATTTCCTCCTCCTGTGTGGTCTCAGCCACGGGCAGGGTGAAGGAGGGGGATGTCAGGGGAGTCGGGATGGTTGTGTGGGCAGCTCCGCTGGCTCTGACAGCCGGAATGTTCCTCAGCTGCAGCAAGTGCTTTCCTCCCTCCTGCCCCTGAAGCCAGCATGACAATTTCTGTCCCACTAATTAGAGCCAAGCTGAACCCTGTGAGTGTCTCATTGCATCCTCTGACCCGCATTTTAGACAAGGTCAAGCTGTTTCAGTGGAGAAGTCTATTACTCTAACAATCCCAAGTGGCAAGTGGGAGGGCTGGAGCAGGGCTGCCTGTTTGTTTTGCCTCCTGATGTGTTTATGATTTGAGGATCTGGCCACATTCTCTAAGTGAAACCTTGTGTTCTAGCACAGCAGACCTTTGAGAGTCAGTAATTTGGGTGCTGCTGCTGTAATGGCTCCTCTCTCAGTGTGTATTGGGTTTGGGGAGTGGGAAAAGCTGCTGGAAGCCCCCACAGAAGGAGTGGCACAGCCAGCCTGTGATGCACTGACTGCAGCCCCCATTCCCTGCCCCCCTTTGCCACTGGGGGAGAGGAGGCAGACAAAAAAAAGATCTCTACTGAAGGCTCAGCAAAATGAAGATTTTTAGGTGAAATGGGGACAGACAAAGCAGGGTGCACAAGCAGCTCTGGGCGTGCAAGTTCAAACGGAGCAGAATCATGGCCAGAAGGAAAGAAAAAAAATCCCACGGGCTTTAATTTCACTTAATGAGAAACCATTCACAGTGTTCCATTTCTGATCCATATCTTTCCATTCCTATTCTAATGGTAATTACTGTAGCAGTTTATTAACAAAGAAATCATTTGATAGCTTTCACATGATCCCATACTTCAAGTATCTAACAACCTATTGATTCGATAGCTTGGCAGCATTCCTGATTGAGGAGCTGGAGTTTGATTTTTTTTAATCATTTTGATCGCCTCACATGCAAAGGATAATTATTTTTCTGGTTGAACCATGGGTGGGGTTGCAGAACATGGAGTCTGCAGCGTGCCCTTGTGTGGGATCTGTGCTGCACCCACAGTCAGAGCAGTGTCTGTGCTCTCAGGGCTCTTACAGGGCTGCATTTCTCATCCCTGAGTTGCTGCAGTCAGGTGTGCAACACCCCTGCAGAGAGGTAATTGCAATATTTGTCACTACTGAGTGTAAATATGCTGCCCAGAGAGCTGTGGATTCCCATCCCGGGAGAGCCCAAGGCCAGGTTGGAGCAAGCTGGGATAGGGGAAGGTGTCCCTGCCCATGGCAGGGGGTGGGCCAAGACAGTTTTTGAGGCCCCTTCCAACCCATACAATTCTGTGGTGATATCTTTATGGAGGGTTTTGTGTTTGCAGCTGTGTGCCCTGCTCTCCTGCTGCATGGAGCAGGTTTTGCAGTGGCAATGCATTTTGGCACCCTCCCTCCTGCTGCAGACTCGTGGCACTGCTGGGTGGTTCTCCCTGTCTGCTCACACTTTCTGGATGGCTCCTGGCTTTCTCAAGGTGATCAGGGAAGTTTCCCTGGACAGCAGTTCCCACTGGGACAGGACACCACTGCAGGAGCTCCTGGAGGGCTGTGCAGTTTGTGAGGGGAAGTCTGACAGGGCCCAGAACCATGGTGCAGCCCCTCAGAGACAACCAGCAGCCAGTGTGCCGCTCTCCTGGGGTGCCTGGTTTGTGTTTCCACAGGAGTGAAAAATAGATTGGTGTTTCTTGGAGCAGTGTGTGGCACAGGCTGCTTGTGCACATTGCTGTCATGCCTTCTGAGGACTACTAGGAGATGGTTCCCAATTTCATTGGAGGCCAGTGTGGGAATTGTTGTTTCTGCTGTGCAGCTGGGAAGCTTGCCTAGAAAGAGGCAGCTAATTGAGCAGGTAGACTTGGACTAAATGCCTTTTGTCCCATCATGAGCCCTTCTGAAAGGAATGAGAGGAACAAAATGGATGGAAGCAATTTGCTGGAAGTTTTCTCCTGCACGTTTGGAAAGAACAGAACCATCTGACCTCCAAGAGGAGAACCTGGCACTCGTGTCCTCTCTGGGCATTTTATGCACAGGACCCAGATGGGTGCCTGAACTGATTGGTTAACAATTCACATCCTTCTGGAACAGCCTGGATTGATCATGCACTGCCCAGGTGACCCTACACCCTGCTGGGAATAAGATGCTGGGATAACTTGAATTACCTGTTGGTCGTTTTCTCATCTCATCTATCACAGACTGAAAGCTTTATGACTTCAGAGCTTACTGTATTAATTTTATGCATGAGTGCTTTATTTTTGCCATATGAGATATATCACTGGCTTACTAGAGCAAAATATCATTAGACCTGGAGAAGGATTTGGTCACTTAAACTTTGTCACCGAGGATCATTGCACGCAGATTATGTAGGGCTGTCCTGTGCCATTTCTCATGTGTTTATTAAGTGATTATAAATATCGAACCGCCTGCCTGCAGGGCACACTTGAGACCTGTGGCTGCAGTAACATTTCATTTAGAGGTGGCACACACCTCTCACAGTGATTTGTGCCTCAGCAGGGCCCACTGAAGGGTTTGCCTGGTGGGAAGGCAGAGATCTTCTCTTCCAGAAACCTCCCAGGAGTGCTGAGCCCACAGTGTTTATTGTTTCAATAATAACGGATGGGATTTTTATGTGAGCCCATAAAATACAGCTGTTCACCCCCAACATTCAAACTCCTGCACAAGCCACTTCCTGGCATCAGGTGATGTGACAAGGGGTGATGGCTTCAAACTGACAGAGGGCAGGTTAAATTAGAGTCAGGAAGAAATTCAATTCTTCACTGCTGAGGCCCTGGCACAGCGTGCCCAGAGAAGCTGTGGCTGCCCCACCCCTGCAAGTGTTCCAGGCTGGACAGAGCTTGGAGCATCCTGGGATAATGAAAAGTGCTCCTGCCCCTGGCAGGGGGTGGAACTGGATGGGCTTTAAGGTCCAAGCCAGCCCATTCCATCTCCCAGAGTCTGAAGCTGTGCAGGACCATGGCTGTCCTTGCCACAGCTCTTTCTCTCCTCCATCACCAAGACCAAAGAGCAGCCCCCATCTCCAGATTTTCCTTTCCATTTTCTCCCACCAACCTGATCCCTTCAGTCAGGTTTTCCAAAGCACTTCCCCTTCAGTCACTGCAATAGGTTTTATTTTCCACAAAAAAATAACCTGTAAAGCATCTCCTTTACCAGGACAGCTGGTAAAGGCTGGGCCCATTCTGGAAATGGATGCTTCTTTAGGTCCCTTCTTTTCATGTAAAATTTTATATTAAAAGATTTCCTGCCAGCACAACCTGGACCTGTAGCTGTTCTCCATTTCTGGATTTCCACTTGTAACTGAAGAACTCAGGCCCACCTTTGATTCAGTGATCCACAGAAGAAAAAATAAACCTGCTATCTGCCTCTTAAAAGTTAATTAATGCTTCCGTAATTCACTAATGAAAAAGACCGAGATGAGAAATAGGTGAGCAGTAAAGAGCTGCATAAATTCACCACCAAAGCTGACAGAAGCCTGCAGTTCTTTGTGTTCTGAGCCCAAGAACACGAAGAAATGGGGTTAAAATGATTTGTGACCAGGAGAAGGAAGAATTTCCTTCTGTTACATGACTGCATGTAACTTTTATTAGTTTGATGATGTACAGAGGGACTATTTCTCTTGGAAATGGCTTTTTGGTTAACATTTCATTTTCCTCCCCAAAGTTGGCTCTCTTGCAGTGCTGTGAAGCACAGCTCCCTGTGATTTCCTAGCCCCCAGCTTTATTAATAGCCCTTGTTGTCGTTGCAAATGATCTATTTCAGGCCAGGCCATAAAGCTCTTGTTTTGCAGGTGAGCCCTTTGTTGTGCAGCATTTCCACAGCAGGGCAGGGATGAGAAATGGGTTAATAAAAAACAGCAAGAATAAAACTCGTAATAGGTTGCATTGATAGTTGCACCACTTTTATATCAGCTGCTCCTCTTTAGGAATTTGAGTCTGTGCACTAATTTAATGTCACTGTATTGTCTGGCTTTGGTGTGACCTATCCCAATATTGCATTTCCAGCCTTTGCCACTTTGGTATTACTCAGGGCATCCAAGTAACACCTGGAAAAGTACCAAGGTCACTTCTACCTGCCAAAGGCACGGGTTTCCAGGGTCTGAGAGGCGATCAGATTACCTGGCAGTGGATTAAGATATGTCTATAATCACCAAACAGACATGAGAAAATCAGATGGAGTGGCCTCTTGCCATAAAATAAAGCTTTTAAGACCATGTCTTGGGAATGGGGTAGTGATTCCTGCTCTTGTTGGTGCTGGATGTAGCATCTTCTCATGAGGCCAGTTTTTACCCCTGCATCTTCTCCAGGAGCAGCTTCTGGTCCAAAATTTCTGTTTGTTTGAAGCTCAACTGTCTTCATGTTTCTTTCTTTTCACATTTTCCAAGCTGCTTGGTTTTCTTTTCTCTCCTGAGGCTGTGAGGCCTCAGGGCTTCCATGCAGCACTGGTGGTCCCTGCACATGGAGGCAGCAGAATCTTTGCTGTGTGTTATGTTCTGCAGGTGTTTTTATTCTCTAAAGAGTGTTTTTAGTCCCAAATTGAAGGCCAAATGCCATGGTTGGGTAGCACTACTTGGAGAGCATCTGACAAAAGGACAGAGCAGGTCTATGGTGTGGGTGGACTTCTCAAATCCTCTCTGTGCCCTGCTCAGGGTTAGAGGGGCAGCAGGCCAAGCCTGGGCAGTGACACCTCCCTTGCTGGGGTGGCTCCCTCAGGGGTCAGGAATTCAGGGGTGCATCCACCTAAACTTCCATTTCTACGCTGATGTAACCTGCAGGATCTTGTCTTCAATTTCTTATTTCTGCTCTTATGTGATTTCACAGAAGAAAGTTCCCGTATTTCTGCTAGAAGGCCTCACACTCATGGGTGGCAGACAAACACTGGGGAGGTTTTGGCTTTGGTTTGTGATCCACTTCCTCAAATCCAGAAGGATGCAGAGAGGTGGGACTGCAAATGGTGATTTGGTGCCCGTGCCCCAGCTGGATGGAGACCAGCCCTGGATCTTCTCAGCAGCACCAAGAGGAGCAGGCAGGGAACCCCCATGGTCTCATAGCATTTGTGCCATGATTTTCAGGATTGTCTTTCCCTAAGTGCCTCCTGCTCCCTTGCCCGAGGCACCGGCACCTCCTTCCATTTGTTTTCCACGCTGCTGACAAAAGCTGTGGGATTTAGGATGTTTTTAGGAGGTTTAATAGCCCAGGGAGCGTCACAGCAGGGTAACAAGCACCCTGCATTATCCAGGCACGCCTCCCTTTGCTTTCCCCTCACAGGGAGGGGCAGCGCTGTTTGTTTGGAAATGCAGTCAGCCCAAGGGGCGGGCGGGGGATAACCTTGAATCCAGGGAGAGGTGGAGGAATTCAAAGCCATCTGCAGCTCCAATGGGTCCCCGCGCACCCCTTTGGCTCTGCGGCTCCTATTCACGCCAATAAAGGGCGAGAAGATTTGCAATACAATGGGAAATGGCTTCTCTGGGTCTGGCAGTATCTTGACTTGGAAGTGCTTTAACCTTGGCCTCACGCTTCCTGCGGGGCCTGTTTGCTGTGCTGCTGAAGTGCCGGCAGCAGCCAGGAACGTATAGGATTTTCCATCTGAGGAAAATTAAACCTCGAAACCTCTACCATCCTCTCGATGCCAGACATGCTCTACCTGCATTAACTGGAGCTTAATGGACTGCAAAATGAGCCTTTCAGCGTGTATGGGAGTGGATTATTTGCAAGAGAGCAAGTTCCTCACATTTTTATCTCTTCCCTTTCCCAAAGCTTTTGTCCTTTGGACAAAAAAAAAAAAAAAGAGAAAAGGCAAACACAGCCAAATTGTAGGAAGAGAGTCAGGCCCTAGGAAGCCCAGAAAACTGTTTGGGCAAGGCAGAGGGTGCATGCACCAAGTCAGGGAGGTCATGGAAAGAGCAAGGACTGCTCCCTGTCTCCTAAAGCAAACTGATGTTTATTAGCCAAGATCTTGGTGGCAGTGTTGGGGATGGTACAAGCACTCCAGGCCACACTTTTCAGCACACCAGCTGAACTCCTCACCCTGCTTTATTGCAGGTTTCCTGACAGTCCTCCAGGGCAGGACCTGAGGCTGCAAAAGACAGAGATGGGATGGTGGTGGGATGCTCCTCTCTGCAGTGTCCGCTCCTCATCCCAGCCTGTTGCCCAAGGGGGGATGGTTTTACACTGAAGGAGGGCCAGTTTGTACTGGATATAAGGAAAATGGTTTCTGCAATGAGGGGGGTCAGGACCTGGCACGGGCTGCCCAGAGCTGGTGGCTGCCCCATCCCTGGAAACGTCCAAGGCCAGGTTGGGTGGAGCTCTGAGTGACTTGGTCTAATGGGAAGTGTCCCTGCTCATTGCAGGGGGCTGGATTAGATGGACTTTAAAGGTCCCTTCCAACCCCAACTTTTCTGTGAGTCTGTGATCATCACACATCGTTTGGAAGGACAATTTAAAGCCTGGTGAGTCCCCTTTTTCACCTGCTTCCTTGGAGTTTTGCCTTCCAGATTCACAAGATTTTTCTTCCTGAGCTCCCTAGGCTTGGATTTGGCTGTTTCTCCAAACTGGAATACCTGAAGAGACAATCCATATGGCTAACAGGATAATCCCTATGGGAAACCAGGAGGGAGAATGGGCTGGTGCTTTCTCTTCAAGCTTTCCTGAGTTATCACTGTCAAGACAACAGCAGCATGGAACATTGTGTGTGTTTAATGACCAAAAGTACCTTCACTGTGTCCTTCCCAGTGCCAGATGCCTTACAGTCTAAATGAGGATCTTTAATAGTGGCATTAATTATTACTGAATCCCTGCTTTGTCCCACAAGTCAAATAGCTTGTGCTTGCTCTGCCTCTCTCTGCCTGTCTTTCCCCAGATCACCATCTCCTGTATCTGATACCATCAGGAAGGCCCCTGTTGCCTGGCTGGTTGTGCCAGCAGTGTGGGAGATGTGCAGAAGGCTCAGGCACAGGTCCCAACCCCAGGGCTGCTCCATGAGCTGGGGGTCAGGAAGGATTCCCCAAAACTGCCAGAGCATCACTTGGTGTTGCCATGCCCACGCCCTTGCCTTCTTTTGTGGGAAGCCCAGTGCCGAGAAAATATCTGCTCACAGGGATGCACATAACTAATTGAAATAATTCATTATTTAAATGCAGATATCTCTTCCCTGAGAGGGTGGGGAGGCCCTGGCTCAGGTGCCCAGAGCAGCTGTGGCTGCCCCATCCCTGGAAGGGTCCCAGGCCAGGTTGGACATGGGGGCTTGGAGCAGCCTGGGATAGTGGAAGGTGTCCCTGTCCAGTGGGATGATTTCTAAGGTCCCTTCCAGCCCACAGCATTCCCTGATTGTGTGAAATGGTGGCCCCAGGGGAGCCAGCACAGTCAGAGAACATGAACTCCTGAGAAAGGAGAGGCTTTCTGTGTCTCTTGAGCAGCCATGGATGAGACCCAGCTGCCTGCCCAAAGGACGAGAGCAGCCAGTGCTGGCAGGGACCCCATCTCACTGTGCCATCCCCAAGGAGCCTGGCTTAGCTTCTGTGCTGGGTTTTGTCTTTCCTTCCCATTTCCTAGTGCATCATCATCCCTCTGTCTGTGTGTGGCTGAGTGGGGGCATGAACTGGCATCTTCTGAGAGTAGAGCTCTCTTAGGTACTGGACTTAGTCATAGTAAAAATATATTTTCTCTTAAAGGGAATAAAAGGTAGCCAATCTGCAAATACAAATAATTCCATATGGTGTATTAGATGGCCCCTGAAAGGTTCCAACCCAAACCATTCTCTGATGCTAAATATATAAACACAGGCAATTCTTTCCCATGCCCTCCATCCCCTGTGCACTAAAAGCTAAGCTTCCACACCACAAGGAAGGTGGATTCTCGATAAATTTTTCATTTTCTCTATTGACTTGCTGTTGCAAACCCCTGTCCTTTTGCTATGTGAAGGGCATTCATTTGCCCTGTATCCACATGGGCCCTCTTTCCCCTTTAACAACCACCAAAGAGAAACACTTTATGGCTCTTGCTGTGCTGGAATCCCGGGATTTGCTCTTTGCTTTCCCTCCAGCTGAGCTGTGGCTGGACAGGGGTTGCTGCAGACCTGGCATCCAGAGCACTCAGCTCGCTGTGTGCCACTGAAGCTCCTGCTGCCTCAGGAGGATGGAAGTGCCCCAAGTTTGGGATTTTCCCAGGCTTAGCCTGGTTTGGAGCTCTCCTGGGGGAGCAAGACATTGCCCTGCTGTGCTCCGGAGCTGAGTCATTCCCCCTGGGGTGTGCAGGAAATAATTCTCTAATTATAAAACAATCTCGACTAATGGCATATTAATGAGGACAGGGAAAGGTGATGCTCCTGGGATGGGCTTTCCCACTGCGAGGAGGAGGAGGAGGGAGCTGTACACAGCTGCTGCATTTGGGGGGAAAAGATGCATCACATCAGCGAGGTTTGAGACTAAGAACCCTAAGAGGGAGGACTTTTTCTGACTCTGGGTTTGTTCTGCAAAATTCACTGTGGCTGCTGCTGAAGGTGTTGTCCCTGAGCTGTCCCCTCTCTGACCTGCTCTTTTGCTCCAATTTGAATCCTTCTGGCTCCCTTTTCTAGCCACGTCCGCTAGGCTATGCCATTTCTATCTCCCCTCATTTTTCCAACCCATCAACTCTGCCTTCCCCTGCTTTCTGCCCTACCAAGCCCCTTGCTCTTCTTTACCCCTCAGCGTCTTCCCTGGCCTTTATCCACCTTCTCTTCTCCCTCTCCCAGGAATACCTGTTGTATTTTCAGGAGTGCCAGCCTGAGGGCATGGGGAGGGCGGTGCCCACGGAGGAGGTTGTGCTCCCCATCTGATAACAACACATGTACCTGGCACCTTTTCCTTCAGCTGGCAGCCTCTGGAAGCCCAAGATGAACCTTTCAACAAGATTAAAGAGATGGTATTAATTGCTATCGATCACGGGTCAACAAATTAAATTGCATCTGCAACTGCATCTCTGAAAGGTCTAAATGAGAAGAGTAGTTAATGGGTCTGGCTGGCCCAGAGCTGTGATTAATTAAAGGAAGAAATGAACTACAACATCTCAAAAAAAAAAAAAAAGAAGGAAGGAGATTGGGATGAGGACGAAATTCTGCAGAGTATTTGGAGAGTGCCTGGTGGGATTTCAGTTCTGGATGGGAAGCAGAGTGGTTTTGGGCTGCTGGCACCCCCAGTGCTGTGGAGACACTGCCCACCCATGACTGGCAACTCTTCCATGTATGCAGTGGAAGCTTTCCTAGAAAATGATTGGTGCCCTTCACTTCTGCCCATGGTCCCAGCCCTTGTCCCACTGATGCCCTGGTGCTTGGGAGAGCTGTGGATCCCTCAGTGGGGCTGTGACACTGCTGGATTTGGGGATTCCCTTCTACAGTCTGAGTCACAGCCCTTGCAGACACATCCACAACGGGATCTGCAGGGCTTTCCCTCATGTGACCCAGAGCATGCTCCAGCTCCCTGTGCAGGGGTCAGGGGTCCCCCTCCATCTCCCCCTTTTTCCCATTTTGTTCACAGTGCCATGCAAGAGTCAAAATCCTGAGCATTCCCATGCTCCTTAGCAATCCCAGTGCTCTTCCCATGCCACTCCAGCACTGCAGCATCCCACTGGCAGCTGGGAGAAAAGTGCTCCTGGGTGGGAGTAAGGGCGCTACTGTGACTCCTTGGGAAATAATGAAGGAGCACAGCATGGAATGGAGATGGTGCTTAATTAATAACGAAGAAAATAATAATATGTGGCACGTATAGTGCCGTACTTGTTCCAAGCACTGTACAAACATTAACTACAGTAATTAAGCTGTAATTAATTAGAGTAACTACTAATCAGTGTAAATAATGATGCATCTGGAGGTACCAAATGGAGTTTGTGAACTGAAAGCAAATTTCTGTGTTCAGGAAATGGCATCAAATATAAAATGGCACCGGTAAAAGTAATAAAAAAGCAGATGGAGGTTCAAGAGAGAGCCTGGGAGCCGTGTTGGTCCATGGCAGCTCCACAAACTTTGGCAAAGCAAAGCTGGGACATTTCCTGACCAGCCCATCACATCCACGGGATTCTCACGGCCACTTCCAGGCTCCAGACCTGCTCTTCCCAGCCCAGCTGCACTCACCAGCATGTGAAGGATGAGATGGGCAATTGGGAGCTTGAGGGGCTGCTGATCAGCAGAGTAAAATACACCACAAATATGTAACCTTGGGGGTTTCTTGCTGGTTCACACTCTTTATATTTAACAAAATAATTTTTTAATAATATAGTCTTTTACACATCAAATATTGTTTCTAGGACCCCTCCCTCCCATTTGTACAGATTGTTTTTTTTCTCACTAGTTTCAGGCACACTATTGTTTGAAAGTTTTGAAACTGGATAGTCATTGACAGGCAACAGCTTACAAAGAAATGTGGCGATGGCATCTGCGATGGGACCAGCTCGGCCTGCAGGGAGCAGTGCTCAGCTGCTGTGCTGAGTGCTCCTCCCACCCCTGCCCTCAGGACAACACCAAAATGGGAAGAAATGAAAGTATAAAGGCAACAGTGTGTGCAAACCGAGCCTGATCTGCTCCAGTGAGGATGCTGGGGGAGGATGTGCTGCCGTCCCTGTCGAGAGCAGGTGCTGGACTGGAGTCTGCCCTCTGAACAAAACAAGCACCACCACCCCTGCGGCACTGGCCAAAAAGCAGGGAACCAAGCATGGGCAGTGATGGGAAAGGCCCCTGTGCTGGCCGGGGCAGGCAGGGCAGGGAGATGGCATTGGTGTTTCTTTCACAGCATTGCCTGGAAGCTGCAGCCTGAGAAAGCAGGAGGTACCAGCGTGGGAAGGCCGATGGGGCCTCTGCTCCTGGCAGGCAGGCACAGAAGGAGCTGCTGTCCAGAGCCCTCACAGGAGCCAGCCCAGCCCTGCTGCACCGGGGTTTGCTGTACCGTGGGCAGTGTGGATGCTCCAGGGAGAGCCAGGGCTGCTCCCTCCCTCCCTCCCTCCCTCCCGCGGTAGCAAAGCGTCTGCCCAGCCAGCTGAGCCTGTTCACTGCTGCCACAGCCATGGGGCATTCCTGGGAAGCTCCAGAGTGGTCCCATATTTTAACTGTGACCTGCTGTCGCTGTAGGCAAGGAAACTCTGCCCTTGGCTCCAGCGAGAGCAGCCTCAGGATGGGACAAGGCAGGGGAATACACGCTCAGCCCAGGAACCAGGAACAGGCGGGGCCCTCTTCCCTCTGCTCCCACTGCTGCCCCAGCCAGGAATCACACCAAGCCAGCCAGGTGAGATGTTGCTGTCATGGAGCACCTTCTGCCTGGCTGCCCCAGCCTGCCCGTGCAGCTGCTGTGGGCTCTGCTCCCATCAAGGTCACGTTGACTGTGTAGGTGTCTTCATCTTTATTGTCCCCACTCAGTGGAGAAAGTGTAACAGATACAGCTTTGTGCCTTGGCTGTCCACTCTGTACCTGTGCATTACCTCGGTCCTGCTGCAGGTTACATTCCACTTGGAGGCTTTGTTAACCCTCCCCCACATCCCTTTTAATTTCTACCTCCCTCCTGTCCTTAGTGCCACCTTACAGACACAATAAAAATGCTCCATCTCTTGCTCCACTCACAGCTGTATTGTCCCAATGATCCCAGCTTAGGAAGAGACTTAAAAAAAAAAAATCACAATAGCAAAACCCCTTCAAATAAATAAATGTGAAAACCCCCACGATCCACACTGCAGAGAGTGAGAGCAGTGACTCGATCAGTGCCTCGGAGCAGGGCCAGGCCAGGAGTGTGTGCAGGCTGCTCTTCTGCTGTCCTCCCCCAGTCCCACACGGGGATTCCACGGCAGAGCAGCCCCTGGGCACCGGGTACAGAGCGTGTGGAGCGGGACAGGAGCTGCAGGGCCACAGGGACACCCTTCCCTGCAGGCTCCGAGCTCTGCTGTGTGGCATGCCTGCTGCTGACCCTGCTGCAGCTGCGGGCAGCACCGAAGCTGTTCCTTGGTCACCATCGTCACCATTGTCACCATTGTCACCGTGCGCGGACTGCTGGCCGGGTGCTGCTACAGGGCCTGCTTGCCCTGGCACTCGCGCTTGGAGCACTGCGCCGGCTTCCACCAGTCCCCGTTGTGGCAGTGGCAGATGTTGCAGTCGTCCACCTTCACCTCGATGCCCGCGGGGATGATCGTGGTGCCCGCGAAGCAGTTGGGACCTGCAGGGACACAGGGGGGACAGGGTGAACATTCTGTGCTTGGGCTGGGGACAGCAGCCCTGCTCTAGGCCTGGGACAGGCAGGGACCCAGCGCCAGCCCCATGCTGAGCTCTGGCCATGCCACCGCCAGAATCTGCAGCAACGCTCCCACCTTGCTCAGTGCCGAGCCTTGGACCCACTGCAATCCCTTCTCTCATTTTTTGGTTGTCCTCTGGCACTAAAGGGAAAAAAAATGGCCTAGAAACTTTCCTCTGTTTCTGCACCCAGCCCCTTGAAGAAATGGCATTGGCACTCAGCTTTTTCTACTGGGTTGACCACTAATTTAGTGCCTCTTTCTCCTTAAATTTTGGCTGCAGGATGCACAAGACCATGAGGACAAGCACGAGGACACAGCCCAGCCTTCACTGCTCCAGCCTGCAGGGACCAGAGCCAATCCACCCCTAGGGCCATTGGCAGCCATGCTCCAACACCAGGTAACCCCAAGGGCTCCCACCAGCTTGGAGCTATTAACCAAAAATTATTTATTGCATCACCTCTCACATGAGCTTTCCGATAACATCTGGGTATTTTTCCTCAAGGGTGATTCTTTTAATCTGCTTGCTATTGCTTTGGTGGTTTTGTTTTTTTGGTTTTTGTTGTTGTTTTTTTGTTTTGTTTTTGTTTTTTGTTTTGTTTTGTTTCATTTCTTTACACAATATTAAAGCTGAGCAGCAAGTCAGCAAGGATCTTATTTCCCAGTCACAGAATGGTTGGGTTGGAAGGGATCTTAAAGCCCTCTCCTCCTCCTCATAAAAGCCCCCCAAATATCCACTGCCTGTCTTCCTCTGCAAGCTCTCTCTTCCTCCCCTCTTACTCCTTCACCACTTAGTGCCAGAATTAATGTCAGAGCCAGCAGCACACACAAAAAATTCCAGGCAGTCACACTGGTGGCGTCAGGGAAGCACAAAGACATTTGAAAAGTGTTTTGTGGCTCGAGTGCTGCTCTGAAATGTCACCCTTGACTGGCCACCAGTTTTAATCTATGCCTCCAGTGCATGAGGTGCATTCCAAAGGTAAGAGCATGTACAGAGATGGAATTATGGGCAAGTTGTTCCTTAAGTCTTAGGCTAAGGCTGGGAAAGTGAAACAGGGTCCCTTAAAGAGGCTGGAAACAGGCTGAGCTGTACCCCAGTGCCAGGGGCCCACGTTTTACAGTCTCAGTTATTTATGAGTGCCCTGACTTCAGTCAGGTGCTCCTCAGGACCCTTTGTGGAACAGGCCACGAGTCTGGCAGGGCTGGGCATAGCTCATTCAGGATGCCTGGGTGTCACTTGTGTTTCAACACCCTCCTGCCTTCGTTAAAGGCTCCTTCAAACAGGGCTCTATAGCAACATTTCACACCCATCTTCATCAGGCCCCCACAGAAGGGCTCGAGAAAGATGCCTTGGGTGGCTCCTGTACAGACCCTTGGGTGACAGGGCTGCAGCTTCTCCAGGGGCAGGGCCTGGGCAGGCAGGCTGTGGCACTGGGAAGATCTGTGCTGCTCCATCTGCCCCCTCCTTGCCCGAGCCAGCAGGGAATTCCATCAGGATCCCAGGAAGGAGCCGGCCTCAGTCATTACAAGCTGCAAAGAGCTTTCAAACCAGGAGCTTCCAGCCAGGAGCATGAACAGAACAGCCAAACTCTCCATATGCACACATGGTATCTGTGGTTTTCCTTGCAGGGATGAGGCTAAAGAAGTTTTTTAAAGACCCTTTTTGGTCTCAAGCTGAAGATGTCCCAAATTGCTGTCTGGCTGGAAAGGCTGTGATTCCAACTGTGCTGTGTCTCTGGCAACTCACTGAAGTTGTCACAGACTCTTTGAGTCCCTGTGCTGGCTGTGCCACTGCCGTGCTCTTCACCACTGGTTTAATTCTCCATTCCTGGAGCCTGGTGTGTCATGACCCAGTGAGGGTGTCGCTGTCAGCTCATCTGCTGCTGTTAAACATCCAGGGTTCAAGTGCCATGAAAATTCCAGTAACTGCAGCCTGCTGTGTCTGAGGTTGGAATCAGTGCCTGACGTCAGTGGGATGCTCCCACTGCCTGTGGATGGCCGGGATGCCAGGGTGGGAGGCCTGCACACAACAGCCTCTGCACTCCCAGGGCAGAACCACTCCTCTTCATTGTAATATGAACAAAAAGCTTCCTCTGGAAATCAAGGTGGCAAGGAAAGGGGAAGATCATCTCCCTCTTCTTGCCCTGCCTGTTAAGCAACTCATTTGAGAGGCCAGTGCTGCCTCCACACCCACGCACGTCTCCACACACGTCTCCAGCCTGGATTTACAGCACTGCCAACCCATTCCCGGGGCTGGGAGCAGGTGGGAGGCTGGCACTGAGAGAGCCAGCACATTTGCTCACTCACAGGTGAGTCAGCTCTGCCTCCCAGACAGGCTTTTGGGGCCCAGCACCTTTCTCCTGGGACTTTGGCACCCCAGTGGTGCAGGGATCGTGGTCAGCCAAGGATGATGGCGTTGGGACTGGCTGATGGGGTGCTGCCAGCTGGGCAAAAGCTTATTTTTCCTTCATCCTGCTTATCTGTCCATTCCTTGGCTGCCCTTCCTCCTCCCAGCAGCCCCAGGTCTCTGCTCCCTCCTAAGCTTCCCCAGGGGGTCATATGGAAATCAAATAATCAGTAAATACCCCTCATTAGTGCCCCAGGACAGGGAGGAGCAGAAAGCAGACACTGAAAGGAAGAGGAGGGGGATGTGCTAAAAACACCTCCTGTGCCTCTGAGGTCCCCACGGGAGAGGGGACCCCTTATTCTGGGGACAGAAGCACAGCAAAGTCCCTGCCCTGGCCAAGGACACAGGGCAACTCTGCTGATCTGTAATTAAACACTAATGACCTGCCCCTCTGTAATTAAACACTGATGCTCTGCCCCTCTGATCCCGGGCATCTGTTGAGCCTGGAAGGAGCTGGCAACCCTCTCTGTGGCTTACAGAAAATCCTTGGGATGCTGCCCCTGCCCCAAAGGGGCTGGGGAAGGCAAAGGGAGAGGTGTCAGCTGTGTTGGATAAATCACAGGGAGCAGTGCCCAGCACCCCTGGGCTGGCCAGGGCACACCCAAGGCAGGAGCTGAACTGAGAGAAAAACACAGAAACTGGGTTTGTTTCCTTTCCTCTTGGCTTTTAGCAAAATGGAGGAAAACATAACCCAGGGCTCTACCGCCATATGCCCTCCTGTGGGATGTTCTGCCTCTCTCCTGACAGACTTTAGTACTTTTAATTTGGGCCAGCACTGCCACTGCTCTGGGCCTTTTCTCTCCCAGAACTCTCAAAATAGCCCCCTCTGCATTGCCTGAGTGAAATGTTTTATTCTGCTCACCACAGTGAGCTGGATGGAGCTTTTATTGCCTCCTCTCTCTCCCGCTGCCATCCCCATCCCTGCAGAAACATGGATTTCTAACGGAAGGCAAAATTTCCACACTGCATTTGTGACAATTTCACTTAAATTCCCATTGCCTGAAATCCAGTTTTCCAGCACAATTGCTATCAGCCAGTCTCTCCCCTTCCACTTCTTTTTTTTTTTTTCTTCCTATTTAACGCTCTCCCACCTTCACACTGGAAAACTGGATCCAGTGTTTGTCCAGCCTGGGATGCAGCGAGCATTGCACCCTCCATGAGGGCATGAGGAAGAGGCACAAGAGAGGGACCCTGCACTGCTGGAATTTAGGTGAAAATGTGCTCCAGCCAAGTGGCATTTTCTGTGCCATGGCACAAGTCACCAGGGAGTTTTCCAGAACTTTGGGATTTGTAGAGCTGGCAGCTACTGGTGGAGATAACCTGGGGACCTGCATGGCTGTGCCATGTGCCCTGGAGGGGCTGCAGCCCTTAAAGCCACAACCAGAGCCCACAGCAAGAAATCAAGTCCTATTTTTTTTTTTTTGCCATGCAGCAATGCTCAACAGACTCTTTTAAATCATCTAATGTCCTCCTATTCTTTTTCCTTCCCAACATTTCCAAAGCTCAGGGCCCCAACCCAGCGCTGCTGAGGACTGGCCCGAGCTTTTCCCACCGTGGCTGCTTGGAGGAACTGGATGAGGGCAGGGGCTGCCAAACCCAACCCCAGAGAATGACACAGAACAGCAGTGTGGGGGCTTTGAGTATTATTCAAAGGAAGACAGAAACATTTGATGACATGTCCAGCACATCAGGTTACTGATGATAATTGCAGCACAGACAAGAAGTTGCTTTGGGCAAGGGCTGTCGTCCTGCTCTTGGTAAAAGCATCTCAAACCACGACTCTGATGATAACAGGACACTAATCACCCTTTTTCCTTGCTCAGGGAGACTGATGGGAGAGGTTTGCTGCTCCCACAGACAGTGTAATAGTGAGATTTGCTTTGCTTAACATAGTTAATACTCATAAAAGCCTGCAGCACTCCAGGCTATTTGCTAGAACAGCTGTGAAGATTTTTATGGAGATGTATTAGAGACATTCAGATGCTGGTTTGATGGGAGAGATGTAAAAAAATCATATTTGGTTTGTTGTTCGGGGAGAACGATGGAAAATTCTGCAACCATCTGCTGAAGATCAGGTACTTGGCTGATGACCCTGCTGCACTTCCCCCCGTTCCACAGGGAATTCGGAGCCAGGCTGTCTCCTGGCTCTCTCCTGGCTCGAGCTGATGCCTTGGAGCACTTGGTGCTGAACAGCAGCGTCCCCCAGCTCCCTGTGACTCCTCAGATGGCTTTTAGTGAACTCAGCAGCTCTGCCCGTGGCTGTCAGCAGCTCTGGATTTAGCTTTGTGTGTGCAGAGAAGCAATAAAAGGAAATCAAATGTTAATCAAACAGCAAGCATGCACCACTTCGGGCCAACTGTGATATTCAGAGGTGCCCTGAATAGCTTCTTGCCCCAGACAAAGCTCATCATCCCTACCAGAACTTCTCATGCAGCCTCTGATTCCAGCAAGAGTGGTATTTTCCCCTCAGTGAAATGTGTCTCCTGCCACTTCTTTGAGAGCCTCCCCATCCCTTTAGGAAACATTAAAGCTGACCCAGGAGAATTCAGCTTACTCAGTCAATGGATTCCATCAAGGAGAGAGGTGCTGATGGCTATGCTGATGTGCCTGGTTAAGACAGCAGCTCAGTTCAGCAGCCATCCCTCAGGCTCCCAAGGGGAGTGCCCCACAGCTGAAACTGCAAGGGATAAGTGAAAAACCTTGGTGTTTCCCGACAGTGTTTAGGAATGGACACATCCTGAAACATCCCCCTGGATGTTCACTCAGCTGAATGAGGCTCGATGACTTTGCTTTTGGAGCTCGACCATGAACACAATTGGGGTTTTGCTGTTGGCAGTGTGATTTGGCCTGAGGGAGGTGTTTCTACTGAGCTGAGTTTCCAAGTTTCTTCCCAGTGGGAAGGCAGATTTTCCTCTGCATGTCTCCACAAAACAGGCCTCTCCCAGGCTCCTCCACACCACAGGCAGTCTCCAGCACTGGTGTCTGGTGCTGAAACAACCCCGGGCAAAGCAGCGACCAAACGAGGATGACACTTGGAATCCACACAAGGATCCCCAGCAGAAAAGGAGGAAAGACACAGCAGAATCTCCAGGGTCTGTCACAGAGGCAAGAAACTGCCTGTGCTGGCATCTTGGGACTTTTTCCATGTCCGGGCTGGACTCTGTGCTCAGGAGGGAAGGAAAACCAGCATCTTGTTCTTAATGACAGCCTCCGTTTCTGGAGGTTAACACCGCTCCTCTCTGCTGATCCTGCAGGATCTTTTCAAATGTTCATTTAGCTCTGCCAATGCTATTTATGTGATCACTTCAGATTGCAAGAAAAGAGCTCAATTTGTGACGTTAATTAAGGAGTTGGGGAGGGAAGAAGTCTTGTTTTCACTGCCTGGTATGGAGAAAAGTCTCGGAGCGTGGCTGAAGCCTGAGGGTGCACTGGGAATGAGGCTGCCATGATCCCGGGATGTGGGGCAGTGATGTCCATGTCCTCCCTGCTACAGAGGACACGGCTCCTCCCAGTGCAAACAGCAGGGCAGAAGAACGCCTGGGCTCCAAAGTCCATCATCACCCACCCAATGTGCACAGAGCCTCCTGCAGGCTGGAAATGGGACTGCTGCAGGTCAGTGTCCCCATCCCGACCACCACCAAGTCTGGAAGCCGCATCTCAGCCTGCTTAGCAGCAGTGAGCTCTCCCATGAGGCAGAGACTGCATCACTGCATCCTCTGCCCCCTCAATGAAATCTGCTGCTCCATCTTCAGAAGGCACCAAGAACTGAATCTACCAACCCCTGCCAGCCTGGGTGCCACAAATTAAACCCCCCTCCATTGGGCCACTGGTGGCTCTAGCACCCTCCCAACCCCCTGCTATTCAAAAGCTCAGGAACTGCTCTCCTCCCCTTTTTTTGATTGCTGTTGGTATTTAAAATACCACAAGAAAGTCTTGGCCTCTGTCAGTTTAAGCCCATTTCCCCCTGTCCTGTCACTCTGTGGCTCCCAAGTGTCTCCTCCTCGATGGAAGGTTTGCTCTCCCTCTTCTGCCCTGTCCAGCCACCCAGGGAGAGATGGCACCTCCAATAAATGCCCTCAGTTTCACTCTGTCCTGTAAAATGTCACAAAATTAGAGCCTTTTCTCTCTTCATTTGTGGACAAACCCTGCTGGCTCTGGCTAACAGCTCCTGGAGTCATCTGGTGGCACCTTCTAGACATCCATGAGCTTTCAATCGTGCACACACTGCCCCAAAGGATTGCTCTGGTCTGAGGCTGATCTGCAGCTCTTCCCCATCCTTCCTGCACTTTTCACTGCTCACTGGACAATGTTAACAGTCCTCAAGTACTGCCTGCTTACAGGAGAGGTTTTTCCAGACGTAATTCACTACGGGGTGCCTGAAGATGCCTAAAAGTTATTTAATCTCTGCATTAAAATACATACATATCTGCAGTATCCTTGTCCAAATTAAATCCAAGCTGCTCACTCCAAGCCAGCCCTCCACCATTAGGAGGAATGCATTAAGAAGGTGAGGGAGAGGTGAAAAGCTCAGTTCAGGGGAGCTGTTCCATTGACTTCTGCCAGTGATTCAGCTGCACAATAAAGAAAATGGAACACAGCAGCAGCCCCCAGCCAGTGGGGCAGGGACCTCCTGGTGGCCCCACATCCCCTCCTGGCTCTCTGCACACTGAGAGGGCCACAGCATCCAGGCGCTGCTCAGACAATCCCAAGTATCTGCAGCCTTGGAGTCTCATGGATGCAGGGGCCCCACTCGAGCTCCCTAAATTGTGAGCTGGCACCAGTGACAGAGACTGATTTAGGCCTCGCTGCTTTGCACTGCAGTTAGAAAAATACTGATGGCTCGTTATCCGTCTTAATCAGCAGCAGCAAACAAATGAGGGACAGGGAGACATTCAGAAGGGAATACACCACATTACTCCTCCTTATTGATAGCACAGTTACTTAATTTGATGTAGAGACGTAACTTGAGGCATCACTAAATACTGGAGCAGGGACGTTTTGGTGCAGGGAAGATCTATGGGTGCAATTTAAACGCTGTCTGTTTGGGAGCGCTGACGTCCGTGGGCACCAATACCGATCCCAGCTCACGGACAGGCTGGACACCATCCCTCACCGAGACAAATGAAGGCAGGGTCCCTTCCACTGCTAAAATCCAGCAGCTGAAATGGTGGAGCCCCACTCCACTCCATCTGCTGTGCTTGCGGGATGAGCTGCACAACACGGGACCAAGCCCAAGGCTGAGCACAGAATCCCAGATGGTTTGGATTGGGGAGGATCTCAAAGCTCATCCACCTCCATCCTCTGCCATAGGCAGCGACACCTTCTGCTGGACCAGGCTGCTCCAAGCCCTGTCCAGCTTGACCTTGGACCCTTCCAGGGATGGAGCAGCCACAGCTTCCAATACCTGATGGATTCTGGATGGCCATGTCCAACCCGCCCTTCCCTGGGCACTGGCAGCAGAGCTGTGGCTCAGACCTTTGGCTCAGCTCCCTCGGGGAAGGCGGCATGGAGGTGGTGGAGCAAGGCTCATGATCTGGGCACACCAAGAAAAATAATGCCAGCAGGACATTTCCCAGTGCTTTAGATGATGGTATCTGCCCCCCCATATGGACATTTCCCCCAGTCCTGTGCATCAAGCCCCTCTGTTTCTGATCCCAAGTGCACCAAAATCAAAGCTCAGAGCATATCCAAGTGCACTTGGAGCTCCCTGCAGAACCTCCTGCCCCAGTCTGCCTGTTTGACTGTGTTTCCAACCCAGCTGTGGCTTGGGGGCTGCTGGCCAGCAGGGCTGGGAACTGCTGCAGTGCAAATTAACAGGTACCAAATTCATAGCCCTTATTCACTCTGCTGACTCACACACCCCAACGGGGGCAGCCTTGAAGGGAAACCGAGCGAGCTTCACCTGGCTGGAAGAGCCAGCACATGGATCAGCTCCAGACAGCAGAGAGCAACTCCCAGTGCTTCAGACTCCTCTGCAAATCCAGGGCTTTTCTCCCTCCTTTTAGTGTCAAATGCAGGTTGGCATTTTCACAGTCACCTATGGGATTTACATACCAAATTCCTCTTCATTTTAAAGGGATCTGTGTGTGCAAATACCTTGATTAGCACTGAAAAGTTTAGTGTATGGTAAAAAAAGGTCAAAGGTAAAGGGTCCAGCACTGCATAGGCAGTAATTGTGCATCCAAAGCAGGATTTCTGAACCAGGGTTTATTGTGCACACTCTGGGCTGCAGCAGGAAAGCTGTGACACCTCAAAGCCAGCAGTACCCATGTATTAGGGAGAAATGTGTGTTTCAGCATTTACCTGAGCAAACAAACAGGATTAGCTCTTAAAAATCTTTCTGCAGACAGCATAAAGCTTTGGGAGAATACCATAGATTTTTTAAATTTAAATTTAAATTCAGGTAGATTGTAATTGTGGGCAATGAAAGCTACTCTGAGGTAATTTTAACCTTTCAGGTAAGTTACAGGCTTTCAAAAAGTTGTCTAAATAGAAACTTTCCAAAATGAATTCCAACAGCACTGAAGGCACATTAATTTTTTTAATGGTTCAAACGTAGCGTGAGGTGAGATGGGCTTTTGTGAGCTGGTATCAAACAGATTAATTTAAAATAAATCCATTAACAGAACTACCATTAAACTACTGCATCAGCTAACAATGTTACCAGTAAAACCAACAGCCAAAGGGAGGAAAAGTTGGACCTTCCAGAGACTAAACCTTTGGGTGAAGAGAAATAAAAATAGAAGAGCATGCATGGTGTGCTGTAGTGTTTGTGCAGCCACTGCTCTTGATGCATGCAGGTGTGGGAGGATGCCCTGATCCAGGGAAATGAGGGCCCAGATACCAAAGCACCAGGCCTGTGCTCCCTGCCCAGGCATCTCCACTCAAAGGCAAAGGTTAACAACCAAAGAATAACAAGCAGGAGTTTTCCCCTGGGTTTTGTGAGCTTTTAGCCAACTTATTCGCCTATTGGTTGTGCTTTGTGTGAAAATATAATTATTTTTATGGCCCACTTTAACATTTTTATGCCTTTTTTTCTTCAGAAAAAAAATCCCACATTTGGTGTAAGAATTAAAACAGTATTTCATGCTTAACTGCAATCACAGATGATGTATGGAAGAGAGCTGGCTTCATGTCAACCCAATATAAAGCCAGAATTGAATCTAACTTGGTCACTACAGCTGTGCTGTGTTTTATGGGGTGAGGGATTTTTTCAGATCAGTCATAAATGAAATGGAAACTCTGACCGGGCTCATTTTGTATCAAACAGGAGCAAAAAAATGTGGGGAAGAACCAGGATTGCCACACATTTGTCTGAGCTGTTCCAGCAGAGGTGGAGCAAGCTGCAAACCCAACCCAGCACGGCGCTGCAGTGGAACCGGTGCCTGTTGGCACCAAGGCCCTGCCAGGACCGGGGGTTCCTGAGCCGTGGGGAACCCCGTGCTGGGATCAGCCCTCAGCTCCTGCCTGGAAATTGGGATTTCCAAGCAAAGATAAAACGTTCCACGTAAGGAAGGAGCTGCTGTGGAAACCCTTTCTTCCTGCTCTTGGCTTGTGTTTGGGTTGTTGGGTTTTCTGCTGCTGACTTTGAGCAGGACCCATCTCCTGCTGCCTTCACCACCGTTCCCATCTCCCCGGCCTCCACAGTCTCCACCACCATTCCCAGCCTCAGGGTCTCCCTGATGATGGACACAGAAATGATGGCCATGGGCAGGTAAGACCCACGTGAAAGGGGAATTTAATGTTAAAAGTTGAAGTCAGTCAAAGGATGGATCTTCTGGAGGGTGTTTTACAGTATCAGCCTTTGGACCTGCTTGTTTTCATCCCTATAAATTTAGGATGGGCTGCAGTGGCAAAGCTCCCATTTCTATGCAAATCCATACAAATGATTGATTACCTGTAGAAAGGGAATAGCACAATGGCACAAACAGCATTTCTTGGTTTATGTGGGGAATTTAATTACCTGCCCGTGGCACAGAAAAGGAAAATCAGGAACACATCATCCCTGACCCCACCCCAACCATTAAGCCTGCTGTCAGAGAGACAGGACATGGCACTGCAGTGCCAAAATCTGCATCCCCTCAGGAAACTGGAGGAGGAGGGAATGGAAAGGGCAGGGCAGGATGGGTGGATGGATCTTGAGGACACACATGGGGAGACCAAAGCACTGCAAGGATGGGCACACCTCGGTCTGATGGACAGAAGAGACAAGCACAGGTTGGTGTTTATGGAATAAACAGGCGCCTAAACCCTTCTGCTGGGAGGACCTGTCCAGATTTCTCTGGAAGCTGCAGAAGCAGCTGTAATCCATGTTTTGGCCCAGGTTTTGTTCTTCCACTACCTGAATTTAATGGCACCCATGGCATTTCCAGGATGCTTTCAGATGGTGCCGTGCAGAGTCTGGCTGGTGATAGAAATAAAAGGAGTGGTGCTGGTTTTGCACAGTTGCATTTAGTGAAATCACCCAGTGAAGAAAGGAACGTCCTTTCCTTTGCTCATAACTCTGGGTGTCACCACCAAAGGCATAACCACAGTGCCCACAGAGAACATGGGCCTTTATACTCTGTGCTGGTGTGCAGGACACTTATTCTGTGAGGTGACAACTGGGAATGAGCAAAGGCTACGGAAAAATTACGGTGCCTATATGAGGTTCTGCATCCCTCCTGCCCAAATGTCCCAAATGCTCCACTACCCTTCTCTGCAGCCTGTTTTTATTACTTAATTCTGAGTGTTCCCACTCTCTTCAGCTAGTATTCCCTGCCTTGTTTTTGCACATTCATTTTGTACCTTAGATTTTTTTTTTGAAGCCAGAAGGAGGATTTAGACATTAGAACAGCTACTGACCTGATATGAGTTAATGATTTTATAAAACCCCTAAAAAATGCTTTACTTTAAAAGATTGATGTTTCCTATTGTATTTTTTCAATGCCAATTAATTACTTAATTCATTAGCAATGTAACACCGGAATAGTCTTTGAAAATCTGCTGCTTTGTGTAGATGCCTTTAATTATGGATAATTAAATACTGTGGAAGGACCTCATTACACCTCTGAGCGTTTTCTAATCTGGAAAATGAAACACACTCCTGTACTCCTGAACACATAAAACAAAAACTGAGCCCAACAGCCACAGGAAGTGAAAAAAGATGGGAAAACAAACAGCCCCAAAGCCAGAACCACTCCAACCCCCCCCAGTGCCTGAGACAGATCCCCTCCCTGACCCTTACTTTACATCCTACCTTCCCAGGCCATGAAGTGATTGCCAAACACAGGGAATAAACCCTCTTGTCTTTCTTTATTTCTCAGCTGGCAAATTTTTGGAGAAAAATTAGGACGGGTCTTGTGAAATGTTAGGGGGCAGGATGGCACGAGGGGCACAAACACATGTCTGGCACAGATTGAACTGGAGACACTAAAAGAAGGAAAATGTCACCCCTGGCACGGGGCTGCCTGCCTGCCCGAAGTCAAAGCAGCAACGTGGCCCATGGCAGGGGATGGCACTGGATGATCTTTAAGAGGAGCAAGAAAAGTCCTGGGTGTTTTTTGCTGGGGGCTTGTAATGCTTTCTGTAGAGGCCACTCCTCTTTCAGCAGCTCTCTTGTAGCCTTTAGATCCAGAGATATGAATTAGGTTAAATCTGTAAATAGAAGTAGGCACCTCAACTAGGAAACCCAGATAACCATTTGGGCAGGGCTGTGTCTCAGGTCTGGGTCAAAGTGTCCAAGGAGGGGCTCACACAGGCACAGGAACTGGCCCTGACTATTTTTTTTTTGCATGTGAAACCACTGTGGAGCTGTCAGGATGAATGAGAGAGGGGGCAGAAAGTGGTTTCTGTACAAAACACAGCAAATATATCTAATTGTTACTATTATGAGCAGGTTTTCATTTTTTATCACAGTTTCCCATTTAATTCACAATTTAATAATTGCAGTTTGACATTTCCTGTAATAATACATTTCCTTTTTGTTTGGCACAGCTTGAAAAGTAACCAGAATTTCCCTCTTGCTGCTTTCCTTATAGCACAGGCAGGTGTTAGGGGCGATCAGACACTGCCTGGGCATTGTGGCCCCTCCTGTCCATGATGAGAGCTCCAGGGATGGGGCAACCACAGCTTCTCTGTGCCTCCCCACCCTCACAGGGAAGAGTTTCTTCCCAATGTCTAAACCTACTCTCTATCTGTGTGAAGCCATTCCTCCTTGTCCTGCCATCCAGCCCTTTGGAAACAGTCCCTTTCCATTTTCCTTGTCATCTTCCATCAATCCTGGACCTGGTTACTTCCCCAGGTGAGAGCCAAGCAGAAGGACATTTCCCATCACAATCAGAGCTATTTCTCCTGTTCCTCTCCCACTCACCTGGGAGGGAAAGTCAAAGGTACAGACACTTTCTGCTTTCAGTAAAAATCAGAGCAGGCTGTCTGAAATAATCAATAGGGCAAAAAGCCCCTTCATTTCCGTCTTCCCTATTGAAATATTCCGAAGTATAAAATAGAGATCTACATCTAAAACCATGCCACCCCTTTATCCTCCCAGATCTGAGGGAGTTTGTTCTGAAAGCATTAAATGGGGCATCTCATCACTTCCAGTTTTTTTTCCCAAACCTTTCTAATGTACTAACAGCAAGTTTGCTGTAATTGGCCCTTTTCCCAGGGAGCTTTCAGTGAGTCAGCATTTTCTGACCAACATGTTCCCATCTCCTTCAGATACTTTCAGGCAGCTGCAGTGAAAAAAGTCAGAACTTTGACAGCGTGAGGAGAACTTTGTGTTCTCTTCTTCACACAGACCCACTGCTCCCAACAGATCCCTGAGCAGGACACCAGCACTCCTCCTTTTGGAACATCAGCTCCTGCTCCATTTATTCTAACAAACTGCTTCCCTGCCAGCACTACCTGGTACCAAACATTTGTAACCAGGACAGACTGCGGCTCGGTTGATGTAAAATGAGTTACATCAGTTTGCATCAGTTGTGGTACTGGTCTGTAATGACTCATTTTTCTTTGAACTCCTCGGTGAATTCCTTGAGGGGATTATGATTTTAGAAGCAGGTACAAGTGGAATATGGACATCCTGGAGTTCACCTGCATCACAAAGTGCTGATAGGGTCCCACGGGTGACTCCTCTTTCCTTGAGCTGCATCAGCATGGCCAGAGCTGCAAAGAACTGACCCAGGCCAACCCCCAGGCACAGCAAAGAAAGCAACATCCTCTCCTCATTCCCACCAGGCTTTTATCTGCTCATGACCAACCCTGAGCTCTTCAGTCTTGGGCACTAATTCAGATCAACACTGCAGAAGGGTTTTCAAAACAGAGACAAAGAGAGCAAGAAAGGAACCCTGGCAGCAGCCAAGCTCTTCTGCAGCTTCTGCTGCAGGGATGGAGCCACAGGAAGCCTCGAGCTGCAGCAGCAGTGCCCTGGTGCTGAAGGCACCTATGCAGAGCCAGAGCATGAAACAAGCTGAGAGTGAGGGGCTGGGCCAAGGGGTGGAAGGAAATGATGTCTGAGGACAGCACAGCCCCTGCACAACACGGGGTTAGTTATGGGATGGCTGGCACTGTCCCGGCCTCTCCCCGTGCTACAGGAGCCTCCCACAGCAGCACAGCTCCCCCTGTCACACAGCAGTGCCACTGCCACCCACACACGGTGTCCTTACACCCCCACCCGCCTGTGCTGCACCGAACCGAGGGTCCCACTGGCAAACGGCTCAACCAAACTGCACTTGTTGTTCTGCCACGGCGATGCACCTCACCAGCAAATCAGGGAGAGACATGAAGGAAAACACACCTTCAATCCACTTTCTAGTCTCTCCAGCCAAAGTGATGGATGAGCTGGTGAGTGACAGGCAGGGATAGTGTATGGCCACTGAGATTACTGCCCTGCTGGCCTTCACAGAGCTGTGCCCGTGTGGGAGGGACAGAAGGCTGCCCTGACATGCAGCACCCTGCCCAAGGAGAGGGGATGGAGGTATAGGAAACGTGGAGGGAAGGAAAGGAAGCAGGAGGAGAAAACTTGTGTCTTTCTTAATTCTAAGTGTTCCCAGACTTGCTTAGCTCTAATCTTTAATTCATGTTTTCATTACAGTCTCTTTGCTCTGTAAAGTCTGTATTTCATGTAAAAGGAGCAGCTCAAACATAAATTATTTGACATAAGTCAACCCCTTCTTAAAGTCCTCTACTCTACATATGTGTAGGCTCCAATAAAGAAGCATTAAACATTCATCAAATCAGAAATACATGAAAGCAGTGTCTGCCACTCTTCTTGTACAGATATACTTCACAATCCCAACCTTCTGGAGCAGCCAAAGCAGCCCCTCTCTGATCCTTTCAGAACCCCTGACCATGCAAAACACCCCGACCTCCTGCAATGGCCTCTGAACCACCCAGAGGTATCAGCAGGTCACATCCACAGCTGGAGTAAATCAGAAGAAAATAACACTGTGTTTTACACCAAGTGACACCGACACAGGATTTGGCTTTAAGCTTCTCTTGCAGCAAAATGGTTTACAGCAATGTCATTGGGCCATAAAGTCACTTCTGGTATTTTAAAGTCACGCCAAGAATCAGGAATAGCAGCACGATGCCTATTTTAATTTCAGTACTGCCCAGGCTCCTTGCGTTCTGCAAAGGATCCTGGCTCCCCAAGGGGAATCCAGGAACTCTTCCCCTCCACAAAACCCCTAACCCCTAACCCACCCCTTTCCTACATGACACCATCATGATGAAAGTGAATCTCTCACAGGCCAGTGCACACACCCTTCAGCAACATTTCCCCAAGGGGGACAATCACTTGGAGCAAAAGTTTCTCCATAAATATTTCTGAGTTTGAGGAGTAATGCAGAGCAGGTAACATTTCCCACTTCTCTGAGAGCCGTGTGCACTGAAAGGAGCTTTGGAACTGGCCCCATCCCACAGACGGCTCCCCAGGAGCCTCCCTGACACCTCTGCAGGGTGCCTGTCACATCCATCCGAACTCTGGTGGGACCAGGGTACAAATCCAGGGCAGCAGCTCTCGGCTCCTGCCCGGCCTCCAGCAGGCAGGCGGAGCCTTTTCCTGCCGTGTTTCATTGGTGAGTTATCCCTTTCTGGTTTGCCGGGCAGAGGCTCGGGGAGCAGCAGCGCCCCGTGCAGGTGACACGCCAGGCTCAGGGGCCGCTGTTCCGCTGGCTCCAGGCTGCAGCTCCCGGGAATGGAGCTCTTCCAGCAGCATCCCTGTCCCTGCTCAGCCCAGCACCCCGCTCTGCGAGCACTGAGCTGTGGGATGGACTTAATCACATTAATGCTGCTCAGTTCAGGGCTTTTTGTTCTCTATTTTCTTTTCCTGTCCCTCGTTGCTCTCAGTCTCACTTTCTCTGAAACTTCGTGAGGTGGCAGATTCAACTCAGCTCTCCCTGACGCTGTCCAACACCAGGATGGCTAATTTTGGAAGTTTTAACTTTTCCAAAGCTTTTCACTGTTACAGAGGCCTCTTCCAACAGCTGTGACCACGGGGAGCAGATAATCATGAGTCAGCAGGCCATTTAATCATCTGGATAATCCAGGTGATTTCCAAAGCAATGGAGGATCTAGCTCTTGACAGATGCTTTCATGTGTAATTCTCACCAGCAAGTTCAGCATCTACGCCTTTACCCCTTGGAAGTGATGAGATGGACGAGCTCCACTGAAAATCAGTTTCTCAAGGAACAGTAAAGGAAGCACTTCTGTCAGGTGAGTGTCTGCCTGGCCCAAACACACCTCCTCATTTTCAGTCTTGATCTTCTACCAGCCTTCAAATCTACCCTTTCTTTCCTCTGTTGGTAATCAATCACTGCTTTAATGGAGCTAAAAGGGCCCACAGCTCACACTCCTGCAGGTCCTCACACAGAACATTATCCAGTCCTTCCCATGGCCCCTGGGCTGGCGCCTGAAGGGGGTGGTGGCCCTGGGGGTGACCGAGTGCCCCCAAAGCTGGCTGCCATCAGGAATTCACAACCATGCAGGGTGACGTGGCTGTGCTATGCCACTGCCTTCAGCTGCCAGGACCTGGGGGAGGATGGTGGAGTCCAGCAAGATCCAGCGTGGGCAGCACTTCTTCTCCTTGGCTGGGCACATTCCCTGGCATCTGCACAACCAACCAGCACATTGCATAGACTGTGACTGAAGGGGGCTTAAGTGCAATCTTAAAATCTGGCCATTTCAGGAATTTCTGAAATAAATTAGAAGAGGAATTTTATTTAGTTGTTGGTTTTTGTTTTTTTTTTTTCTTTTTCTCTAAAGGGATCTTCCCATGGCTCCAAATCACTGTTTTCCACAAAGTAAATGAACATGAAGTCTTCTCTCATCCTCTTGCCACATTTTCTGTGTCGCCTTTATCCTCCAACAGTTGTATCTGATCAAATGGCAGACAAAACATCCTGTCCCCAAATCCTTCTCTTTTTTCCCCCCTCAAACTTTTAGTAATTTTTTTCCATGCTCCCTTGATTTTTTTTGTCAAGTTGGAAGCAGAAGCTTTCCAAAACAATGACCTGGAGCTTCATCGATCCACATCTTACAGATAAATAACAAGCTACATTTATGCAACAAAGCACCAGCACTGGGTTACTCCATATTAAAACCTTGTCCAGACACCAACTGCCCCGCAGCTTTTCAAAGGGACACTCCCAGTGCTCCCAAATATCTCCCAGGCAGAAAAAATGCTCTTCTTCCCTTGCTGAGAAAAGGCAGCCTCAAAGGTCTGCCCCAGGTGTTGTTCTACACAGAGACACGCAAAGCTCGCTCAGGGACACGCGGAACACGGATTTGTTTGCCAAAGGAAAGGCTTCAACGGGCTGGGGAAATCCTTGGAGGGTTCCTGAGCAAGGCACACTGTTACAGCAGGATCAGGGTGCAGAATGCTTATTTCAAATTAACTCCAACAGAGAAATAATGAGCAGCGAGTTTATATTTCAGTGAATTGAGAGAGAGGCTTAGGTAAAATGTGCGTTTATATGCACAGAAATAAATTATTATTTACTCACTTTTGTGCTCATGCTCTCAAATATGAAGACTTTTGTAGGGATTTATTAATATTTATGGCACATTATAATAAATATCCACAAGAGCTTTGCCTGAAGACATGCTATTTTACCAATGTAAAATCTGTTGAAGGTCAAAGGGATCTTTTACTTGTGTGGGGATGGCAGGATCAGCCTCTTTACTTGGAAATCTGTATCAACTGTGATAATTTAAAACTTTAATTAAAGACTCAGTGACAGATTATCTATGAAATGTCTTCCTGCCCAGCGTTCCATCACGAATGTCTCCAGAAGCCCAGGCTGAGTAAGCACACTTGCCAGGAAATATTTCATTGTGGACACGTTAGCTTTTATCTGGCCTGTTGGGTAACAAATTCTTCTGTTGAGGATTGGTGACAACAAAAATTAAATTAGAGGCAAAACCAGACTCAAATCCAAGAAGTTATAATGCATTTTGTTCATCCCTCAAGGGAATGAAACACAGGGAATTCCTCCCTTTGTGCAGTAGGTGAGAGTTGCTTGGAGCTGGCAAAGCAGAGGAACCAATTTAATCTGGATCCCAGATTAAACCAGATGGGTGATGTGAGGGATGATACACTGGGGATGGCCCCCATCCCAGCATCCTGCACTGCTCCCACACCCAAAGGGTGGAAGGAAACGGGAAGAGCAACCTGCAAGTGCTGCACAAAAAAAGAGTTCAAACACATGTATCCCACCCACACCAGGGCTCACCCACAGCAGTGGGTGAGTTTATGGGGAGGGACAAGCAGATGTCTGGGAATGAAGAGCGCAGGGTGAGGAGAGCAGGGCCCAGGAACACCTCATGGGCACCTCTACAGCCACAGGAGCATGCAGACCTCGCTGGGAATTTTTTCTTGGAAAGGCTCTGGCACAGGCAGAGTGGGTGGATGTTCCCCCAGAGCTGCAGCAGGACCTGGGGCGGGAGGGACAGTGACGATGGCACCATGAGCTGGGCTCTGCCAGTGACAGCCACTCAGAGATCCCGCAGAGGAGAGAGTTAACAGCAGTGACACACTTTTGTCTGCACGAGGCACAGGGACTGGAAATAACAACTCGGGGCCATAATTCTGTGGTCTGTCACTACCAGGAAACGTGAAATCCAGTGACCTTTCATCTCTGTGACAGAAATGCTGCACAGCACCTGAAGCCATCGCCCTTAAAATCCACTCTGACAAATTGGATGATAGGGCACGAAGGAGAAAATGTCCTCTGCCTGCCTCTCCCCAAATCTGAGCCTCCCAGTGAAGTCTGCATGCTCCGTGTGGGATGTGGCTTTCCCTGCCAGGAACAGCCAGTCTGGAATGAGCTGCTGTGGTTAGTGAGGCACCAGATAACAATTTCATTTCTTTGGCCAAGAAGGGACAAATCTCCAAAGACATTTGTTCAGACTGCTCTTAAATGGTGGGAGAGAAATCATTATTTGCTTTCTAGGAATCTTCAGGCCAAGAATGTTTGAATCAACAGATTTTTGCATTATCACAGAATCACAGAATTCCAGACTGGTTTGGGTTGGAAGGGATCTTAAAGATCACCCCCTTCCCCACCTGCCATGGGCAGGACTCCTTCCACTATCCCAGGCTGCTCCAAGCCCTGTCCAGCCTGGCCTGGGACACTTCCTGGGACAGGGCAGTCACAGCTTCTGTGGCAGCCTGTGCCAGTGCCCACTGAATCACTGAAACCCCCTTGGCAGGACACAAGTTAATAAGGTTATGAAAAACTACCTGACTGTATGGAAAGAGAATTATTCTCTCATTAACAGCAGCAGATAAATGAGCAGGCAAGCCATGCTCCTAGCAGAGTGCAGCAAATGATGCAGGGCTGTGTTTTATCTAAAATGAGGACTTTTCTTACCAAAATTTCAAGGGGTAGCTTTTGAATTGAGGATTTGCACCACAGAGATCACTCCCCCCCAACAACTGTATCTCTTGAGCTATTCTATTTGTCAGCCTGAAACGATGACCACAGGGACTAAAATCTTTTTATCACACCAGGACATGGCACTGTGTCTTCACCACTTTGGCAGAAAACAAAAGCTACTGAGTGGAAGGAAAAAACCAAATACATTTAAAAAAGGGGTGTTTTAGTCATTTAAGAGGGTCTGTCAGCTTGTGCTATCTTCACGCATTTGTGAAACTGAGCTTTAATTGACTGGCTGAAGCAGAGAGCTCAAAGACAAAATTTTGGACTCAAGATGAACACAGAGCTGAAAACACAGTGCTCCTCATCCATTAGGATGTGTCAGAGGGATTCAGATGGGAAGAGATACAGGAGTGGCTGCTGCTTCCACTCAAATCTCCCAAACTGTGGGAGAAAAGTGAACTGTGTGTGCCCCACTCAGCCACGTCCAAGAGCAGTAACAAACATCAGATTCCCACACACAGGGACTGCCTTGGTGCCTAACTGCTGTCATTGTGGAATTACTCCTTTACATTTGGGACACCCAAATGCTATAAGCCAGTGAGCCCCAGCAGCAGCAGGAGGAGCACACAGCCCTTCCAGCTGAGGGGTCTCCATCCCTACAGCCAGGCTGGGACCCCGGGGGATTCAGTTCCCCCCAGACATGCTCCTCCATCCCAAGGAACAGCCACAGCCCTCCACTGGCTGAGCTGTGCTGCAAGCCCCAGGAACCAGGACCGCCATGGCATCCAGGCTGCTCTGAGGGGGATGAGGAGAAATTAATCCCTGCCTAAAACAGGTTTCAGATGTAGATTTATGTGTATCCCCAACTGATGAGCAAAGAGAGGAGTGGAGAGATTTGGTAAAACCATGGATGAAGTTTCTTGGTTTCTCTGTGAGAGTTCCAATCACTCCACTGCATCTCACAGTCCATTCAGCACGCAGCTGATCTTCCTCCTGTCTCCTGTCCTTGTCCCACCAGCAGGAGCTGCTCTTTCCCTTTCCCCCTGGTGTTTTGGGCACTCTGTTCTGGGAAGAAAGACGCTTCTCATCCCTGGTCACCAGGGGGGTCAGGACACAGAAAGTCCCCACCCCCAAAGGGGGAGTGTGGTTCCTGGGGAAAGTGGTCATGGTGGTGAAGGGTTGGGAGGGAAATCCAGCAGCTCCTGGGCCTGTGTGAAGGCCCCTGTGGGCCTGCCCTCCTGGGGAGCCTCAGGGAGGGCTGGAGTCACAGGCTGGATTCATGATGGATCACAGACCGGATGGGATGTGCTGCCACTGCAAGTGAGGGGTTTGGGATGGTGATGGGAACACGGAGCCCACCCACGCTCCAGAGGTGTTTTTGGGGTGTGAATGTGTCTGAGCCTGGGGACAGCCAGTAGCACCCCTGAGTCACCAGTCCTGGTGAGAGTGATGGGAAACACACACCCAAACACAGCTCTGCACAAAGGCAGTGCACAGAGCTGGGTGACAAACCTTTCCTCTGACCTTCAGCAACAAAACAAATCAGTGAGATTTCCCATGAACATTTTCTGCTTTCCAACAGAAACACAAAACAAGGAAAATCTGACAAAATATTTTTTAACAGAAATACAGATACAAGCCTCAGGATTTCAAGTAATACTTATGGCATAATTTTCTGAACACTTTTTAATTTTTCAAGTTCCTTCAGTAAAAGTATTTCACATTTCCAACTCTTTGCCTTTGCTCTGTGTTACAGAGCAGAAAATGTGTTGAAAATGTTCTTTCTTTACCAACATTTTCATTTAGGTACAAAAGCAACCATTACTCTTATCCAGCAGCGGTGATGTATGTAAGAGCAAATATACACGGATAGTGAATTCTAAACACAAGGAGATGAATTCAAGCAGCCATTTCTTACATGTTTAGAAAGCTGTGAAAAGGTTTATGTGCAGCTGCCTTACCTTTTAATCTGTCTTCACATCTACATTAGGAGCAAGGTGCTTTTTCAGAGATGTATGTGAGTACAGGCTGTGGTACAAGACTGGGGAGACCTTTCTGGTAACAGATTTGTTTTCCAAAGAGCTACTTTCAGTCATTCCAAAACATTTCTTGAAAGTATTGATGAATCAGACTCTAATTCATGAAATCACCTCAGCAGGACAATGAGAGCCAGTGCTACACACAGACTCCAGCACACAACTCACAATGTTCTGGGCTTGGTGGGTCTCTTACTGGCCACAGGAAGTGTTCTGCCATTGATTTTGGTGAGTTTTCCCTTGGCCTTGGAGAATAACCATTGGTTTCTTAATGTAGGGACAAAGACCCTCTCTTTTCTCATGTATTTGATTCTCTGTTAGACTAATTTTGAGAAAAAAACGAAACCCAAAGACATGAAACAACAATCACTGATATCAGGAGTATATATCAAACCTAGAAAACCTTTGTCAAGGATTGTTGTTCTGGCCATTCCTTCAAGGAGGAGGCGCAGGCCAGGGAGGGCAGCTTCGATTTTCACCCCATAACTGAAGCAGCAGGAGCAGGACCAGCCCCAACGCCAGCCCGTGGGGATGGCAGCAAACCTCAGCAACAGCATTTCAATCAAATGTTTCCTTTACATCGCTGTCAAAGCCAACACTTGGTTCTTTCTTACCATTTTTGCAGACAGGACAACACTGCTCTGGCTCATAGACCGGGTTGACACACTCGGGGACTGCGCAGTCTGCTACAACACAGTGAACTTCATTGCTGGGCTCGCAGCGACACCATTCGCATGGCGAGGGCTAGGAACAAATCTCAAATTAGCCCGTGGCCTCCCGCAGCTCACAAGTTTGCAACATTCCCGCCTTGCCACAGATAAACATCAGCGTTCAATACCCCGGGGCTGAGCCATTCATCATGGGTGATACAAGGTAACCTCTGGCACCAAAGAGCAACCGCGGAAAGGGGCAACCACAGCATCAGAAAAAGCAGCCAGCATCAGCCTTCTTCTCCCACACAGAGTCTTCTACAACTTTGGGTCCTTTTGCCAAAAAAAACCCTGAGCTGAAGCCTCTGGGTTGTACCCTGCTCTGCCCATCTGTTTTATCTAACTCGTGTGGCCAGAAGAGGAGCAGGATTTGTGGAAGGTCATGAGTGGTGGAGGACAGGCTGATTTTCCAGGCCATACCCATTTCTCCTTCAGACCACCACTGCCAGCCCTCCCAGCTGTTGGAAAGGTGCTGCTGGGATGGCCTGTCCATCCCCCAGCCTCCCGGAATATTTTCATTCCCACTTTTCCGGGCAGAGGAGAACAGGGTTGGGTCTCTCTTGGAGGGGCAAACCCATTTCATTCCATGTTTGTGCAGCATCTGCATCAGGGTCTGTCACCCATAACACAACCATGAGATCTCAGCCTGGCCCCTCTCCTGCTCGCTTCAACGAGGTTTGTGAGCAACACATAAAACACGTACATAATTAGGAGACTGTGTGATCCTGCTGAGTCAGGGAATGCAGGATTAAAGCTCCCAGCTAAATGGTTTTGTTTCAGCACCATCAATTCGGCCAGGAAGCTCTACCCACCTCCAAACTGCACAGGGTTGTTACTGTCTCAGCCTTTAAAAAGCTGTGAAATCTGCTGAAAACACAGAAAGGTCAGTGTTCTAAGGCTCCCAGTGACTTAGGGGTGTGCAAGTGCCATGAAAGCATGGCAACAGAGCTAAGGAAGGAGAGTAAGAGGAGAATGGAAAGGAAAAGAACTTCCTTTCAGTACCAGCAGGTTCGATATGTAACTCCCAGTTTCTCAGCATCCATCACTAACATTTCAACAAGTAAATGTGGATATCTGGAAAAAATTCTGATTTTTTAATGTGAGTCTGCAGCTGTGGGAATTCCTCCATATTAAAAAATGTTCCTCAATATTAAAAAAATGAAGTGGGATGCAAAGAAAGAAAGATTCATCCTGATGTATTTCAGACCACAGTGATAGGTCACTCATTTCTACAAGACACACAACCTGTGAGCCCTGTTTCTGGTGTGTAAAAAGCTCTTCAGTTCACCTCTAAGAAGTGCCATGTGTCTTGAGTCAAATAATTTATTCCCAGGAAATTCATTTCTACCTTAAAATGCACTAATTAAAGCTTCCCTTGCTTTGTCTCAGCATCTGCAGTCTATAATTCCCATCACCTCTCATTTGCTCACGGCTTTGGCAATTTAGATAAAATCAGCACTCCTTGAGCAAGGGAAGAAGTGTGTGGAGGTGGAATTCCTCTCTCTAATTATCGTTCCTCTTTCAATCCTGCTTTGATTTCTGTCTGAAGCACCAGGAATCTAAATTCATTTGACTGACATTTCTTATTCAAGGCTATTTAATAACAAGAAACAATACAGAAGAAAACAGACAGAGCTATTTGCTGAGGGATCAATAAGAAAATTGCTGCTTTGTTTTTACTCATTTTAATCACTAATTATAAGGAGCAGTAGAACCAGATCTGGTGATTTGTGGGAGCTGTCACTGACGTCTCTTCCAGGGCTTGTACCCATCCTCACTACTCCAGTGCTGAGAAATCCGTGATGCTTTTCCAGGGCTGCAGCCCAACCCACGGCTCCAAGAGGATCAGCACAAGGGGAAGCCGCCCCTGAACGACTCTGTGGCTGAGCAAATGAGACATGACACACACATCTTCCGCCTCAGCCCTGGTGGTGCAGCCTGAAAATGACACTGTAATGAACCAGGATGTTGCCTGATGCTGGGAGCAGCTTCCCAAGCGGGAAGAGCTGCACGCAGTTAGAGGAAAGCACACCCTGCCAGAACACAGAGCCAGCAGCCACCCAATGAAAGGGCTGCCCTGGCATGAACCACACCTTTCCCTGCCCCTCCTTCACCCCGCTGTATTAATGTCAAGCCACTTGGTGTTGTCACCAAGATCTTCCTCTATCTGACCCCTTTGGTCACTTGGCAGTGCCACTTGCCACGGGGGACTCCAGCCCTCCTGTCCAGCTGGTGTATGAGAGCCTTGGCACTTCCATGGGATCCAATCTGCAAATCCCTGCCCATTCAGGAAGAACTTTGCCCCAGGCACACTGACTGAGCATTTTGAAACTTTGCTCTGCAGGCTCTGCATCCAAGCTATTACTTTCCCTGGTGCTGCCCTTCTTGTGGAACAATTCTGGGACACTGGGCCAAAAGTCCTCTGTCTATTGGTACAGGCAGCAGGAAGACCAAGCAGCAAAATGGCAGACTGGGAACCAGTGAGGAACAGGGAACCAGCAGAAGATGTCCCTAAGTTTTGTTTCCTGTTTCCCAATTTAAAGATTTATCCCCCACAAAAGAGGGGTGGTTTACAATTTTGTAGCCACTGAAGTTCAAACAACAACAGTTCCAGAAAAGAAACTGTCACCCCTGCTGAAGAAGGACATTGAAAAAACACAGGGGGTTTTCTGGAGTAGGAAGGAGAGAGGACACTGCCCCACATGGACAATGCAAGTGCTTTATCTGTGCCCCTTAAACTGGTATTCTGGAAAGAGTGTTAAGATTACAGGATCACAAAAAGTGGTGATTTATTCACTGCCATATCCAAGGCAGAATAATCTCTTAGAAAACTCTCTAGGGAAGGATTTATTAGGCAGGGTTTCAATAGCTGGTGGTGAAGAAACACTCTCCTGACCACTGCCCAAAAGCAAAGGGTGCTCATGATGCCCAGACACAACAGGGACACACATCTGCACCACTCCATGGTGCTGTACTGCTCAGTGTGATTTCAGAAATGGCTCTATCAGGAGCAAACTGGGCCTTTCTGTAGAAGATACTAGTCAACAGAACAGTTTGACTTGGTCAAAGCAGTGCAAAGCACTGAAATTCTTTTTACCCCATCTCCACTTGTAATGGGGGTGAGAGCAGAGACCCCCAGAGCCAGTGGGGTGATATATTCTTGATGTTGTTGTTAGCCTAGGGCCAAGTCAAGCCAAGCTGGTGGGAAGATGTGGCCAACATCTGCTCACATTCAAGGGCTTTTAACAGCAGCTGAAATGGGACACAAGGCACAAGAGACCTTCTGAGTCTCTGCACTGACCCTAATCCCCCTCTCCTTCAAAAAGACAGAGCAGCACAACCCATCCATGACCACCCCTAAGATCACAGCCCAGTTTCTAGTTCTGTTCTACTGATCTCAAGGAGGACTATGAGCCCAGTTCAGCCCCTGGCTCTGTGTGGGATTGTCCCATCACACACCTCAGGATGGCTGGAGGAAGGGGCCAGCACTGCTCCTGCTGTGTGGCTGGAAAACCTGAGTCTCAGGTGCTGTCAAACGGGAAGCATCTGCAATCAGCAGAGTTTGTTAACAATGCGAGAAGGAAGGAAAATTAGAACAGAGAATAGAAAATACACACGGCTAATAAAGATTTTATGTGCGTGAGCACATAATGATAAACTTGATAAATGACATAAACAAACACATGAAAAAGGCAAAAAAAGCAAAGTACATGGAATGAAAAACAATATACACCCTGAGCAGGGGAAATTGGGAAACCAAACAAGATATGGGTGCCCACCTGCTAATCTTCACTCTCACTCCCATACACACCAGCTGCCCACTTCTTTCACCCTCTTTGTAGAAGCCAATGCCAGCACACACAGGAATTATGACTGCTAACATCACCCAGCTACTCCTCTCTTACAGGGCTGAGCATCATGTGGGTCCTTCTTTAGTCAGCTACAAGGGTTCAAAAACCCACAGATATTTGGTACTTCTGAGAGGTTTATTTTGTGAGCAGGCCCTCAAGTCCTCTAAAAGGGCTGGTGGACAGCCAGAGAGGTCACATGCTCAAACAATTCTTTAGGCAATAGCCCCCAAAACTGATCATTCCCAAACCTAAGGGAGAGGTGGGGATCAGAGGATTTCTGATTTCTGATTCAGAAATCTGAATTCAGAACGTTTAAATCTATTCTTTTATCCTTTTCTACAGCTGAAGAGATCTGAATCAAACATTTTTTTAGGCCATGGCAGCTGGTACAACCACACCAATAACTGACACACAAAACTTCCAGATTTTAGGCAAGATCTTGCAAAAAGCACCTCAGTCATCTCATTCAGTCATAGGAATTCTCTTGTTGCAAGTACTTACTGAACCTCATCTCTGTATTTCTCCCTTAGCTCGTGTCTTGGCCATAGCTACAACACCTAAGCCACCCCTCTGCTGCCCCAAAAGTGGGAAAGGCTTTCCTAGATCATCACCAAGTGGGGAATATTCTCCCTGAGGGAATGCAGGAAGCATATCTGTGTCTATGAAACATCACTTTCCAGCTCTTCTCTTGCCTGCCTGCAGTCAGGATTTCTCTGTCTTTATGTCTGCTCATCAATCACTCTTAACTGCTTCTGCACCAACAACTCTGGGAGGTGGAGAGGGAGTGATTTACCTAGAACAAGCTAAAAACCCTGAAGATGACATCTGACTGATACTTTTTGTTCACCTGTTTTTCTTGGCAGTCAGTAAGAAGCCATTTTCCTCACTTTTTGCTCTGCTGCCACTCTCACCAGCCTAACTGGTTTCCAGCTCAGGAGATGTCTCAGACCAAGTTTTAAGACTGCAGTTCCCTGTGATTCTTCCAGTTGGCTTTGCTCAGACTTGGGGTTTGAGGCTCATACCCCTCCAGGAGCTGGGAAAATGCTGCTGATTTTCCAAGCAGCCTTCCAAGACTAAAGTGCTATTTGGCACCTGAGTATTTTAAGAGCGAGTGGATCTTGTGTCATTAAAACTGCACAGAGACCTGTTACTCCTGGAGACCTTCCACTCCATGAATTTAGATGCTAGCTTGTCAGCCTGGTTTTGAAGACTTTTCTAAGCCCTCTGTAATGTTCTTCATATTGGAGTCACAATTTTTACTTTCTCACAGTTTGTACTATAGACAATGGCCATGTTTTGCTGTCTTTCATTGTTTACATATTTCTAGGTGGGAAGAGAAAGTTGATTGACAGTTGGCTTGACCAATGCGGTTTGAGAGGTGGAATTCCATCCTCCAATCCACAGACCCCATAGGAAATGTATAAATGGAGTTTTGTAAATAAACTTGGCCTTTCTCCCCTGCTCTGCACATCCGCGTGTCCTTGTGTGTTCTTTTTGTGTCATCTGTGACACTAGCTCCTCCAGGAATGTTTAGCACAGCCATTTCCTAACACTTCGGACCTCTCCTCAATTTTCCAAGAAAAGGCCTTGAACTGTGTGGCATTTTCTTTGTACTGGGTTTTCAGCCCCATGGAAGAGGATTCACATCTTTGCTGGAGCCAGGCTGCTCAAAGCCTGAGATGGAGCTATCAGGATTTGTCATGCTGCTCTCCTCTCCCTCCTTCCCACAGCTGAGCCTGAAGAGAGTTTTTGTTCAAGGATGTCCCCATATCCCATCCTGAAGGCTCCATCTCACTGACAAGGTCCATGAAGTGGTGCATAAGGAGCTCGTTCTGCTGCTGCCTGACACACAACAGCCCTTCCCCAGCTCCTACCAGGCAGGTGCAGAGCAGTACAGACTTCACAGCTACGGCAGCAGGAATACTTGACTCTTCTTTGGGGAGCAAAGAAGTGTTTACAACCATCAACCCCGTTACAATGCACACACTGATCATTGTACAGGGGCTGTCCAAGCCATTGGGAGACAATCCAAGTATTTCCCTGAACTGAGTATACCTATTACTGGGGCCTGTGGTGTTCTTCAGAGTCAAAGAAGTGAATTTACAACATGCCCAGAATGACTGCTTGGCTGACTGGAACTCAGAGAGGGGTTTAAGCACAAAACTAAGCCAGGGCTTGTTTTCTGAGCTCTGGGGAAACCCAAGGAGCCGTCCCATCAGAGCAAAGGCAGAGGAGATACTGGGACTCTTGGTACCACTGCAAACCAAACCCAGGCATTTCAGCTCCCAGCTCCTTCAAACACCACAAAGGACGTGGTGTGTTAAGGGTGTTCCTCTTCTAGGTGATACTGCAAAAGGAAAAAACGCTTTTCATGGCAGTTTTACTGAATATAGAGTTGAAATACTTTGAGAACACATTAGAAGTGCCAACCCCTTAAAAAGGAAGTGCCATCCTCTGTGTTTCTGCTGATGCCAAGGTGGTTTGGGATGCACCTACACGTCTGGATGTGTCCCATCCCCTGCAAGTGCTGGGCTCCAAGGAAACGAAAACTGAAAACCATCACTGCTGTCAATCCCTCCCTCTTTAAGTTTTCAAGAGACTCTCAGAGATAATCCCACTCAGCCTCTTCCCTCAGACAGGCTGGACTGATGGCATCCTGCTCAATGCAGACAGAACAGCAGGAAAAGCAGAGCAACCAGAGTGATGCCTGTCAAATTGGGCACTTACATCTTAGGAGGAGCTGTAACTTTTAATGATGCTAAGGACAAAGGCAATTCTGAGGGAAATTATCTCTGTAGCTACAGTTTCAGGTACGGAATTTATTGGCAGGAAGCAAGGAAGGGAAGAAAGTTTGAAAAGACCTGATGAATAAATTCGGAGGCAAAAATGGCTTCTGCATTATGGCTGAGGTGGGAAGTCCTAAACCAGGGGAGAGAAATAAAAAAGGAACTGGGACAGCATTCATCAGAGATACTCCTGGAGGAGAAATTAGAATCATTTTCATTGTTATTGAAATTGCCTGTGATCTCAGGCAGATTAGCAGAAGATTGCAGGAAAATTCAGAGAGCTTTCAGCTGAGAAACTTCGCAGGTGCTAAACTTGTGGAGAAGGAGCTGGTGAACAAGTCCCACCTAAAGGTGAGACTGAAACCTGCCAACTTCTCTATTGAGCTGCTCACTTGGCTTTCACTATTAGCAGAGCATAAATAACCACCTAATTTTATGTTAAAATTTTGGTAAATGGCTCTTTTGTACGTGCTGATACAAAAACCCGCAAAGGGCAAAAATTGCTCTCATTTTTGTCATTTACTTAATAAAATAAAAATAATCCAGCCAGCTAGTGGAGATACAATATCAATTATACTACAGAAACTGTAACCACTTGGATTTTCCATAGGTGGAAAATTGCTCAAACAAACAATGTGTTGAGTAATTATAGACAAGCACAATCACTGAAAACACCATCAGGTTGCAAATGAGTTTGCAACAGGAAAAAACTACTAAGTCATTAGATAATTTATCTGCAGTGAAAAAATTGGAGCTGTATCCTACTTACATGGAGCACCAGCAATACAAATCAACTTTGCCATCCAAAAATTGAAAAATGCTTGCACCACACTGCAGATTGGCTAAACAAAGGACCTGGCTTCCAAGAAGCAGCAGAAGCAGATGCTGAGATCTTATTTTTCAGGGAGTTCTCAACACACAAACATTGCTAACACAAGAGTCTTTCCAGTGTGCTGGTGACCAGGCTCGGACTCTGGGGATGGAAAAGCACCAGGATGCCCTAATGCTCCAGGCTGTGTATTCCTCACTCCCAGGCCATGCCTGTCTACAACAGAAACAACATTATTTCTTTGTAAACATTCCCAGGGAGCCCCACAGACCAGTTAGGCAGATGAGGCGCACAGAAGATGTGCCCCATCCTGGGTATCCTGGGCCCACCTCTGATGAGTCAGGGCTGAGATGGCTGTAGGAGCTCTGGGCTCACAGATCTGCTCTGTGCCACACAATTTGATGAGTTTAAAAGGCTCCTGGAACCACGTCTGGATCTGAGGAGTGCCTCCTCCATTAGCTGATGAGAGATACAACCTTGAGCAGAGTCCTGGCCCCTTTTCCACCAGAGCTGTCTCTCTGCAGTCTCGTGGTTGCTTTTCTCTCCCTAAAGCAGTAGCAAAGCTTTCTGCAAAAACATGACTTTGCACTTCTCCTGTGAGAATGCTCTCTTTGCTTTGATATACGTCTCATTTTATTCCTTACAATCCTTGCACCTCACCTGCCCTGGGGCTGAGGGGACTGGAGCTCTCTCTTCCCTTGGTGATAATTTTTATGACTCGATTTCGATAGCCTTTCAGTTCAGGCATGCCCAGGGAAGGGGCTCCTTCTGAAAGGTCACAGATATGGCAGAGGGGACCGTGGCTCCCACGTGTGAAGGGCAGTCCCGTTTGGACACGGACAGAATGTCTGGGTGTGCTTCACTCCTTTTAATGTAAGCAGGGAGAGTGAGCCCAGCTGGCAGCTCTGTGCTCTCCATTCCCTCCTGGTTGGCTTTTGCAATAAAGGAGCCATATCTAGGAGAAAGCCTCCTGGAGCAGGGAGAACAGAAGGGAGGACCTTCCACAAACATGATCCCTTTTACCTGTGTTTTCCTTGTATCTCCTTTGTCCACACTGAGAGATGCGAGAAGGTGGTGAGATCAGCTCCATGCCCTGATAAAACACTGAATTTCTATTCTGGAGGTGGGTATAACACAGCCAGACATCACTGGGGAGGAGACTGGACCTTGGTCCTGTTCCTTCTGCAGCTGCCAGCGGTGTCTGGGAGGTTTCTGTCCCTCAGGGGGTGCCATCACTTGGTTATGAGCACAGGCTGGGAGGGGTGTGAACTGGGAACAGGTTTGATTGGGTTATGTGTATGAGAGAATACCCTGGGGTTTGCTTTCACAGGGAGCACACTGGGCCAAGCCCCAGTTAGGAAGGTTTTGCTGACTGGATGACCACAGTTAACCGACTGAGTGATCTCCTGCTTTCAGGAGCTGTTTCAGACCCCATTGCTTCCCCAAAGAGACTGATTTTACTGCAACTCCCAAAGAATTACCTCTGATATCACCACAGAACAGACTGAGGAAGCCTCACGTATCCTTATTTTGCAACTAGACTGAGCACTGTCACTACATAACTTATCTAATTACAGCTTTTAAAACAGTAACTAGGATAATTGGCTGATGGAGCATTTTTTTAATGAATGCAGTTCTGCATAGAGCACATTCCAGTGGCAACAAACACATACCTGCACTTCCTCTCCCTCTGGCAGGAAACAGCTTCCTAAAAAACCTCACCAATGAGCTGTGAATGTTTCTAAGGACGACATCCTTCCTCCTGAGCTGATGACCTGAGGATCTCCTGCTCACCAGCCCCACAGAAACAGCCTGGGTGACTGAGAGGAACTGCTTGGGAGAGCCAAGGGATGAGCAGTTCCCACTGAGCATTGTCTGGCACAACAATAAAGCCTCAGATCTGATTTTAGCACTCTTGGAAGGAGCTGGTAACACCTGCATGTACTACAAATTCCATTTTCTTAACAGTAAGGCTCCAGCAGCCATGGAGAGAGGGCAGAAGAAGTGGCAGAGCTTCTCCTCTGGCTGTGCAGAGATATCCCCTCTCTTCAGCAGCTCCCTGGACAGCCTGGACTCTGGAAGCCTGCAGAGCTGATGGGCTGTTTCCTGGAGTGAATAACTGGAAGGCCAGCCCCAGCTCTAGCAGTACAAATGCTGGGCACACATTAATTCCTGTGTCATATTTACTGGAAAAACACCAATCCCTTGGGATGGCATGTACAGGCTGGGTTCTGTGCTGGGGCTTGTGCTCAGCTCCTGCTGATGCTGAGTTGTGGGGATGCTCAGGTTTTGGGTCTCACCCATTTCTGTGTGGGGCTCTGAGACAGTTTGTGTGTGGCACAGCCAGCACCACTGAGCTCTGAGCTTTTGGGGCCTCCCATGTATTACTGTGCTCCAGGGAAGAAAATTCCATGGATTTTTTTATCCAAATGCTGAACAAAGCCCACCTTCTTTCACCTACTGTAATAATGTAGTTGTGCATAATGTGATATATATATTACAGAATCAGTAGCTAAGTACATGGAATAATTTTAAAAATAGGTTTCACTATACATCAATATGTGACAGGCCTATCTATTTCAGTATGTTTTCTTGGTACAAATTATGACAGAAATACAGTAAGTCAGTAATTTTAGATTCCTTTGCATAGACATTGTCACTGTAATTTTGCCAGGAGGGAGATAATAAATCATACTTTTCCATCTGACTGATGCTCTGTTTTCCCTGTCTGACTTCAATAGCTGCATGCTATCTTCAGAGCTGGCATTGTTCATGGCTCCTTTTATTACAGCACAGGCACGTTATTGAAATTTCTTCTGTATTATGATTTTCTAGCCATATGTGAAATTGCAGAACACACAAGAAGAAGGGGAAAAAAAAAAAAGCCCCACTTGTTTGAGTCATAGTAGAAAAAAAAAAAGCCTGCTGTACACATCCTGGAGAGAAAATTGCCAATATGAAAGTGGGGGAACATGCCGGCCCTCTCCACCCAGGGCTACCACACTCTTGTTTCTCACCTAAGAGCACCACCCCACCAGTAACACTCTGCAACATCCCAAGTGCTCCATTCATATTTGATGAGCTTGCACTCCTAGGCTGGGTACCTGCTGGCCTGAGGCAGGCTGTTGTTTACACCACTTAATCTCTATTTCTGGCACCCTTCTGGGGGTGGGGAATCACTTTTTGGTTTCACTGCCTCCTTTCCTCCAGCATCAGGATGGACACACGGTGTTCCAGGGGCTGGGATAACATGCCTGCATGTGCCTTTTGATGAAAGGCCTTGCTTTGTTCAGTTAAATTCAGGTAATTGCATTAATAAAACATTTTAAAGAGCACTAACAAAGGAAAAGGAGGTGCTACTATTCTGAAGTAAAGGTTTCCATAATGAGCTGAGAATTGGTGTATGATAATGCTGTGCTTACACAGCCCCTCATATATTTTGGGTTTTGATTACACCCTGTAGAACCCTTCCAGAGCTGGGTCCCCACTGAGCAAAGCACTGCTCAAGAAGACATAAAGTCAGCAAGATCCAAAAACCTTCACTGAAGGATTACAGGTGATTTGTGGACAAAACAAAGCAATGAACTTAAGATATAATGGCAGGGAACAAGGGAAAGAAAAATAAAGTATAACTTTAGCAATGAAATCCTGGCTCCTTTCAAGACAGCAAAAAATTACCCTGGAAGGAAAAATTTCACCTTTCCTGCCTTTTTTTNAGTGTGGAAGAAAAGGGCAAGGGCAAGGTTTGTTTTCCCACCTCTCCACTCTTCAGCTGATGCAAGAGACAAATACTTGGGCATCAACTAAGGCCTTTTTTAGAGAGGATGGGTTTGAGAGGAGCAAATGTGGGAGGGGAGAGGACAAGGAACTGGAGAAGTGATTGGGAGTGGCAGGCAAATAAAGGCAGCAGCAGAAGAAAAACACTGGCACAGCCAATGACTGGAAGAAGTTGCAGCTCTGTGCTCAGCAGAAAGGAAGACAGCTGCTGAAGAGTGCCCAAAAAACGTCCAGAGTGTACTCAACTGCAGGTTGAAGCTGCTCTTCTCACTTGAACATCATCAGGAAGGCCAAAAGTTCTTGTGTTCCCATCCAAAGGATAACTCACCCAATGTTCTGCCAGGCTAACACAGATATTTTCATGTCTGTGCCTAGGAAATTCCTGCCACTGCCTTGGAGGAGGATGGCACTGTGCCCATCCTCCTGCAGGGACAGGGAGCAGTCCCTGCCTGTCACTCTAAAATGGAGAGAATATTTCAAGATGTCAGCTTGACAGTCTCTTGTGAACTGACCATTTATCTCCCAGCAATGGCATTTTGCTACATATCCAGAGGTCTGCAGAAGGTTATCCTGGATGTGCCTCTGCTGGGTGATGAGGGACCTGGGAAGTTCAGAGCTGATAATGGACTTTCCAAACTGGAAGAGAATTGACAACCCAGTACTATTCCAGTGGCTCCTCACTGTGGTTACAAATACGCTGTGACCACGCCATAATTCCATTTCTCAGAGTGTGTGCTTTTCTGTCAGCAAGTCATGCAAGAGAGCAAAAACTAATCAGCACTTAGGGACACGGCTGCCTCGGTGACATTTGCAGGATTTCTCCATCACTGCCAATGAACATCCATCACGCTGGGGGAACACTGTCTCCTTAACTTTACATCAGTGCTGGCTGGGGACATTCATTTAGAACACAGCCATGTGCACTTACAATAACCAAGACCAATCTCATCTGCTTGTTTTCTGTCTCTGAGAAGAAATGGGAGGTTTAACAACCTCCCTGAAAGATCTCTGCTCCCACAGGCAAGTGCAGAGACCTTAACCTGCAGGACTGAAATCAAAGCAAGCACGATGTGTGAGAGAAAAAGCAGCTGCCAGGTGACCCCAAGAGTCCCTGCCAGATCCCTCTGGAGAAAACAGCCTGAGACTTCCAGCATCCTTCACCCCTCTCTGAGAGGGGCCAGTGGGGATGTGAGAGATCCCATTCTAGTCCAGCAAAGAGAAAAGCAGAAAACAAGATAGGAAGGAGAGAAGGATCCCAGTAAAACCCACCAGACCTGCCCTCTCTCCTGCTCCACAGGTATCAGAATCCTGACACTGGGCACCAATCTGTATTTCAGACATCAGGTCATGGTTAAGATTAGGGAGACTGTGCTGGCCTTTTCTGCAGGGATTTCCTGGTGGAGCCACAGCCTCAGCCAAAGCTGGGGGTAAATGCTATTGAAACCAGGGAATGAGGCAGGCTATGGGGTCCCAAACCCACCAACATCTCCCAGGACCCCTAAGAGATGAAGATGCTACGAAGATGCTGCATGGGTTACTAAGCCATCTGTCAAAGACACAGAATTTTACAAAAAGATACAAGAAAAACTCTCAATGGCTTTGGATTTACGATTGAACTTCAGCATTTCAGTTGTACATCTTAACGATTGAGGGGAACAAGGATAAATATTTGGACAGCTGTCTAAGCTACATGGCTTGTTGGCGTGTTTGTATTTAGTGCTTATGACTGTTATGACTCAAAAAATCAGATGCACAAGATCTGTTCACTAGAAGAAAGCTAAATATTCAAGAAATGGGCCTTTGTAACTACTCCTTTACTCTGAGAGCATCACAGTTGCTGCCAGTGGTAAGAAAAAAGATTAAATCACATTTCCGTTTCTCACCCCAAACCTGAGGAAAAAAATCTAGAAACACTACAGGAAGATTCACCCAACTGGAAGCCTCTCAGAGATATCGATATCCTAGAAAAAAAAATCTGAGAGAAAAAAAATTAATCCCAATTTGTGAAAGATCAGGCAGCTGAAATTTCTACAAGATGAGTCAGTCCTGGCACACACACACAGACACACACTTGCAGAAGATTTTTAAATAGAGGCTAATTTCAGCTGAAACTCAGCAGTGACAAGCACTTCTATAGATGACGATTTGGAATCTACATACCAGCAAAAGTAAATCAAGTGGGTGAAAGGGTTCTGAGGCCACATAAAACAGTGTCTCTGTTTGCACTGAAAGCAGCCTGGGTTTGAGTCTGAACAGCCTCTCGTCTTTGATTTCAGTGTGTGTGCAGGGGATGTGAGAAAGTTTGCAGACCTTATAAACTCAACAGGGTGAGGGAAGAGCAGAGCTCAGAGCCTGTAAAACCTATGAACTGCTCAGGATTTCATCTGCAGAGATAGCAGGTAAAACCTTTATTCTGTTGAAATAAACAACAAAATGCTTGGATGCCTCATAAAGTCAAGACCTCAGAGCAGCAGCTTCCTGAATCTCGAAGTTCTGTCTTTCCTATAGAATTTATAAAGTCATAGTTCACAGGGGCTTCTTTTTTCCCCACAAAACAGTGATCTTCCATTGTCTGACTCTCCTACAGTACTCTGAGGAAAAAAGCAATCCACTGTTTATTCCAGGTAAACACAGAGGTTTCCAAAACATTGGTTTCTGCACTATTCCACCACATATTGAGCTTTCAGCAAAGCACAGCTCCAGGTCAAAAGTTTGCCTGTCAGCTAAATTAAGTGTGAAGGATTCACATTAGTCCTGGACGGAAGGTTACTGTGTGTCAGAGTGGCTGACACCGTCTGCTTTGTGCTTCCCAGAGGGTACTGAAACTTTGCTTTCCACACAACACCCCAAGTGTTTGAATACAGCAAGCAATGAACCAGATGGCTCCTAACTCTCTCCTGCAGCCTTTCTCTCCTGTATTGTGTTTTCCTAGAGTTCAAGCTGTTATCAGGATGAAATGATTTCTTTCAGGAGAAGGCATTACTACTTTTCCACTTAATTCACACCCAAGAGATACTTTACTGACAAGATCTATGTCTCCCACTGAAATCTCTTTAAGGAGCCCTTACAAATTTCTGCTTTCTAAAAATAAGACCTTACACCTCTCACATGAAAACCTGATCACCTAGGTGGGCTATCTCACCCCCTGACAGCACAGCAGTCCAAATGGGACCACTGAAGTGTGATCATGGGATGAACTTGGGCCAAGCCTCCCCAGGGCAAGAATAAACTGTTATCTGAGCAGCTCCCAAGATAAGCACCTTCCCAACCCTCAGTGAAGCAGAGCAGGTTGATCAGGTTGGCCCTCAAGGAGATGTTCCTCTTACATTTGCTTTACCTCGTGCTTGTGACATTAAACTGTTGCCCAGACTCAGTGACTGCAGTTTCAGAAGGACAGAAAAAGATAAACATACACCACACATGGTAGAAGAAAGGAACTACTAACTGCTACCTTCCTGAAAATGACAATTTCTGTGAAAAGGGGAATTGCCATCTATGCTGCTGAGAACTGGTGAAGTACATCGACCTGTATGAAATTATTTTCCTTGCAGGAGAGACACTAAACTGGCCAAGAGTATAAAAAGATCAGGCACACAGCCATGAGGAGTTACCAGCTGTTGTTAACTATGGAGGTTCAATTCCGAAAGCCATGTGAGCTGCAAGAACAAACTTGTGTACCTACAGTGTTTACAGCCCCTGTTCTTCACTGTGAAATGCTGCTTTCCTTAGCAGAATTGAAAGCTCATGACCAATCTCATCAGAATGAGAATTGCAGGTTGTGTTGTGGTTTTGGAAAATACCCTCTCGTTTTCAAGATATATTTCAGGATTCCTTTATGACATTCCTTACATGAACTCAACTGTTGCAATGAAACCCCATGCTTCTCATTGCTTGAGATGCTCATCTGCCTAGGAGTTCATCTTCTCCATTTGAGACAGCCTTATCACAGTTGAAATGAAAAATTAGGCAGAGTTTACCATCTCCTTATTTGCATGCTCATATGGTTATGAGTAACACTCAGCACCACGCCATCAATTTTTTGCTGTCCAAATTGCAAAGGGGGTTCTTAAAAAGCTCTCAGTACTGTTTACACACCCCTGGTAGCCCAGCATGATCCATGGTATGAGCAAAGGAGGAGGATGCAGAGGGCTGGCAGTTCCCACAGGGGCTTTTGACTGACCCCTGGCCCTCAGGCTGTGCAATAAGGGGGAGGTGACAGCTTCTACAGGAGCTGGACCTGCATCGCAGCTAAAAATTACTTCAACTCCAGCATTCATCAATGGCAGTGAGCAAATATTGAGTGCCTTTGAGAGCTCCCAACAAAATACAATTCCTAAAGCAGACTAATATGAAATACTGAAGAAAGGGTTCCACATACCTTAAATTCCTCCAAGATTTTGTAATTTTTCCCATGATATTCACAAAAGTTCTTCACTTCTTTGCACTCTGGACAGCATCCATTGTGTTCCACTTTTGTGCACTTTGGGTGGATTTTAGGGCATTCTGGTTGGTCGCAAACAGGTCCATCCTCAGTACAGACACAGGGACAGTTGGAATGCCCTGGGAAAAAACGTTCTCCCAGTTTATACACGAAGCCACTGTCATCCACGCAGCCCTTCCCCCGGTAATCATCAAAGATCAGATTGTCATTGCTGGAGGTCTGGTCCCCTTCGTCAGCGGGGTAGTCTTCATGGCTGATGGCAGCCGGAGTGACCAAAGCAGGGAGCACAAACAGAAGTATCCAGGCTCCATGGATATGAAGAGCCATCCCACTCCTCGGCTTCTCCATGGGACCTCAAAGCCAGATACAAACAGTTGCTTCCATAGGGAGACCAGTGTTGTGGTCTGAAAACAAACAGGTTCAAGTGAGAAAAAACTCAAAATTCAAGGAATATTGACTTACAAAAGTCATTGTTTCAACTACCACCAAAGAATAAATACAAATTTTTTTACTGCACAGATAACTGTTTCATTAGAATTAAACCTCTTCTTAATTATTGGTGAAGAGAACAAAGCATGTCAAATACCTAAGTTAGACACATATGACCATATAAATATCTCTGAAGGAATGGTGGCTCACAGAATCATGTAATCTTTCCTCTCCTCATTTTTGCGGTTGAGTTTTTGGATGCACCAGGAATCAAACCAGCTGCCTGGAATCGCATGGTGATGGGCAGCTAAGAGGGTTTTGAAGCCAGGTTTAAGAATGGTCTAAACCTCCTGTGGTGGCCACTGTCCCTTGGTGCTACGTGGAGCACAGCCCACTTCATTAGAGTGAGGTGGGAAACCTGATCTGAGAAGGGAGCTAAACATAATCTGTTGTCAGATCTGAAAGACGGTGCTGGGTTAAACTTGGGCTTTGAGAGGTGGAATAGCACAGAATCTTATTTACAGCATTTCTGAAGAGGGACTTCCTGTGCTACCAACACAGCCCAACTGCAGCAGGTACGTTTAATCCCGACAGAAGCAAAGATGCAATTCACCTTCTCCATTATTCAGCATTTCAGTAACTCCCAGCAAAAATCGTGGAGTGCAGGACGTTTGAATGCCTGCATCATGCACGGAGCAGCTGAAACGTGTCGGTGTGATTAAGCTGAGCCTTTCTAAAACTTTGGGAGCGTTGAGCTGTGCTGGAGTGGTGGAGTGAGGACAGACCCCGGGAGGGAGCGGGGCTTTGAGAGACCCCCGGGAGAGTCGGCGCCAGGCGGAGGCTCCGTGCCGGTGTCTCGGGAGCACTTCTGGCTGCCCACGGTGCCACAGCACCGCCACCAACCTGCCCACACAGCAGCCAGCAGCCGGTGCAAGCCCAGCAGCAAGCTGGTACCTGACCCCTCCTTAAAAAACTGGGCAAAGTATTGCAGGAAACTTTTAAATGAGATGAAATATCAGCATTACGTGGACTGCAGAACTGTGGAGGTAGATGGTGGCACAAACAAGCAAACAAAAAAGGACTGTTGGGGTGTGTGTCATCCTTTCTTTTCCTCCATTCCCAGAGCATGCACGCACAGGCACACGGAGTCTACACAAACATGCATTAACCTACACACACGTACTCCCCTCCAACCCATTTTTATATGTTAGCATTTTTGGTGGGCTGCAGATATTCAGCAATTAATTCTCCCTTAACTGAAGCAAAAAAAACAGCAGCCGGAGGAGAAAGCTTTAATCCCAGAGAAGCAGCTAAAGGATCCTGTTGACCAAGCAGTTTTTCCGAAGCCACAACAGAGGGAGACACCGGATATTACACAAGATTTATCAAATTCGAGAAGATATCTTCCTAATTGAAGTACTAGCTGTGTTTCCATCACCAGGACTATGCACCCTCTTGTTACTCCTATCAGCACTATCTACTGTAACATGCTGTTTGGAAAGCCAGCGATTCATGCAGATACGGCTGCTTTACATATCTACAGAGCAGACAATCTCCCCACCTAACGCTACAGGTAGGTTGCACACTGCAGATTTGTGGGCATTTAGCGGGGAAAAAAGCAGCAGAGTAATTAATATCTGAGGAACTGTGAAACAAATGTAAAAATCTGCTGGAGTTTGATGAGGAAGCTCTCAAAACAAACGTGTGTGTATACATATACGTATATAAAAGTTCTCCACAGATCATAAATAAGAGCACTATATTTTGCTACAGCAGCTGAAATGTCCCACAGCAAGTCACAGGCACTCGGCTCGATCCTGGGAATCAGACAGACTGCAGATGTCTTGCACGGACACATTTCAACAAGTAAACAAATGCTGCTTGTCTCAGAATGAGTTTACAGCTTGAACTTTCTCATCATTTCTCATCCTGAGAGAGGCCAGGATCGTAGGTAAGTCTCTGAAACGTTTCCATCCGCCTTCCCTCACCCCAAGCGAATAATTCACACCTACCTGATGGGGCTGGATGTGAAAGCTGAGAGGGGTCACAGGCCAACATGGACTGAAAGGTTAGAAACAGATTAGTGAAAGCAGTTCCTCCTAATCACGTTTTCGGTGTCGACTCACGGACAATCCCTCTTCCTCCACCTCCCATCGCAAAACGGGAGCTCGGCAGCCCAGCAACCACAACATGAGAACTGAGCTTTAACCCGGCGCCGACGATTCAGAAGGAGCAGCGTTCAGGCGGTCCGGAGGCTGCGATGCCGCGGAGAAACCCCGGTGCCAGCAGCAGAGTCATCGCGGCGAACTTGGGCTGCATCTCCTCAGGTCTCGGGGCGGGCGGGGGAGAGAAAACAACCCATCCCTGTCCCCTCCCTGTGCCCGGCGGATCTCCTGCGGCTCCAGCTTCGCCTCGGCAGGGGAAGGGGGGGAGCGATCGCGGGTTAGGCGGGAGGCAGGCGGGGGAGGGCGGGCGCAGGAGCCCC
>VXBR01008953.1:0-12769 GCA_013400215.1 Cisticola juncidis
GACACTGGGATGAGGGAATAACAAAATAATTGACACTGGAATTGACCCCAGCTGAGGTGCAGCACCAATACTTGCTCTTGTCACACAACATTCCCACGTTTCCAGATTGTCCTGGTCCCTCTGGAACTCCCCATCCTTCAGGAGCATCACTGTACCCTCAACTTGGTGTCATCTACAAATCTGCTGAGAGTGCCCTTGATCCCTCTCTTGCCCTGTGTCTCAACATTTATACAGAACCCTACAACTTCTTCCCAAATGCACTTTAAAAATTAAATAAAAATCAATTTTTGATTTTGGAATAAATTGTTATAAACAAAATGTTTCCACTTTCAGCCTTTTTTTTAAAGAATGCATCTTTCCCTGAGGAGTACAGGAAACTTTTCCCTGAGGAAGAAAAACTCCAAGGCCCTTTTATATAACTGAGGAGTCCATTGTTGTCCTACCTTGTGCTGAAACTTCCTCACAATGAAGTTAATTACAAATATATGAACTGTTATAAATAAATCTACAAGGGCTCTGTATTTTTCTAAATCTGTGTGTATGTTCCTTACATTATATCCTGGATAAAGCCGGAGTGGTGGCGTATAATGCATATAATGGGATGAGTTAAATGTCAGCACAGAGTGGGCGAATCTGGTGTTATTCCAAACATTTTCACAGGGGAGAACATTTCAAGAATTCACTGATGAATAAAGGCAAAGAGTTCCAAGCAATGTTTTCTCCTCTTTAGAAACTTCTGTTCCCAAAGGCTTTCATGTTGGAAAGGAAATTCACAGGTAAATTCCGTTTCCCAAATCCACTTCTGCCAAGGAATTGCCATTTTGTGAGGTGGATTTCCCATTTTTCCTGGAGGTTTCCTGGTGATATTCCATGTCTGCTCCTGCCAAGAAGCATTTCTGCTGGAATATTCCTGTCAAATAAGCCTTATATATTTTTTAGTTCTGAGTCAGAGTAACACCACTGATTCCAACAGTTTCAAGGCCTCAAAAGAGAGAAAACCTACAGCAAATCAACCCAGGAATGACAATTTTAGGTTTTCAGTCTTCCCAATCTTTGAGGTTTTTTGCCCAAATTTCAGTATCTTCACTTGTCAAACTATTTTTTGTTCCTTCTGTGGTTTTAGGTGGTGACTTTGTGTTTTTCAGCTCTTTCTAAGTCACAGTGACTTTTTCAAGAAAAAGAGGAATTTCTTTTTTTTTTCTTTTTTTTGTGGGGGGTTTGTGGGGGTTTTTTGGCACAATTCTTGTGATTAAGGGAGGTGAGAGTGTGGCCTGAGCTCAAACCACCCCTCCACCAAGAGACATCGCCTCCTCCTGCTCCCTGGAGCACAGAGATCAAACTGTGCTCTGACACTCAGGAAAGAGCAGGAAGAAAAGGTCAGGGAGGCTAATTTGTAATTAAAGGGATGCAATTAAAGGGATGAGTCATCCAGCAAGTGAGCTGTGAGCCTCAGCTCATCTTTTATCTCCATCACACACTGGTGGCTGCTGGGATGGAGATTGGATGTGTTGGAATGTTAAACATCTGTCAGGGAATGCTGGAAAAAAAAAAAAAACCTTTAGGTTTTAGAGGCCAAAAAGCCTCATGGACAGTCCCTGCAGACTAGTTCCACCTCTACACCTTCCTCCTTCCCTTCTTCATGTCACATTTCTTCTGGGAGTCACCAAAAAAAAGAAAAAAAAAAAGTTGTTTTCCTGACAAGGATGCACCTGGATAGGTGGGAGAGGTGCCCTGGAAGGTTCTTTATGCACAAAAGCAATTTTTGTAAAGAGGAGAAAGAAAAAAAAGCAACAGTGAGGACTTGGGAGCAGGATCATAAACCTTGGGACATCCTGATGGAATTGCCATGGAATGGTTTGGGTTGGAAGGGACCTTCAAGGTCACTTAGCTCAAAGTTCTCTGGACTTTCCACTGTCCCAGGTTGCTCCAATCCCTGCCCAACCTGGCCTTGGACATTTCCAGGGATGAGGCAGCCACAGCTTCTCTGGGGATTCTCACCACCCTCACAGGGAAGAATTTTTTCCTAATATCCAATCCAAACCTGCTCCTCTTGAGCTGACCTCCACTCCCCCCTGTCCAATCCATGCCCTCTCCAGCTTTCAAGGAGACCATTGGCTGACGATTCCAGCCAATTCCTGGAATTCCAGCTAAATTCCTGGAATTTAGGTGACATCTATTTTTTTCATCTTTCTTCTCAGTCTGTCAATCTCTTGAAGCCCATTCCAAAAGAGAAATTTCCTGGGTGTCCCATCATCCCTTGGTCTGTGTTTTCCTAAACCAGTCCTAGAGCTCAGGAAGAACAAAGGCAGATTCCCTGTGGCTGAGCAAGTTCTCCAGAGTTAATACCACAAAAAAAAAAAAAAAAAAAAAAAAAAAAAAAAAAAAAAAATTTGGCTTGCTCATTTAATGAAAAATAAGAGATACTTCCACTAATGGCAATACAAAGTCTATATATAAACATATAGAAATGTCTGTGAAAGGAAGCAGCTCTCATTCCTAATTAACTGCTGGCTCTCCTGGCTGGGCTCCAGCTTCCCCTGGCAGATGGTGATGAGCCACTCTCCTCCACCCTCCTTTTATTCATGAACTATCCAGGAGAAAATTCTTCCTCCGTGAGATCCAGAACTGCCCGGAGCCCATGGCCAGGCCTTCCTTGGTTTTCATTAAATCAGGAATATCTGAACTCTGGCTCATTAGTGCCCACATTGCTGAAGGCCTCTGGTGCAATTAAATCTTCAGCTGGGAGCAGATTTCTCTGTCATGGCTAAATCAGGACTGACTCGTGATGGAAGATCACAAAAAATTGGGATAAAAGGATGGCTGCAAAGCCAAATCTCCTGGGAGAATCTCCACAGCTCCACCCTAAGCTCCCTGTGCAGAGAAAAAGAAGAAAGTTGTTTCTCCCTCTATTGGCTTTTTGTCTCAAAATACTGATGCTGGCATGGAAATGCTCCCTGACTCATTTCTACCTCGAAGTCCCATTAACAGAAGGCATCCACCCTCTTTCCCCCCCTAGAGTTACAAAAGATAAAGAACAACATCTCCCAAACAACTTCAACAGACGAAAATAGAATGCACATTTTTGGTTACATTTTCTCAACCCAGGACAACTCCTCAAAGGGCAAAGATTCTATTCACCCCAATCTCAGGGGGTCCACCTGAGACAGGTGAGTTAGGGGACAACATTCCTGCTGCAGCTCCTTCAGTCCTTCCCCACATCCCCTGGCATCACCTCCTATTCTCTGCCCTCACTCCCATGATGGTGACAGTGGGAAACCCAGGGATGCACGGATGAAGCTTCCAGACCCTCAGTTTTATTCTCAGCTTTGTCACTCCCAGTGGGGTGACCTTACACAAAATTTTGCTGCTCTGATCCTCGGTGTCCCAACGAATCTAAAGGGACTATGAACACTAAATTTGTTTTTCTTGTATCTCTCTGTCCCACAGGGTAATGACTTTATCGTTTACCTGCTCCTCCTCAAGTGCAAGATTTCTCTCCCCTCAAATTATCTTTCCTCTCAAATTACCTCCCCAATTAACACCATGAAGATCACTCTAAGCAGTTTTGCTCTCACCTCTCCTTGTGGATGCTTCTCTCCTCCCTCCTCTCCATTTCACACCCAGTTTGGGGGTTCTGTGCCTGAGATCTCAGTGGTGTTTTCCAGCTGCATCTGGTGGTTTCCCATAAACAATATTCCCTCCCCTTGTGAGCTAAAATTAAAAAAAAATAAAAAAAAATATAAAAAAAAAAAGCTTTGGGACAAGTTATTGAGGAGCTCTAAGTCAGACCAGCTGTGATTTACTGACCCTGAACAGCTGACCCATAATTAATATTCCTATCAGGACATTTTTCAGATGGGTTGCTTCAGGAGCTGAGGTCACAAAGAGTGAGAAAATCCAAACCCACACAGCTTCTCCCTTTAGAATTATTTCTCCTTTTCTCTCTATATTGCATATCCTGGCTCTGTTAAAGGTATTCCAGAATGGTTCCTGGATTTATCTCTCCAGTTGGCCCCATTTTCCACTTTTGATTTGCTCTCTCAATTTTTCTCCAGTGGGTTTGGGATGAGCCCCATCACGTATTTAATTCAAATTCCAGGAGAATTCAAGGAGAATTGCACTTTTAATTGGCCTATCAAATGTGGCCTGACTGTACAACGCCATCTAATTCATGCCTTTTTTTATATTTGGGAATTCCAGAAGTATTTCTATCTCAAGATGAAACAGGTTTGTTCTGTTTTGATCAGACATGAGTCAGATATTGAGCAGGATGAGTTTTCCACCTGTCCATTCTTAGAGATTAAACAATTTACATAAAAGAGCAAAAGCCAAAGAGTAAATAATGGTGAAAAACCCACCTGGAGAATTTCTAAATATTCTCATTTTTACACTTTTTGATAGAAATATCACAAAAATGTTGGGAGGGACCTTAAAGATCATCTAGTTCCAACCTCCTGACATGGGCAGGGACCCCTTCCACTACACCAGGTTGCTCCAAGCCCCATCCAGCCTGGCCTTGAACATTTCCAGGGATGAGGCATCCACAATTCCTCTAAGGAATCTCTTCCAGGACCTCACCACCCTCACAGGAAAGAATTCCTTCCCAATACCCAAGCCAAACTTACTCTCAGTTTTAAGCCAATTTTGAACACTTATACAGAGTATCTCAATTTTCAGGAGCAGCTCTGCTAAAATATTCATAGGGGAACACTTTCCCACAAGGGAATTGCCTGGATTTACCCTGGAGACTCCCCAGGGTGAATTTTGCTTTTCCAGCCTAAAAGAAGCTGCAGGCTGGGATTTTCCAGGCTGCTCCAGTATCATTCCTCATGGCTACACTCAATGCCCAGCCTCTCTTCTCTCCAGGGGGGACTCCTGGATTTTTTTCCATGTTGATTCCATCAGGGGAAAACAAAATTATTCATAAAATCATGGACTTGCTAAGGTTGGAAAAGAATTCTGAGATCACCAAGTCCAACCACCAGCCCAGCATGATGTTTACCATCAACTGTGTCCTCAGTGCTGTATCCAGGTTTTTCAAACATTCCCAGGAATGGTGATGGGATGAATTCCACAGTGTTTGTGATAATTTGATTTCCAGCTCTCCTCCCTTTGTGGACATCACTCATTTCCCTCTGCAAATGCATCACAAATATTGCCCTGGACTGGCAATAATTGGAATATAAAGGGAGGGAGAAGAAGTGAAATCCATAAAAAAGGAAAGGCAGGAGGTGGGAACTCCCTTACATTTGGTGCAAAAATCATAGAATCAAAAATCAAGGTTGGAAATTAAGGTCAAAAAGGTCAAATCAAGGTCAAAATTAGGGTTGGAAAAGACCTCTGAGATCATCTGAGTCCACTTCAGTGTCCCAGCTCCCACCCAGCTCCTGCCTCTTGTGTTTCCTTGGATCTCCTCCCTGGGGAGATCCCTGCAGCTCCTGCTGACTTCAGGGGGCTGGATGGAAATAAATCCAGAGGCTGTGTAGCCTGGAAAGGGCTTTTCAAACATTTTCTAGAAGCAGCAGCCGGGTGGACAACAGGAAAATCCATCCCCTGGTGATGCCTTTTGCTCAGAAAAAGAGGAAGGAATCCTGGGAAGGAGCCAAAAGGCAGGGGAAGAAAAACAGAACTGTGAGCTTGGAGGATTGAGGGGATAAGTGAATGGGAAATTCAGCTTCACTCATGAAAATTTCAGTTTGAGGGAGATGATTCTCTGCGTCTGCTGTGGTGAGACCCCACCAGGAATTCTGCATCCACCTCTGGGGTCCAACAGCAGAGGATGTGGAGATGCTGGAGCAGGTCCAGAGGTTGGAAATTAAGGTTGGAAAAGACCTCTGAGATCATCTGGGTCCACCTCAGTGTCCCAGCTCCCACCCAGCTCCTGCCTCTTGTGTTTCCTTGGATCTCCTCCCTGGGGAGATCCCTGCAGCTCCTGCTGACTTCAGGGGCTGGATGGAAATAAATCCAGAGGCTGTGTAGCCTGGAAAGGGCTTTTCAAACATTTTCCTGCCCTGTTTGAGGTCGAGAAAGCTCCCACCTGGAGGGAGCAATTCCTGTGCACGTTCAGAAAAGCCTGGGCTGAGAACAGCAATCCCCAAGGAGATTCCAAGGGAAAAACAGGATCTGTGGGAGTGCAATCAGCCACTGCAAAGTGCATTTTCCTGCAAGATTCAGGCAATTCCTACCAATTCCTTGTGTGAAATCAGTGCCTGGGACAACCTGGAGACAGGAATTCCCTGCAGTGCCTTTGCAGGAGGATCATGAGGGATCCTGGTGGGTCACAGAATTCCCATTTTTGGGACAAAGAGGCTCCTTCAGGCTGTCCTGCCCTGGCAGGGGTGTCCTGGCAAAGCATTCCATGGGGTGGGAAACAACCTGCAGGGCCTTCCCACTCTTCCTCATCATCACCCACTCCAACAGGGTGGAGGGTCTCCCAACCAGAACCAAAATCAGGTTGATTTTCCAGCCCCATCAGCTCCTCTGCATGAACCAGGGGTGAGGAACAGCTCAGGGATTTCTTTGCCATCTGAGGAGAGAAATATTTGGATTTGTCCTAAAGTCAGTGGATGTACATCTCTCAGGGGATTTGTGAGCTGCATTTGTTATCTGTTGATTTCCCCTAAAACTGAGATGGGAAATAAAACCATGCTCATTTTATATAAATGTATCCATACGTGAAGAAAAATGGACCAAGATGACCTCCAGTGGTCCTTTCCAACCTCACCCATTCCCTGATGGGTGATCCTGTGATCATCCCCCATCTCTCTGGGTCCTGGATCATTCACCTTTAATTAATACTCACTTTAATTAACACCTTCTGCCTGAAAAGCACAGCTCTGGCTCCCACCTCCAAAGCCAAAATGTTTCTTACTCCGATGATTTAGGGGGGATGTTCCCAGCTCCAGATTTAAAAGTCACTTAGGGACTGTAAAAAAAAGAACAGAAATAATTTGGGATGAGCTCTGGAGCTCACCTGAACAGAGTTTGGGCAAGGCCAAGTGCTCCTAAAGGAAGAGGGATAAAAGAAAATTCCTTCCCATCCATGGAAGTGCTCCAGGACAGGTTGGATGGAGCTCTGAGCTCCAGTGAAAGGCGTCCCTGCCCATGGCAGGGGGTTGGGACAAGGTGATGTTGAGGGTCCCTTCCACCCAAAGCAGTCTCTGGTCCCCTGGGAAAAAGAAAAACAAAAATAAAAACAAAACCACAAAAACCAAAACCAAAAACAAAACCCAAAAAAACAAAACAAAGAAAAAATAACCAAACAAAAAACAAAACATAAACAAAAACAAAGAACAAAAACAAAGAACAAAAACAAAACAAAAACAAAAACAAAAAACCAAAAACCAAAAAAAAAGCAAAACAAACCCAAAAAAACCCAAAAAGACCCCAAAAAACCAAAAAAACCACCAAAACCCAAAAAACAATAACAAAAACAACAAAAAAACCAAGACAAAAACCAAAACCGAGAAAAAAACCCCACCAAAACCAAAACAAAAAAAAACCTCATAAAAAATAAAAACAAAAAACCCAACCAAACAAACAAAAAACCCCACACTCCCACCAAAAAAAACACACAAAACAAAACATGAAAAACAAAAGCAAAAAAAAAAACCAAAAAAAACCACCACAAAAAACCACCAAATAAACAAACAAAAAAAACAACAAAAAAACACCAACAAACAACAAAAAAGCCACAACCAAATCAAAATAAACCCCACTAGAGATAAAATATAACAAATAAAGGAATATATAAACCAGGGGTTAAGATTTATAATCCTGGGAAAGGAGGTTTGGAGAGCCATATTAATTAAAAAAAAAAAAAAAAATTATGAATCCTAGTCCGTTTTGTAATTCCTGGCTGAAAATAACAGTGAATTTACCTCTTGTTTCCAATTTTTTCCCACACAAAAGAGGAAAAGCAAAGGCTTGCAGAGCCTTTATGATGAATTGAATGCAGTTAGAGCAGGCAAGGTATTTACAAGTTGTGCTTAATAGAAAGGTTTATCAAAGGCAGGGTAATTACCAGACAGTTTGGGGGCCTGAAAATGGAGTTATTAAAAATAAATAAATAAATAAAAGTAGAGGAGGAAATAAAAGAGAATTCACATGTTAAAACAAGCAGGTTTCAAGTCCAACTGGTGCTTCAGCTCTCTTTGCAGAGAACAAAAAGCAAATTATGGCAGGGCAGGGCGGCCAAGGAAAACAAGGAATAAAATACCTGGATAAGGGGGAATAAATAACTGAAATAAAAGGTCAGGAGGTGTGGAGGGAGGATGTCCCTGTCCATTGTTCAAGGAGGTATTTCAGCATGGATGCCAGGTGCAGGTGAGATCATGGAATAATAAAATTGTTTGGGTTGGAAGGGACCTTAAAAATCATCTCATCCCTACCCCTGCTGTGGGCAGGGAATTTCCCACTGGACCAGGTTGCTCCAAGCCCCACCCAGCCCATCCCTGAGCACTTCCAGGGGTGGGAATTGGATGGAATCTTTTATTTTCCCAGTGAAACCACCAAGGAGCGGTGTCAGAAGGGGCTCATGACCCTGATGAACACTTGGATCCAAGTGGGAATGGTTTTTCTCCCCTTCCCAAGAAGCAGGAACCCCACAGCTTCCCCAGACAGTTCTCTCCAAAGTCTAATCAGTCTGAGTGCTAAAAATAACTGCTGCTTATCCACGCTCAAATCATTCCAGTAATTAATAGAAAATTCATTCAAGGCAGGCAGCGATGCCCCCGAGAGAAAACGACCTTGCTTTGTGCAGGGAAGACAAATTAGCCAAGGTCCATCCAATGTGAGCCACCAAAACGGGAGGAACAGAGTGTTCCCATCTCCTGACTGGTTTTATCCACACAGGATTTGTGGATCACAGGGGAGGAAGGGCTCCCATTACCATTCCTGCATTTCCCTGGCCTGCAGTTATATCATCCTTGATATTTTGTTTGGATCCTTGAGATTTATTTTAATGATTTTTTTATATTTATTTTCTTTTTTTTCTTCACCTCTGGATGCTGTTCCTACAGTTCCATAAATCTTAACCTGTTCTGTGGAAATGTGGTTACTGCAGCTCCAGCCCTGTCCATCCCTCTGTCCATTCCTCTGTCCATCCCTCTGTCCATCCCTCTGTCCATCCATTCTGCCTGCCCATGGATCTGACAGCATCTCCCTGCCCAGATTCAAGCAAATTCAAGGAGCTCTTAAAGCTCCAGAAATAATCTCATGTTTTGTGAAAATTGGTAAAAAAAAAGAGGAGAAACCTCAAAATGAAGGGTCCCACAGAAGGACCTCAGCTCCTCAAACACTCCTAGAAGCAGCAGCCGGGTGGACAACATGAAAATCCATCCCCTGGTGATGCCTTCTGCTCAGAAAAAGAGGAAGGAATCCTGGGAAGGAGCCCAAAGGCAGGGGAAGAAAAACAGAACTGTGAGCTTGGAGGATTGAGGGGATAAATGAACGGGAAATTCAGCTTCACTCATGAAAATTTCAGTTTGAGGGAGATGATTCTCTGCGTCTGCTGTGGTGAGACCCCACCTGGAATTCTGCATCCACCTCTGGGGTCCAACATCAGGAGGATGTGGAGATGCTGGAGCAGATCCAGAGGAGGCCACAGAGATGCTCCAAATGCTGGAGCCAGGCTGGGAGAGCTGAGAATGTCCAGCCTGGAGAAGGGTCCAGGGACACCTCAGAACCCCTTCCAGTACCTAAAGGGGCTCCAGGAGAGCTGGAGAGGGACTGGGGACAAGGGATGGAGTGACAGGACACAGGGAATGGCCTCCCATTGTCAGAGGGCAGGGATGGGTGGGATATTGGGAAGGAATTCCTCCTTGTGTGAGGGTGGTGAGGGGCTGGGATGGAATTCCCAGACAAGCTGTGGCTGCCCCTGGATCCCTGGCCAGGTTGGATGTGGTTTGGAGCATCCTGGGATAGTGGAAGGTGTCTCTGCCCATGGCAGGCACTGGAATTCCATGATCTTTAAGTTCCTTTCCATCCCAAACCATTCTGGCATTCAGTGAAAGCTGCACCCCTTTGGCTGTGCCCAGACTGCAGAATTGTAAATCCACCTACTCCATTTCCTTCCCATCGGGTCTGATTAATCCTAGACACATTCCTGGCCATCCTCTGGCATCCCACTTTGTGCTGGAGACACTGACAAGGCAGCTGTGAGCTCTGTGCTCAGTGCTGGCTGCGTTATCAATTCCAAAAGCTCTGGGCTCGGGATCTGTGGCACCTTAGAAAAGGTCAGGGCCGAGCAGGATGTGCAATTTGTAAAGGTCAGGCAGGGGAAGGGATCCTTGACTCCTGCCCGGGGAGCTGAGAGGGAGGATTTCATTCCAGCCACAAAATCAAAATGGAAATGCTGGGAGCAGCTCTGAATCACACCAGAGGATTTTGTTTTCCCTTTTATTTTTCCATTTATTTTTAAGAATCTGACAGAACACAACCATCTGCAAGGTGGTGCCCATTTAGTAGCTGAGCTCCTGTAAATCAGTGAAGATTTAGCCAAAAAAAATGGAGATGGAAATCCAATTTGTCTGATCAAATTCAGGCATGGCTTTAGGACAGGTTGGACAATGCCCCAAGCTCTTCTGACCAGGCTTCCCCTGGGCATATCCTGGAATCTTGGAATGGTTTGGATTGAAGGGGATCTTAAAGTTCATCTCATTCCAATGCCCCTGCCATGGGCATCTTCCACTACCTCAGGTTGATCCAAGCCCCAGCCAACCTCGCCCTGGACATTTCCAGGGATGGAGAAACCACAGCTTCTCTGGCCAAACTGTGCCAGGGCCTCCCCACCCTCAGCAGGAAGAATTCCTTCCCAAAATTCCACCAAAACCTGCCCTTTATCAGGGAGGCCTTGAGGCCATTCACCCTTGCACGTTCAAATTAGCAAATTCCTAACGACTCCAAGCAACTGAGGGTTGATTTTTCCAATCGATTTTCCAGCTAAACAGTTAAATCCCGAGGAAATGACAGATATTAATCAGAATTCCCATTATCTCTCCTGGTTTGTGCAACTCATCTTCTGCTGTCCTGAGCGTCAGAGCATTTGATAAAGCAGTCAGTGGGGGGAGAAAAAAAAATCAACTTTTTTAATGAAATAGTTTTTGTAAGAAATTGCCAATTCATCAAAATCAAATTGCTTCACGCCACTGCATCTCTCTGGCCCAATTAGTTTGTAATTAGTTAACACGAAGTGGAACAGTTCAAAGCAGAGGGACAAAGAGAAGCATTATCAGAATTCCTGCCTCTGTAAATAGAGGAGCATCTGCTCCAGGGAAAGGAAAGCTGAGTTTAAAGGACTGATCCTGCATCTGCAGCATCTTAATTGCAATGTCCCAAGGTGAGATTTGCTTATTTAGGTGGATCTTGCTGTCCATACCTGGGTTTGATCCCAAAATCCATCCTGGGCATCAAATAATTTCATTATTTCTGCAGAGCGCTCCTTTTGTCCACAGAATCCTATTTTCCAACATTTTACCAACAACTTCAGAACCAAACCACAAAAAAAAAGCCCTGACAGGAATGATCCCTCAAGGAAACATGGAATGATCCCTCAAGGAAACATTTCCCCCAGTGCATAAACCCTTGAGATGAGCTCCTTCTGTGTAGAAAAAAAATTCCCAAAACCTCATCAATGCTGGGAAAGCACCACCACTTCTGGGGACTGACCACAAATTAAGGGCAGAATGGACAAAAAAGGAGATTTTATGGCCATTCCATGAGAGGGAGACAACCCTGGAGGACTTCAAGGATGCCAGGAGGTTCTGTAGGGAAAAAACTAGGACAGCCAAAGTCCTCCTGAGGTGGGGATTGATCTCTTCTCCCAAGGAACAGGAGAAGAGGAAACAGCCTCAAGTTATCAGGGAAGGTTTAGATTGGATAAAAGGAAAATTCTTTCACCAGGAGGATTGGAAAAGGCTGCCCAGGGCAGTGGGGGAGTGCCCATCCCTGCAGGGATTTAAAGGACCTGGGGACATGTGCTCGGGGTGTCCTTGGCAGTGCTGGGGGGATGGCTGGACTCTGTGACCTCAGAGGTCTTCTCCAGCCTGAAGAATTCCATGATTCTCTGGGAAAGGAGAGACCAGGAGGCCGTGGATTGAGTGCCACGAGGAGGAGCAGTGCTCATGCCTGGCAGAACCACCCTTTTCTACCCTCCAGAGTCAAAGCCAGGGTTGGACAGGGCTTGGAGCAGCCTGGGATAGTGGGAGCTGTCCCTGCCCATGGCAGGAGTTGGAATTGGATGATCTTGAGGGTCCCTTCCACCCAAAATTTTCCTGTGGTTCTGTGTTTCCTCCTGCAGCAGCTGGGCTGGAAATCTCAGGTTCTTCCCCATCTGCACTCTGTGGTTTCTTTGGGGGCCAGGAAAATTTATTTTCCTGCTGGAAGGAAAAGTTCATGGATTGGGAAGCAGCAAGGGTGGATGAGGTTTGAGATCTGTTGTGTGGCCCCAGGAAATTCAAGTTTCCTGCCTGCATCTCCAACATTTTGCCACATTTGTACACAGGAAGATGAAATGTCCAGCAAGGGAAAAGTCAGGAATGTTTTTTGTGAGGGCAGAACAAGCACAGAACCTCTCTGTGGTCCAGCCCAGGCCACTCTCCCCACCCTTCAGCCCAACTCCAAAGCGTGGGGGCAGGAAAATGCTCTCCTTTCTCCCTGAAAACAGCTCTGGGATGCACCAGGCAGGAGCTGGCAGGGATCCCACACTCCGAGTATTTTGCGAGCAGAAGAGCTCTGCAATTAGCAAAATAACAAAATAAAATTAAAAAAA
>VXBR01008953.1:22727-36333 GCA_013400215.1 Cisticola juncidis
CTTATTTTGAATTCTCTCAGCTTGTGATTCTTCATACACTGTGGGCATTCACTCCATGGCAGGGATCAGAGGCAGTGTCCTCCTGGGCTCTGTGTGAGGCTCTGACCCCCCTGTACAGATCCCAGACCCCCTGCCCGGTCCCCAAACCCTTCAGGGTGGCCAGAGGGATGTCCTGGACTCAAACACCACCTGAGCTGCCATTAATAATTTGTTTTTGCCACCAGAGCTGGCGTTAATGACTTTTTTTTTGCCATCCCAGCTGACATTAATAACTTGTTCTTGGTGTTAAAGCTTGGTGTTGCACGGAAATGCAACAAAAACAGCCCCCTGGACAGGCTGGATCAGTGTTCCAAGGCCAATGGTTTGAGATTCAACAACACCAGTGAGGAGTCTGAGCACAAAGCAGACTCTTTAACATCTCTTATATACAATTATAGCCCCTCTCTATTGCTGTAGATTCAAAGTTGCTCTGTGCCTTCTCCAGCTGATTTATTTTATGGATATAAACTTGGATGTTCCCACCTTGCACTGGGAGGTCCTTTGGCAAAGGCAGCAGGAAAAGCGCTGTACAAAGAGGCCTGAGGTGGCTTTTCCAAGCTACACCCACGTGAAGAGATCTGGTAAAAAAATAATTAAAAAAAAAAAATTAAAATTTACAATAGTATNTAAAAAAAAAAAAAATTAAAAAAAAAAAAATAAAGAGGGGGAAAACATGGAGAGTGAATCTGGGAGAGCCCTGGGTGGGAGAACAGGATTTAAGGAGCTGTGAATTCAGGACAGCAGTAGGTGGAGGATTAAAAGGGGAGGGAGATTGGCCCAGAGTCCCAAATTCCTCTCTCCCACCTTTGGGGTTGCCAAGGATGTGAAGATCCACAGGCTGGAATAACAGGGAATCAATTCCCTGGTGGGGATGAATTCCCTGGAGGATCCATAGGGACAAGGGTCAAAAATCCCACTTGGGATGAAGTCAAAGGGATGTCAGGAGATAATGACACCTTCTGCTGTTGTGAAAGAGAAAAGTGAGCAAATCCTAGGGATGCAAGGCTAATTGTAAGGAAGCTGCTAATTGTAGGAAGCTGGGAAGGGGTTTCCCCATAGGAAATCAGGAATGAGCCACCCTGTTTATAGGAATCCAATCTGGTCATTGGGGAAGGGAGGATATGGGACAGGTGGAGTGATTTATTCCGGCTTTTCTGAACCTCCTGAGTCACATCCCTGAAAAAGGGGCTCATCCACCTGTAGGTCTCCCAGTCAGGCTGTTTTCTGCATGGATGACCAACTCCATGAAGTCTCCATTCCAGGGAATCCTCTCCTTGCACTGCAAGGATGTCCCTGACACCTTAATGCCCTGTGCCCGCTTTCTGGAACAATTCCTGGGCATGCCCACATCCAGAGGCCGTTCCCATCAAGGAATTTGGATACCATGGTCTCTTCTGGAGACTGGGGATTTAAGTGGCCAAGGCTTGGTGGCACCAGAGCCATTGGAGGCCTCAGGGATGTTGGGTGGAGCAGCCTCTTCCAGCTTCTGGAGCAGCCAAGCACAAAATCCTGGAATGGTTTGGGTTGGAAGGGACCTTGGAGATCATGGAATTCCACCCCCCTGCCATGGGCAGGGACACCTTCCACTAGACAAGGCTGCTCAGATCCCCATCCAGCATGGCCTTGGACACTTCCAGGGATGGGAATTTGGGGATTTGTCCCCAAAAATAAGACAGGGGACCATAAATTGAGGCTGTTCAGCTCTAGTTTAATGTTGGTCCCATGGCAATGCCATCTACTTCCTCGAGCATGGAATTGAGGAGTTTCTTCCCAGAGCCAAGATTCCCAACCCAAGCTCTGCTGGTTGAGACCCAATGTCCAAACACTCAGAGGGTCAAGGGATGATTTCTTCTCCCAATTTCTGCTCTGAAGGAGTCCAGGATTGAGCACTGAGTGATTCTCATCTGGATTTACCTAGAGATAAATGCTCTCAGTGGAAGAATCTGGAAGCTGTACAAAAATAGGATGGCCTGGAGCACCTCTCCTACAAGGAGAGGCAGAGAGAGTTGGGATTACTCAGCCTGAAGGAAGGAAGGCTCTGGGGAGAGCTTTCAGTGCCTAAAGGGGCTCCAGGAGAGCTGGAGAGGGACTTTGGATAAAGGATGGAGAGACAGGACACTGGGAACAGCTTCCCACTGCCAGAGGGCTGGGTTGGATGGGATATTGGAAAGGAATTGTTCCCTGGGAGGGTGCTGAGGCCCTGGAACAGGTTTCCCAGAGAATCTGTGGCTGCCCCATCCCTGGAAGTGTCCAAGGCCAGGTTGGATGTGGTTTGGAGCAACCTGGGATGGTGGAAGGTTTCCCTGCCCATGGTGGGGGTGGTTCCAGCCCCAGGTATTCCAGGATTCTATGATTTGGTGATGAGACAGTTTAGGGAAGGTGCAGGACTGGGACAGACACAGAAAGAACTGGGCAGGAACCCCCTGTGGAACAGATAGCCCCTGGCACAGCACTTGGAATAGCCCCACACCTCACTGCCCATCCAGGTCACCGACAGAGCAGCCTCAAAAAACAACCTCTGAATTCTGGGAAGGGCAAGGAAGTGGTGAAGTGGGGCGGATAAATGACTCAGGTGTGGGTCAGAACCTGGGCTGGGCCAGGGCAGGACCAGGAAGAGGAGGGGATGTTTCCCCAAGGGCTGGGACTGCACCTTGGCTGAAGGGTGGTTCCCCTCCTGCTTTAAACCCCTCAAAAACCTCAACAGGGCTCTGGGTGAGGCCCCTCTGCTCTGCCCTGCACCCTCTGTGCTCTGTTGGTGCAGAAAGCTGAGATAATTTGCATTTTGGGTGCTGATAAAACATCCTGAGAGCTTTTTCAGGACAGACAAACATAGTATTCACATGGAAAACAAGGCTGGGTGTATTTTGCTGAAGGAAGTTGCTTCTTGAACGGTTTTATCAGTTTTTCTGTCCTCTCCACACTTCTCAAAAGGCCTGAAATTGAGGACAGAGTCTTTAAAATCTCAAGTGTCCCAGGCCACGTTGGATGGGGCTTGGAGCAGTCTGGTCTAGTGGAAGTTGTCCTTGCCCACAAGATGATTTGAAGGTTACTTCCAAACCAAACCATTCCATGATTCTAAGGCTTTGTGATCCTCTTTACTCCTGGTATAATTTTATTCATTGTTCATAAGGATTAGGTCATCCAGTATTTCCTACAGCACACTGGAATTTGCATCCAGTGCCTTTACCAGCCTGAAAACCATCACCAAGTTCCTCTGAAATCAACCCAAAATGCAGCAGGTGATTAAAAACTGGATTTAAAGCACTGGAGAAAGTCTGAAGTGGGGCAGAGAGGCCACATGAGCTGGACTGAGGGACCAGCAGCTCCTTGCTGTGCTCCACATTTCCTCTATGGCCTGGGGCAAATTCCACAGCGTTTCCTTTCCTCTGCCTTGTTCAGATGTTATCAGAGATGCTCAGATAGCGAATTTAACGGGCCAGGGGAGAGATTGGGGCTGGAAATGATCTCACAGAGCCAGCTGGGCAAGGCTCACCCGCTCCCAACCCACCCTGCCCGGCCACATTCCTGCTCTGAGTCATGCACGTGTTGCCCTTGCAACGAGGGAGGGTTTGGGGACAAATAGAACAGAGAGAGAGCCCAGTTAGCTCTCCTCTACCTCTTATTAAACTGATGCCTTTTGGGGCTACCTAAAAACAGAGGGCAGAAAAAATTAAGAAAAAATAAAATTAAAAAGCAGTTTTATTTATTGAAGGGCTTTCAGGTACGTTTAGGGCAGGCAAAACCCACCCAGGGGCCACACATAAAAAATGAATGACGAGTCACAGGTTTTCACTCTTTTATAAATTTGGTCCATTTGCATATTGGGGGTTAATCTTGCAATTACAGCTTCAGGTAATGAAGTAATTTATCCCAGTTTTGCCATCCCCACAACTCACTTTTGTTTACCTTTCTCAGGGCAGTGAGGTGTCCTTGATTCCCAGGCCTGGAGAGGAATTGTTGTGTCTGACCAAAACAGGGAAGCAGCAGCTCACACTGTTTGGAGTTTATACACTAAAGAACTGCAGGATTACAAATATATGGAATATAAAAAAGCTTAAATCTGGATGCATCATTGCCACCAAAACCAATCCAAACTCCTGCCCTTTGCAGGATTTCCCTCAAGGCATTTTAGCTTTCTCTGATGCAGGACAAGCTGAGTTCATCCCACAGCAGCTTGGATAATCCCACTCCCATCCTGTGTGCCAGAGACCCCTGAGCCCTCATTTCTGACCTCCTGAGCTCTCTTAATTCCTTCACAAACTCCTCCTCAGGACTTCTTACAAAACAGCAGTAGCTCTGACTCCTCTGATGATGCTCTCCATGCTCAGATCCTCTTGCAACCCCAACCTCCTCCCTCTATGGCTCCTCTGATTTCTCATCCATGTTTTATGGAGACATCGCCTTAAAAGGTGATCAACTCAATAATAATCAGCTCAGTAATAATAAAATCAACTCAATAATAATAAAAAAAAGCTCTTGTAATGTGCCTTTCCCAGAATTTTTCACACCAGACAAGTTCGCCCCTGACACTGGAATGGCCTCTATGCCTGGAATACTGAAATTTAAAGGTCCCTGCCCACTTTTGCCAGTGGCTCCCCACATTAATCACTCAAAGACACCACGACCCAGCCCTGGAGCCTTCCCCAGCTCTGCTGGTGGCCCTCCCTGGCTGGGGTGGTGTCACCACCTCCCCTGTAACAGAGGTGACAGGCACGGGGCTGAGTCACAAAAGGCAAGAACAGTTTTGCTCCCTCCTCTCTGCTGATTTTCACTCAGCTTCAATCTGGCCTTGGGGAAATCTGTGGAATGAGGACTTCACCCAGGGCAGGGGAGTGAAAGTGGATTTGTTCTCCTCAGGGGTCACCACACACTGAGCTGTTTGCAGGGACAAACCTGGGTGGTGCCACCCACGGGTGCCAAATGAGTTGTGATGTCTGTTTTTGGATTTACATTTTGGCAGCAGCCTTTGGACTTGCAAAAATAACAGATTTGTCTTCTCTCATAGACAAATTCAAGAAAAAATGATGTAATCTCTGTCTGTAACCTCCAGTATGTCTTTAATGAAGAAGGGGCAGTAATCATGCTGCTTAAAATAATATTTTTGGACACCTTTTCACACTTCAAAAGAGAGGAAGGTGTGGCCAAGATTTCAAATCATCAACTGAGAGGTGAAAATCTGAACACACCTGAACTGTTCAGAAAAATAAAGGCAGACCTGACATCAGAATTTGAATACTGAAATAAAATGGGAATATTTAAAAGGAAATAATTAGGGAAACAACCCTTTCCACTCCTGCTCTTGCAGGGAGGGGGCAGGGAATGGCAATTCCTTGTCATGAACGAGGTGCTCATGTGCAGTCACTGCCTTTGGACTGGCTCCAGTTGCCTTGCAGTGAAATGACAAAGCATTTAACAACATTCTCACACCCATGGACTATCAAAGACAGCTGTTTCCCCGCCCTTCATAATCCCAAACAATTAATTTATCCTCTTTGATGTTTTTCCAGCAAACGTGCTGCCATCAGGAGCTCTTCAAGTGCTGCAGCTCTGCCCTGCTTCTCCTCATCCTTCTGATGGGGAAATGAAATATTTGCTTTTGCCATGGAGATCTGTTGATTCACTCATGGCAAGCAGGGATTTGTTGCCAGCAGGTCCCTGTCAGAAATTAGAAATTCTTGCAGGGTTTTCATCATCTGTATCTGTAAGAATCGAGAATTCTCTGACACTTGGATTCCCAGAAAAAATTCAAATGTGTTCACACCCTTGGTATCCCCCAAATTTATTGTCCCCTTGTGATGATTTTTTTTTTTTTTTTTTAACATTACTGCACCAGTTCTGAGGCTCATTTTGGGATAAATCAAGCCCAGGGCATCTTGTAACTCATGGTGTTCCCTGGAAGGATCCTGCTCGACAAGCACCGGGGGTGGGATGCACCCAGACACCCCCCAGAAATGCGGGGTGAGAAAAATATTTCCTTAAAAAAAATCACAGAACCCAAAACACAAACAACTTTTCTGGCCTTCTAGGAAAGGGATCAGCAAGTCCCAGGCCACAGCTCCAGGACAGTGGGCACCTCTGGGCACTGGAGATTCCTCATCCCTTCTGTGACCAGCATGGGTTGAGGTCAAGGATCTCCCAAACAATTCCGGGGGGTGGCAGAGGAGTTAAAACAACCCAAAGACCATTCCCAGAGGCAGTTTGGGTACAATCAGTGGGTTTTGGCAGGAAAATTAATCACAGACCATTTTTTAAATCAGCTTCAGTGCCTGAGACTTGTTCTCAGCATCTCTGTCCCTGCCCATGGTAGGGAGTTGGTTTGGAGGATTTTTGGCAACCCTTCCAAAATCAACTATTTCCATGATTCCATGGTCTTAAATCTTTTAGATGCTCTGCAATATCAGTTTTAACCCAAATAATATTTATTGCAGTCGAGATGTACAACAAAAGGCTGAAGATGCTTGAAGAGACTGAAGGGTTTTGTGTAAAAATGTGACATTGAACTGTGGGATTGCTCAAGCAGTTGAAATTTTGAGTAATGTGATAAAGAGAACTCCTCTTCCAAATGGATTCAGGAGTTCCCAGACTGAACCATTCCCTCCCAATCTGGATCTGACCAAACCCTTTTCAAAAGGTCTTTAACCAGTCACCCCCTCAACCCAGGTCAAGGTCTGCAAAAATGGTCATTGCTGTTGCTGGTCCATGGAAAATCCTCACATCCAGGGCTGCACATCAGTGTTCTCCATGATCAGCAGGAATTCTTAATATCCAGGCTGGAAATGTTTGTTTTCCTCCAAAGCCTTGTGACTCTGCTCTAGAGAAATGTCTCAAACCAGAGACCTTTTTGTAACGTGGGAAAGATGCAAAGGATGGGAATGGAGTCTGGGATGGGTGTTTTTGTTTGTGAAAGGGAGAAAAATTAATGATTGATGGGATGAAATTTAACAAGTCTGAACAACAGATTCTGCACCTAAGATGGAGCAATGCCAGGCACGAGATAAACTGGGAAAGGAGGGACTGGAAACCAGTGCTGCAACAGGAATCTGGCAGGAGTTCCACAGGAGTCACTGGAGTGTCCTGGCAGCCACGAGGACAAACCACATCCTGTGTTCAGGGAGATTATCCCGCTGTGTCCAGCACTGAAACACTCTGCAATCCTGGGCCCCACAAGTCAGGAATGGTGGGAATGTTCTGGAATGTGTCCACATGAGGCCAGCAAAGCTGGAGAAGGGGTGGAAGGAACATCCTTGATTTTTCTCCAAGTTTGCCCAGTTTGGAGAAAATGAGGCTGAGAGGGAACCTCATTGCAGCTCCCTGAGGAGGCAAAGTGGAGAGGGACGTGCTGAGCTCTTCTCCCTGGGATCCAGGGACAGGACATGTGGGAAAGGGTCAAAACTGCACCAGGGGAGGTAGAGGCTGGACATCAGGAAGTTTTGGGTTTTTTTTTTACCAAGAGGATGGTCAAACTCAGGAACAGCTTCTTGGAGAGGTGGTCAATGCCCCAGGTCTGTCAGAATTTGGATTTCAGAATATGCTTTAAATTCTGGTCAGCCCTGAATGGGTCAGGGACTTGGACTGGAAGGGCATTGCAGGGCCCTTCCAACTGAAAATTCTAGCCTAGTCTAATCTAATTTGTTCTGATCTAAAATAATCTAATCCAACCTATTTAGGACAGCTGGCTCTCCTCCTGCACGGATTTCACCACGCTTTCTGTGAAGAACCCCAAAACGCCAAGGGTGGAGCCCAGGCAGACCAGGAAGCAAAGCCAGGGCACCAAAGCTATGCCAAGGTAAATACCCTGCCACCACCACCCCGGTGATTCACCAAGAAATAAAATAAAATAAAATATAAACAGGGGACACCTTTGCATCACAGAAAGGACAGGGAAACTTCTGTTGGCTCCAGGATTAGAATGTGGACACGAACAAACCCAAATTCTCTGGCTGATGTAGAACTCACAGCTGCCTCATTCCAGCTGAACAGCAGGATCAGGAGCAGCCAGGGATGCAGGAGGCAAAGGGACAGTGCAGACACTTTGTGGAGGTGGCTGGGGAAGGGTGGATGGGCTGCTCTGCCCCACGTGATGGGGCTGCTTCTCCAGGAGGAGCCCAAGAGGAGAAGGATCCCGCCTACTTCAATGTCAGGTTTCGAAATCATGGAATGGTTTGGGTGGGAAGGGGCCTGAAAGATCATCCTGTTCCCAACCCTCCTGTCACAGGCAGGGACACCTTCCACTGTCCCAGGGTGCTCCAAGCTCTGTACAGCCTAGATTTGGACACTTCCAGGGATGGAGCAGCCACAGCTTCTCTGGGAATCTTGTGCCAGGATCTCAGCACCCTCACAGCGAAGAATTTCTTCCCAATATCCCATCTATCCCTGCCCTCTGGCAGTGGGAAGCCATTCCCTGTGTCCTGTCCCTCCATCCCTTGTCCCAAGTCCCTCTCCAGCTCTCCTGGAGCCCCTTTAGGCACTGGGAGGGTTTCTGAGGTCACCACAGAGCTGCTCTTCTACAGACTGTACAGTCCCAACCCTCTGAGCCTTTCAATACATTTAATAAGATATTGAGGCAAACAGACCCCACACATCACAACCAAGCGAATATTCCATTTATATTGCCCTCATTTTCCTTGTCACCTTCCTCCAACCCCATCCAGACTTGGGAGTGCTTTCAGCAGAAACGAGGTGTAAATTTTACACTCACATGTGTAATTTCACTCACATGTGGAAGATCTTTCAAACCTGCTCAGTTCCCCCCCAAACCTGTGGAAATGTTACCAGGGCACTTCTTCCTCCATCATCCACTTCTACCCCTCCAAATCTTGGAGTTACCCAAATATGAATTGCCAGGGCACTGCCACTGCCAAAATAGTGGAGTGTGGAAGAGTTGGATGCATCTGTACCCAGTGTTGAGCACTGTCCATAAATTCCTATTTTTAGCTGTGGGGGGTATTTGCAAACCTGGAACCCCAAATGAGGCTTTTATTTTTGTGTCTCCATCCCAGTTTTCCAGTTGTGAACACGGATCAGTTCTCCATCTTTGAGATCTCCCAGGCTGGCACTAAACCTGGAACATTCATATGAAGAAGTGAAGGAATATTTTTCTCTAGTGCCACCATTTTTCTTATCTCGGGCAATTCTTGAGTGTGTCTATATTTGGGAATCCTTTCTCCTTCTGCTAAGAAATCTCATCTCTTTTAGAACCATAGAAAGGTTTGGGGTTTAAGGGACCTTCAAGACCAGTTCCAATCCCATGGGCAGGGACACCTCCCACTGTCCCAGATTGCTCCAAGCTCTGTCCAGCCTGGCCTGGAATAATCCCAAGGATGGGGGAGCCACAGCTTCTCTGGTCAACTTAATCCAGCATTTCACCTCTCTCACAGGGAAGCATTTCTTCCCAAATTCTGGTGTAAATCTTCTTCTAGTTTAAAACCACTCCCCCTTTGTCCCATCACCATCTGCCATTCTCCCTCTTTATTAAATCTTCCCTTTTAGCTTTGTATTCCCTACTCGTTCTGAACTCCCCGTGATCCTTTGGATGGGAATTCAGGTCCCTCAGTCACAGGTGGGGAAATGCACCCAAAATTGTGAGTGTGGCCTTGTTGGTCCCTGCACTGTCCCTGCTGACACAGCCCCAACCACGACATTCCCCGTGGATATTCCAGGACATTCCCACCATTCCTGACTTGTGGGGCCCAGGATTGCAGAGTGTTTCAGTGCTGGACACAGCAGGATAATCTCCCTGGACACAGCCCAGGATGTGGTTTGTCCTCGTGGCTGCCAGGACACTCCGGTGACTCCTGTGGAATTCCTGCCAGATTCCTGTTGCAGCACTGGTTTCCAGTCCCTCCTCTCCCAGTTTATCTCATGCCTGGCATTGCTCCATCTTAGGTGCAGAATCTGTCATTTAAACTTGTTAAATTTCCTCCTCTCAATCATTATTTTTGCTCTCTTTCACAAATAAAAACATCCATCCCAGACTCCATTCCCATCCTTTGCATCTTTCCCACGTTACAAAAAGGTCTCTGGTTTGAGACATTTCTCTAGAGCAGAGTCACAAGGCTTTGGAGGAAAACAAACATTTCCATCCTGGATATTCAGAATTTCCATGCTCTATCAGGTGCCTGATGGAGATTCCACCCAGGATCATCCGAGAATTCCCGTGTCTTTCATCTCCCAATCATTTCCAGGCAACATCCTCATTTACAGCTCGTACAAGTAATTTATTGCAGTGGATGATCCTATTTAACCCTGTGACTTGCATCCAAGCCACCTGGTTGTTAACGATATCCTGATCCTTCCCGGAATTGCTGAGCCTTCCTGAACTTGTGCCACCAGTGAATTCCATCCCGTTTGGCCTCTTTCAAGGTCTGAACAGAAAATATTAACCAAGAGCACTCCAAGAGTGAGGAAAGGCGCTGATGAATTTCCCCAGGCTCATATCCCACTCCCAACACTTTAAATATTTCCAGCTCCTCCACTGTTAAACCTTTAAAAAATTCTCACCTGTCTTATATCAATTTAATTTCCATCTGTGCCATCTTAATAAAAATTCCTGCAATATTCTCTGTTATTACTTTGCTAAACTCATGATAATCTGACTTTATAACCATGAAAACAGCAAATACAACATTGGATTTTAAGTATTTTCCTGAGTTTTTTATTATTTTTCTTCCTTCAAACCCTGTTTTAATCCTGACATTCCATCCAGGTCAGAGAGTGGCTGTTACCTGACTTCTCTTTTTGATTTAGGTGCTAAATTCTGACCTCATGATTCTGCCTTGACCAATTTATAAACAATATTTGGGAGTAAACCTGGACATTTTTTTCTGTATCTCAGTTCTCCAAGAGTTCTGAGATGGAAAACATCCTGTCCTGCTTTGTCCCAGCTTGAATACGTTGAATTTTTTTTTTTCCACCTCAATTGTTGTTGTTTCTTTTTCTGGACACCTTTTTCTATGCTGTCTTTACCCCCAAAATCAAAAGCATTTTATATATTGAATAAACAAGTGGATAATTTAATATTCAGGTTTCATCTATCACTACTTTATTTTTCCTGTCAATTTAAAAGGTAAATAATTTTACATAATATTTGAATAACTTAAAATTATTCATTTTAAATACATGAATACCATTCAATGTCTTTCTTGAGATCTAAGTCACTTTGACTTAGTAAAAATTGCAAATTTTTACTTTATACATTTCTCGACCTCCCTCATGTTGATTTGTCTGCTGCTCCATTTTTTATTAATTTGTTTAGGCTTCCCTCTCATCCCTGGAATAATCATTGAAATTATTCACCCAGGTCAGGCCACAGTTACTCTGTCTAGAATTTTTTTCTTCACCTTTCCTCTTTTTTATAGAATAAAACAACAAGGAGGTTTCTGAATCTTTGATTTCAGTGAACTTCATATTTTGCATTCACATCCTTAAACTTCCAGTCCACTTCTCCTTTTTCTGGATATCAACAAGCATATCTGGATATCAACATATTTATCTATATATCAACCATATATCAACACTTTTCTGCTTATCTAAAACTGAATCATCCCAAAATGAGATGGATGAGGGGACAATATTTTCCAAGCGTGGTTACACTCCTGATCCCAGAAATCAGGGAGTGCCACCTCAAAAACATCTCAGCAGGGTGGGGAGGGATGGGCGAGGAAGGAAAGGCACGGTTGGTCTGTGGTGTAGGAGGCTAAAAGGAGCTGAAGCCAGATTAAATCAAATTTAATTGTCAAAGCCAAACTGCTCTGGAATTGTGTAGGATACCAAAAAGCAGGACAAGAAACGGAGAGAGCGTTGGATGTGACCATGGAAGTTGGACATGTGGGTGGATGAGGAAGGAGCTGGATCCTGTCGGGTGGATTGGCAAAATTCAAGGAAAATCCAGAGCTGGAAGGGGCCTCAAGCATTGCAGCTCCTGGCCCAGCACAGGACACTCCAAGGATCCCAGTGTGAGCCTGGGAATTGCTGTTCTGCCAGGGAAAGGCTCCCCTGTGTCCTGAGCTGTGTCCCTGTCACAGGAGGAGGTGAGGGGGGGCTCTGCCCCCTGCTCCACGCTGGTGAAGCAACCTTGGAGTGCTGAATCCAGCTCTGGAGCAACAGCAGGAGGACGTGGAGCTGCTGGAATGATCCAGAGGAGGCCACAGAGATGCTCCAAGGGCTGGAGCCCCTCTGCTCTGCTCTGGCAGAGCTGGGAATGCCCAGCCTGGAGAAGAGGAGGCTCCAGGGAGACCTTAGAGCCCCTTCCAGTGCCTGAAGGAGCTCCAGGAGAGGGACTTTGGAAAAAGGAATGGAGTGACAGGTCACTGGGAATATCTTCCCATTGCCAGAGGACAGGGTTAGATGGGATTTTAGGAAGAAATTCTTCCTTGTGAGGGCGGTGAGGCCCTGGACTGGAATTCCCAGAGAAGCTGTGGCTGCCCCTGGATCCCTGGAAGTTTCCAAGATTAGCCTGGATGGGGCTTGGAGCAACCTGGGATAGTGGAAGGTGTCCCTGCCTGTGACAGGGGTTGGAACAAGGTGGTTTTTAAGGGTTTTAAGGGGTTTTTTTTCCCTTCCACCACAAGCCACTCCACAATTCCATGACAAAATGCACATTTACTAAGAAAAGGCCTCCAGGTGACCTCATCTCCACCCTTGCAGGGCTCCTTTTAAAGCCACTGAAGGGAAGCAGGTAATCCCCAGTGCCATCCACTTTTCAATGAAGCTTTTGTCTGATGAAATTTGGATTTGTCTGTCTGACTGGAAAAAGAAACAGCTCCAATGAGTCACCCAGGAGCCACCTCTGGTAGAGAAGAAAGGCTCCACTTAGGCCAGGTGACTCCCACTCTGAATTTTTTTTTCTTTTTTTTTTCTGTCCTGCTTCAATCTGTCTGTGACTGCAATTTTTCAGAGGTTATTTCTGCTGCATTTTCTGGTGCTCCCACAACTTTATGCCTTGACCATCACAGATCCCAAAGATGGGAATTGGCTCCCTTGTCACGCCATTCCCATGATTGCGCTGGATCCCTATGGCAACATCCAGCACAGGATAATTTTATTACTTAGCAGGAATTACTTATTCAGATTGACTCATCCAGATCTGGTGACAAGTCAAAGGCACTGCTGGTGATGATGCTGAAGGGTGACAAAGACATTTCAGGAAATTCTCAGTCACAGACATGGTGGCAGTCCCTGGGTTTGACAAGTGGCAAGTTCATAGAGAGGATTCTGTTTCCTTTCCCTGCACAACCAAACCCGATAAAGAGGGAAAATCTTCCTGATAAAAAAGGGAAAATCTTCCTGATAAAGAGGGAAAATCTTCCTGATAAAGAGGGGAAATCCTCCTGATAAGGAGGGGAAATCTTCCTGATAAAGAGGGGAAATCTTCCTGATAAAGAGGGAAAATCTTCCTGATAAAGAGGGAAAATCCTCCCAATAAAGAGGGAAAATCTTCCTGATAAAGAGGGAAAATCCTCCTGATAAAGAGGGAAAATCTTCCTGATAAAGAGGGAAAATCTTCCTGATAAAGAGGGAAAATCCTCCCAATAAAGAGGGAAAATCTTCCTGATAAAGAGGGAAAATC
>VXBR01008957.1:4449-21690 GCA_013400215.1 Cisticola juncidis
TTTTTTTTTTTGGTTTTTGGTTTTTTTGGTTTTTTTTTTCCAGAGTGTGCAACCAGAAGAAACCACGGGGCAGGACCTGGAAGCTGAAACTCTGCTCACAATCCTGGCCCAGCCTGATGTCAGGGGACAACCTCTGTTGAGTTTTGTTTCTTTCCCTGTCCTCACAGCTGGGAAAATGCCATGATTTAAAACCAGTGTAGCATTAACTGGCCCATTACACACAGCAGAGAGCTGAGGCACTGACCTCATCTGCCACAACAAGAGTTTTAATGCTGCCCAAAGTTCAAATCAAGCAAAGGTCAAACTTGTTTAAGGCAGGGGGTGATAAGGGGGTGATGGAAGTGCAGGAAATTCATTCTTACTTGCTGGAATTTAGCCAGCCTGGCTTCAGGAAAGTCTCCAGATAGGATGAGCCCTGGAGAGCAGTGATGGATGGGAAATTCAGGGCTGAGCCTTCGATTACTTGAGACAGAGAATTCCCATTAAATACAACAGAAATTAAAATAAACCCTGTGAATGGGACTTCAGGTGGTTCTGCTGGCAGAGCCTGCTCAGGAGACACCTCACAGTGCCTTGATGCTGGTGGAGGTTTTGGTCGGGTTTTGGAAGGGACTGTGAGAGGGGAAGGGGATTTTCAGCCTGAAAGGTTCGACCCTGTGAAGGAGGAAAGACTGAGGTTGATTTTGTATTCTGGAGTGCTCAGAGCAGCTCTCTGGAATTGCTGGTCCTGGGGGCATCTCTGCCAGTGTGGGCATGGTGGGATGTGAAAAACTTCTGCTCAAGTTTGAGGGAAGTGGCATCTTCAGTTTACCCCCTCTGGGGAGGAAGGTGGAGCTCACACCTTGCTCAGCTGAGACTGGAACAGAACTTTTTCCCTTTCCAAAGGCAGAGTTCTCCCCTCTCAAGTGTTTTCCTCTGTGCAGGGGAGAACATGGAAAACTCCTCTGTGGAAAATCCTTCTGTTTCTGTGGGGGGCTGCTCAGCACCCTCAGCAGCTGCTCTTTGGAAAACTCTTTCCACAGTTTTAATGGCTGCTTTTTCAAGGGTCTAATGGCTTTATTTAAAACAAAACAAAAATTTAAAAAATGAAAAAAAGATAAATAAAAGAGAGAGAGAGAAGAGGAGAAGAGAGAGTGAGGAACTCAGAGTCTGCTCCTGCCATTTGAATTATGATGGGGAGCCCATTAACCTCCATGGCACATGGCCATGCTTTCATAAGCTTGCAAGAGATGGAGTTTTTCTATATAGTTTTTACTTTTTTTTTTTTTTTTTTTGGTCAAAGAAAGCTTTCTCCAAGGGCTGACTACAGACAAAATCCCTGGTCTTTTTGGCAGGATTCCCTGGTACTTGCACAGCCAGGTTTTCTGTGCTCCAGCTCTGGTGTGTGACCCACGCTTTCAACACATCCGGGGCCAAACGAGGACCTTTTGACTCAGGGCTGAATCTGACCATTCTTCCCTGGGAAAGATGTAAATAATTCTATGGGTGGGAGAAGAAATGTGATATTCAGGATGAGGAGAGGTGGACAAGGCTGCTGACCTGGCTCTAAGAGGAAGGATGGGTTGAGGACCAAGCCATGGACCTGCAGGATGAAAAGTCCAGCCCCAGACTGCCCATCCCAGGAGGGCACCTGCCCATCCTGACCCTGCAGCCTCTGGGCTCAGATCTGTGCTGCTTTTCCCAGCAGAAAAAGTTTGTTTTTTGTGTTGGCAAACCCAGCAGCCCTGCCACAGAGAGTGGGGATTTTTCCGAGCTCTTGCTCATGACACCAGATGTGCTTGTGCTTTTTTTTCAAGCTCATTTGAATGTGTGTAATGGACTTCTGGCTTTGAAAAACCATCAGTTACCAGATGTCTTTTAAACTGTCTACCTTGCAAAATGGTCCGTTACCAGATGTCTTTTAAATTGTAACCCCCTGTAGTCAGAGGTTAAAGCTGTGTCAAAACAGTCACTGATATGAATTCATATTACACTTTAAATGCACTGTGATTTCCTCCAGCTCTTCCCCCTTAAAAGTCCTCATGGAAATTTTATGGCTCCCTCAAGATTTGCCATCCACCCATCGTTAGAGATTCAGTGATAAATGCTTTTAATAATTAACAGTGGCAGGGGCTTTGTACCTCTGTCTCATGGATATCTCATCTCTCAGAACAGCAGGAATAAAAGCCTGTGCTAACAGGAACAGGGATGATGTGGATGCTGCTGGCAGGTTCCTGTGAGCTGCACCATCAGGACAGATCTTCTACAACTGGGGCTGTTCTCAAGCAGGATTTTGTCCTGGGCCCAGCTTGGAGCTCCAGGCAGCTGGAGAAGCAGTGATGCTTGCAGAGTTCCTAAGGTAAAGAGGTTTGGGGGTGGTGTGGGGCTGGGAAGAGGCTGTGCAAGGACAAATAGGTTGGGTGTGAGTTTTTCCTTCTTTATCCGACTCTCCAGGGTCTCAAGCAGCCTCTGTGCTGGCTGCCAAAAGCTCAGACTGAGCGGCTATTTTGGGATCCAGCAACACCAAGTGTTACTTCAGAGATGTTTGGAGAGAGATTTAATAAAATCAGCTAATAAGGTTTGACGTGCTGGAGATTAGGAGAAGTCATTCCGAGCGTCCGAGCTGACCTCGGGGGTGGGAGCTCAGGGGAATGTGGTACCCTGGGGATGGATGCACTCCTGGGATGGCTTGTGGGACAGCAGCACCTCACCTTTGTGAAAAAAAAATTCTGAGCTGTGAGGGCAAACCAGCAGGGCAGCCTGGCACTGTATATTTGCTTTAATAAAAATAAAAACAAAAATAAGGAAGGATAAAGTCAGCTCGAAGCTGCTGCGTGCCCTGGGGCTGGGAGCAGCCCCTCTCCCTGCAGCAGCATCTGGGGACTGCAGCAGTGTCCCCCTGTAAATCCCCCTGTCCCCACCCAGGGGCTGGCACTGGGCAGGGGGGTCCCCACTCCCAGCTGGGCACTGCCCCCACACTTCTGCCAACTGCTCGGGGCTGTCAGCCCCTGGTTTTGTTTTGATGGTTTAAGGTTTTTCTTTTTCCTTTTTTGTCACAGGACCAGCCCATCGTAGAATCACGAGGTGGGTGTTTATTATTTCCAAATAATCTATAGCCTGGTTTAGTGCTGACAGGGTTTGAAAGGCGGTGTCACCGCTGTCCTCGTGTTTCCATGTGACACCACTGCTGGCTGGCTTTTCCCATTTCAGAACTAATAAGTGAAGTGAGTTTGACAGCCTTGGTTTCAGCTGCAGCCTGTTGGTTCCCATGTCACAGATAGGCTCTGTTAGCAGCAAATTCTTGTCAGGAGAAGAGAATTACAGCTCAAGCTTGAAATGTGCTGGTGTTGAGTGCAAAGCTTTAAATTCTTGACCAAAGTTAGATAAAGGCAGCTGAAAGTGTGACGTTTGAAATACACTATCTATTTATCTTTTCCTCCTGACCAAAAATACCTACAGTGGAAGTATGTGTCTTTGCATCCAAGCTGAGAACAGTTGAGCTCCTCTAAAAAAAAAGGATAAACACAGTGTTTTAAATATTCTGGGGTTTAAAATCTGTGCAACTGTCCCTCTCACAGATATGTGTAGATTAAGTGTATTGAAAAAAAAAAGGTATGTATGGACATATCTTTAAAGAAAAAGAAATGATTAGTTTTCAAGGTGTGGGAAGCTTATTTAACTGGTATTATGAAAAAAATGTTAGTTCTCCCCCAGTAGTCATTAATAGCTCCAAGCTCCAGCCTGAGCACAGATGGAGCTTTGATATGATCACACTTTTGCAGAGAGTGTGTGCTGTGCATCCTGCTGCTAATCCTGGGGTGGAAATCAGCCCCTGCTGACACCTGCCAGGACCTGACACCGATTTCAGCTGCAGCACCTGCAGCCTCCTGGGCTGGAGTTTGGATTTGGGCATATCCCAGCTGGGCACTTTCTGTGCCTGGTGCTGACGTCCTCCTGTAAAACCTCCCTGCAGAGCCACCTGCTGCCCTCCTGGTCCCCTTCAGCCCAACCATTCCTTGGAACCCCATTTCTCTCTGCTGGTTGGGGCTGCCCTCCCCTCTGAGCACAGCAGAGTTTGTGTTCAGACAATGGTTTTAGTTATGGTTTCCAGCAGGATGAGCTATCCCAGCCTGGAGCAGCCTGTAAAACACAGCAGCTCCTGGGGTCAGATGAGGAGCAAGTGCCCGTGGAGCTGGGAGCTTCCTCAGGGAATGCTGTTTCCAGAGGCTTCCTGGCTTCCAGGATGCCATAAAAACTGGAATCAAACGTGGATCCTGATTGTTTTGGCCTCTTTATTAACGTTTGGCAATCCAATCTTGTTAGTGGAGAGTTTTCTAGAAGCTGAGTGGAAGACTGGAGTGGGTTTTGGAGGGGCTTTTTTGGTAACAGTTCGCAAAATTTATGGTTTAGATCTGAAGGGGGCCTTAGGCTGACCTCTGGTATATAACAGAGAGTATTGAATTTCCTGCACTTAACTCCCACAGTCTATCCAAGAACTGCCTAACCACAGTGCTTTTCCTAGAGAAAAAAAAAAATGCTCTTAAATGCACTCATTTCAGCATGGTAGAAATGTTTCTTATCCCTGATAGGGAGGAATGGGATTTTCCAGAAGGGTCTGGGACAAGGAACTTCTGACCTAGACTCTCCCTGCCTTCCCCCTGGCCTCACCCCACTCCCCAAACACCACTCTGAGATCTGTTTGTGTTCTCTCCTGGTTGTGCTGGAGGTTGGAGAGACATTAAACGAGCTAAAGGGCCAGAGGGGGAAGAGGTTTCCATTTGGGAATAAAGAAGGGGCAGTAACCCAATTTAGCAGGGACAGGGTTAATCTGACCTTGCCCCACATTTGGGTGGGAAACTTTCAGCTCAAACAGGTATTTATTATTCCACACAGATGTTTGCAATGACAAATGAGCCACCACTGCTGTTCTTTGGCACAAACCCTCTTGGGCCAGGCACTGGACTGATGCAAAGAAAAAGCTGTCCCTGCCCTGAAGAGGTCTCAGACTCACAAGGTAATTACTTCTCTTTGTCCATTAATTTCCTCTCCCAGATTTAAAATGCAATGTCAAATAAATGATTTTAAGTGACCTCTTGGGATAGATGTGCTGCCAGCAGGCAGTGACCTCCCTTGGATAATGGAAGGCTGGGGGAGTCATAGATTTGGAAAGCTTTGCTAAAATGACACAGATTAAGATATTCTAGAGATTATCTTCCAAAAACATGGTGGTCAAGGGCTTAATGACTTAAATTGTGGTCAAATGTCTGCTTGTTATCAATTGTCTATTGCCAGTTAAACTGCATTAATGAAAGTCTCTCGATAAAAGCTGCCTTATCACCCGGAACTGAGATACTCAGCCTAATGTGCTCCAGCAAGGCTGCAGGAAATTCTCCTTTCAGCAGCAAAGGAGACGAGGTGTCGCTTTCCTGAATTAGGCTGAGTCAAAGGGATGGTCAGGCCCTCCAGAAAGAAGCAATTTCTTTCACCTTTTGTGTAAAGAGCTGCTTTATCCAAGTGTCAGAAGGGATTCTGGCTGTTTTGCAGGAGCTGAGTCCAAGCAAACACACCTTGCTGGCCATTTGCAGTGCAGGAGGCAGCATCACTGCACCCTGAGGGATGGCACAGCACATCCCTCTGCCATAACCACTTCCATCCTTGGAGAAAATGAGCTGAAAACGGTATTTAACATTGCTGATGAGAATTTTCCCAGGTTTATTACCTGGTTTTTGTTCACAGTTTGGCTGCCTGCTCCTTTTCCATCTGCCAGCCCTGTAATCCACCTCCTCTTATCTCAGCACAGTCCTCTCCACCTCTTGCTCATTTTCATTTTATTGCCTAGCTAATCTCATCCTCCTGCTTTTCCTGACACCGCTCCCTCCTCCCCATCTGTGGAGATTAAATCACTGCTCCTTTTGTCCGATGCCTCTCAACATTCCCGCATTTCACTCAGCCCTTGGGACGCTTCCAGGCACTTTTGCTGTTGTTGCACACATCCGTTTTCCTGGCACAGAAAGGCCCATCAGCATCTGATGGGAGCGTCAGAGAGTCCTCGTTTCAGCCAGTTCTCAGAGATGTCCTGAGTGTGAAACTGAGCCCAGCTCAGCCTGCCCGGCCCAGCAGAGGCAGGGGTGTGTCTGGAACACCAGGACCAGCAGCAGGATGCTCAGGGCAGCTCTGCAGTGGTGGCAGATCCTGCCACCTGAACATCAGCTGAGAAAATTCTAGACTGAAGGCTAGGAAATCTCCAAGCTCTCAAAATGTGAAGTTTTGGAAGAGGTTTCTCATTTTGTTGGTGGTGTATCAGTGTAGTCAGCCACCTTCCCTGTTTACAGCCTGTCAGTGTTCATGGCCTCACCATTTTTATTCTAATTCCTGCTGAGAGCTGCTCAGGGTGTTGGGTCAAGCTGGAACAGCCTCCCTGTGCAGGGGTGTTCAGTGCATCCTGGTTTGGGGTCACAGCCATGGGAAGGGACACTGGATTTCCATGCCAGCTCTTTCTGGACCCTTCCACCTTCCCACAGTGCTGGAGACTCCCAGCAGAGCTTCCTCCACCTGTGGGATTGTGCAAGGCCACTGAAGGCAGTGCTGCTCCTGTGGGCTCAGAACTGGAACCAGCAGAGCCTTTAATTCCCTGGCAAGCCCCAGACATCTCCAAAATGTGTTTGAGGGACCACATCCCCTCACAGGGCTCCTCACATCTTCTCCTCCCTGCTGTGAGCACCCCAGTGTGTTTGCTGCCAGAACAAATCCTAAAGTCTTGGTTCAAATAATCCCACTCCAAATACAAGGAAGATGGTCCCCTTAGCAAGGGCTCCTGCTGTCTGGCCCTAAATGTTCATTTTTGTGCTGTTTGGGTTGTACCTCTTGCCTTAATCTCGATTTTCACTGCCAACCATGGTGCATTTGCTGGATCTCCCCTTACTAGCTTTATCTGCCAGCATCTTTTAAATGAGTTTGAAGAGTATGGGAGCTAAAAAAAACTCAAAAACACAACAAAAAACCCCCAGGCAGCTTCAGATGCGAGCCAGCAGCCTGCCTTTAAAAATAGAGCCTTGTGAGAGGTGCGGAGCAAGTGGGAGCACGGGCAGGGAGCTGCAGAGGCTCTGTTTAAACAGAAGGTAAATAAGTGGCTGGGGAGCTGCAGTTCATCCTGTTCCCTTACGTGTTGCCCAGATAATGCAGCAGATCTTGGGGCAGGCTGGTTCTAAAAACAGCCACAGCTCTTGGGTTTCACGGGGTGAGGCTCAGGCCGTCTCCAGCACGAGGGCACGCCAGGGAAATGGCACTGGGGGCTCCAAAACCAGCACAGCTCTTGGCACTGCTGCTTCATGAGGAAAACCTTTGCAGCAGAGATTTTGTGACTTTACACCGTGGTGCCTAATGCAAAAGTTGCTGCCTGTAAATCCCTGGGGTCAGGCAATGTTTTGTTAAAATTTCCTCTCCTGCTGTGGTTGACCTGTGCAAACAGCAATCATCTGACAGTGACAGCAGCACTTAATTAGTAATTCAGGACTAAAGTGGACTGTCCAGTGAGTAATTTCACAGGAGCAGAGTTTAGGATTGAAGCTAGTTTAATATAACAATTGTCTTGAAAGCCTCCTTGGCATTTTAATGGTGTTTTTCTTTGCTCTAAATATATACGAGAAGTTGAGAGGATGTTTAAATCTGAGCAGGGTATAAAAGGGACCACGAGAAAGGCTGAAGAGTCTTGTCCAAACTCCACCCAGTTGTGTGAGCCCCTGGCTTCCCTAGGCCAGGGCATCATCCCAGGGAGCTGCAGCAGTCACCAATCCTCCCACTGCTCAGGGATGAGCATCTTCACCTTCCTTGTCACCCTCCTCTCTCCTGCCTAGCTGAGCTCAGCTCAGCTGTGCAAAGGACAAGGATTTGTTACCCTGCAGTGGCTGCAGCAATGGCCAACCAGCCCTTCCCTGCTCCCAAGGAGGCTGTGTTTGGATTGAGCATACGTTGCTCACTGGAATGGAGAATTCTTAATTTTTTTTTCTCTAAATGAATTTTCTCAGGCTGTCCCCGTTCAGCAAACTCAGGAGAGAAAGGGCAGCAGTGCCCCTTGGCCAGACCATGGCAAGAACTTCTGTTCTCCTGAGGAGAAGGCAGAGTGCAGCCCTCCCCATGGCAATAGAGTGATCCTCTGTTGGGTGAATTGTTGCTTACAAGGTTAATTAGCTATAGAAAATGAGCTAGAATACTTGGGAGTAATGAATCATAATGAGTCATTATATTTGAGGAGTGACAAATTAAAATCATGCATGTTTTGGACTACTTGTTTTAGTCAGAATGGAAAACAGTGCTATGCTTTCTTCTGCTGTTCTGCTTTCGTGTCAAGATGTCAGGAATGAATCAATATGGCCAGAGCTTGTAAAGTCTGGCAGTGCTTAATTGCACGATGTTTAATCACTCTCCTGGGTCCTTGAGCTGTGCTGGGAGCAGGAGCTCCTCTGGAATCAATGGTTTTGCTTCCATCTTCAATAAGAAAGATTTTGAGCTGTTACTGAGAAAACATGAAGCTTCTCCCAAGCTAAAAGAGAAGAAAAAAAAAAAAGTTGTGATGTCCTAATAACAAGAGTGGTAGTGTCCTCTGGCAGCTCTGATTGAGGTGTAGCACCCTCATCTAGGGAAATTCATTAAATTATAGCTCCACCTCCCACACCAAGGTGAGTCAAGGGACCTCTTGGTAGCAAGATTCATGAGATCCTTCAGCTCCTGCTGCCCCCAGAAGAATCTCTGGAGTTTTTCTGTGGAATTAGACCAAGGAACACAGCAAGCCAAGGAGCAGACAGACATGGTAACCCCTGAAATACCTGCAAAGTAAGGATGAGCAAGCTGCTCCTACCTGGAAGATACCTGCTGGAATCTGAGTGTAAGATGAAGGACACTGTGAAAAAGAAGATCCTGATAAAAAGAATTCTTTCTTAGTCCCCTTCAAGAATTATAACATGCCTCTGGGTGAGCTGAAGCCTGGCACAAGCTGCTGTACTTGATTTGGGTTTTTTTTGGTGTGGCACCAAGGTTCAGCTGGTTCAAGGCTGAAAGAGCTGTGAGCAGTGGGAGGATTTGAATTCACAGCCTTCCTTTTCAATATATCACTGGTTCCAGGAGGGCAAGTGGGGCTGCTGCTGATTAAGTTCTTTGCAGGATTGATGCCTCTGGAAGTGTTTGGAGAGATTTGACAAATCTTTCTGTCTGTTGAAGGTTCCCATGGCTTTAGCTGTTTGTCACCACTGGGAGAAAACAACTTTCACATCACCTCAGAACAAAGAGCACTTTGGGGTTCACAGACAGAACTTACCAACTGGCACTTAGTTTTGCTACTAATTATGTCAAAACCTACTCTAAGTTAGGCTCAAATTCGTGCATTTCTCCAGATGTTGTCACAGTTGCCTGCCTGCAGCCCTGTGGGTTATGTTCTGAGTTTTTAACACTCGTTTTGGTCCTTCCCACCTCCACTGAGGTGGTTGGTCCTGGCTTGGTCAGGTGCAAACTCCCACTTACTCAATGCCATGAGGCATCACTGGCACAAAGTGGAAAATCCTCCTTGGGGTGCAGAGCTCTTTCAGGAGGCAGCCAGTGGGGTGACTGCTGGTAGACCTGTGCTTGGAGATGTGGATTCATGCACAATATCTCCTGTGAAAGCAGCTGTTCCTGCTCCTGCCAGGCTGCTCTGAAAACCCATACAATGATGTTAATTGTAAGCCACAAGCTGGCTCTTATCTTCAAATTGTTTTTCCCTGACAATTTTAAGAAGAGCTCAGCATGTTCTCAGTAGGAGCTGATAGATGCTGAGCGTTTCTGAAATCCTGCCAGCTTCATTTAGGCTCCTAAACGGGAACTGAGTGCTTTTGAACATATGATCCTGAGGGTGCATTTCAGAACTCTGCAGCTCTGTCCAGACCATTGCTTTCCTCTATCCCTGTCCCCAGAATGCTCCTGGCAGCAGCAATAACACCAGGAGCAGCAGGCTAGTCAAGGCTTGAGTGATGTCTCAGTTAAGATGTCAGCTCAAGCCACAGTGAGCAGAATTAAGTGACAGCGGTTAAAAGGTGCCTGTCTGCATCCTGTGTGCAGTAAAGTCCTCATCATCAGTGCCAGCAGGATGGATATATTTGAGATAGCTGTAATGGATTCTATGTGTGTACATGGAAACAATAATCTAGTGCAAATTCTGCCTTGTTTTTCAAAGTATTTAATTCCACCTTTCAGGCCATGTGCACTGTACTTGACAATGCTCTGACTCTCAATTTCAGGATTCAAATTTTCTCTTAAGCTCGTTCTTGGGGCAGATGTAGAGGACATTTTGCAGCGTTGATGGGGCAGAGGAGGAGGGCAGCCAGGCCTTTATCTGGAGCTTTCCCAGCAGAGTGAGTGCATGGACAGCATCTGCTCCGGGCTGACATCCTCTCCCAGCAGACTTGGCAGCCAGCGGAAGGACCGCATGTCCAAAAATCCGGGGGGCCCAAACTGCGGACAAAAGTACGGCAAAGAATTTAAACATCAGCGAGCGGAGTGATTCTGGAGGGCCGGCGGGGAGCGATTAGCGCAGAGCTGTGGAATGCGGAGTTTCAATAGCGCTGCGGAGGCTCCGCAGCCCCATTGAGCTGCGCAGCGCCAGGAGGGAGCCCCGGCAGCGGGAGCGTGCGGGGCTCCGTGCGCAGCATCCCCGCCCCTCATCCCGCCCAGGGCAGGTTCCTTTTCCCCAGGTGCACACAAGGTGCGCTGCCACAGCCCCCTGGCAGTCTGCAGCAGTGTCAGCTGCTTGTTTGCCCTGGGCCGATGCAATAAACGCCAGCTGTGCCGCGATCCAGCTGCTGCCAGCTGTGCAGTGGGGAGGGTGCGTGGGGTGGGGTTGGCACGTTTTTCTCGCGTTTGTCCGTGTGGGGTTTGGGTGGTTTTATTCCACTGGTTTTGGTCTCTTTGGGAATTCACCCAGCAGGACCAAGCGTGTGTCTGTGGTTGAGTTCACTTGTTTTGTTTTGTTTTCTTTAAATTTGCCTTTCTCCCTCTTCAGATTTCGAGGTATATAAATTCAAGTGGGGAATGAATTAAAAATAAAGCTGGGTGGAAGGCCTGGCTGATGTGAACTTTTTTAGTGGAGGTGGGAGAAGAATGCACTCATTCAAGCCCTCATGTAGGGCAGGGAATTCCCTGGCTTTTGTCTAAATATGGCATGCGAGAGCAGAGCACAGGCAAGGCAATGCTTCACTGAGTATTGTTTAAAAGGGAGCTTGGCACCAGCCAGCAAGTAGGATTCTTGTGAAAACATGGCACAAGGAGTTGTTTGACAGATTCTGACATAGCAAAGTCTTTACAAGAGGAAAAAAAAAAAAAAAAAAAAAAAAAAAAAAAAAAAAAAAAAAAAAAAAAAAAAAAAAAAAGGAAAAGAGAGAAACTGCAGAGTGCACAGAGCCAAAAGCATATTGTCTGCCTGGGAAGATTGCAGAATAAAAGGTGCTTAGCACTGAGTCATACCCTGCATGCTCTGTGGGCCTGATCTTATCAGTGTTTCATGGCACTGAGTTAAAAATCCATCCCTAACTGACTCTCTCTCTCATCCAGGGGAGGATATGAAGAACAGTGAGAACTGGGGAGGAGGCTGCCAAGGCCTGAGCCCACTGGCCTGGGTCTCTATCCCAGAGTTGCCAGGCTGGATGGACCCATCCTCTGCCACCCAGTGTTTCACCCTGCAGGCAGTGGCATTTCCCCAGCAGCTCTTTGGATGCAGCACTCAGCCCCATGTGGTGTGTGTAGGTGTTTCCTTCTTGCAAAACTTATGTTGAGTTGTGGCTTTGAATCCCTGTTCCAGCAGCAGTCCCTGCCTGGAAGGAAAAGGAAGGAAACCCTTCTCCCTCTGCTGCACCTGGAGACATTGTGGGAACCTTGGAGCTTGAGGGCCTTTGGACATCTCAGCAGTGGAGAATTCTGTCTCCAAAATTCCTGGTCTGTTTTTGAAATACAGCCATTATGTGAGTGTGTTTTGAGGGAGGGAAAATTGACCCAAAACTCAGCACTCCTGGAGGTCTCAGATGAGGACAGGTCACTCGATGTTTGTCCTACTGACAGCAGCTACTGAAGGGTCTGTGGAGCTCCTACAGAGCAGGGCTTGGCTCAGCCTTCCCTAAATTTGCCTTGAGTGCAACATCCAGCTTGATCATAGCTGGAGCTTCCCCTCATCAAAGGTAAACCACTCTTCCTCTGGTGGGTGGTTTGGATGGTGTCTTGTAAGTGAACTGGAATGATGGAGGAGTCTGTAATTAGCACAACACCCTCGGGCAGTTTTGTTGTTCCTGAAATGCAAGGCCTAAATTGTTCTGCTGCCTGGATTGGTTTGGTGAGTGCTTTAACTGCTCCATATTTGTATTTGTGTTAGTGGAGGCTGCTCCCTTCACCACAGGAGGGGTCTGGTATGGATCAGAAACCAGATCAGGAGTCCAGATCCACTCCTGTGGGCTTCTTCCAGTGAAACCAAGGTTAATCCATCAGTGGTGCCCATGAGATGCACTCCATGGAAAAGTAACAAAGCCCAGGAGCTTCTGTGTCATCTTAGCAAAGCTCAGAGGAGAGCAAAGGCACGGGAACATTCCCCCACCTTTTTGGGCATTTCAGCTGATGTCATTAACTGTAGTGGAGCTGCTGCAAATATTTCAGAAAGCAAATATTTGGTGTCCCCATCCAGCAGAAAATAGAAGAACCAACCACTGCCACTCACTTGGGTCACCTCAACAAAACCAGGCTGGGGCTGAGGATCAACAGCAACGTCCCTGAGCTTCTGTGGTGAGTTCTGTGAACAAGAGCTGTGCTGGGAGAGCAAATAACACCTGGAGGAGCTGGGCATGGGCTGGAAGGGAGCAGGGATGGTGGCAGAGGCTGTCTGTGCTCCAGGGTGGGGCTCTGGCATGGGCAGGAGGAGGAGGAGGATGCGGGAGGACAGTGGGAGAGCTGAGCCTTGCAACTCCTGCCGGGAGCAAAACCCTGGAGTGGAACTGCCCCCAGCCCCTCCTGCTCTTGGCTGGGCTGCGACAGGGACCCAGGATGTCCTGGGACACCACAGGACAAGTGACAGGGCTGGCACTGGGGAATGGCTTGGCAGAGGCAGCAGATGTGGCTGAATTCTGAATTCACCTCTGCCCCAGCTGAATTCCCCAAGGAGAGCAGTTCCCTTTGCCCTAACTGGGAAGCAGGAGGAGGATTCATGTTACCCACTCTGACTGGGCCCAAATAGCCAAGGGCCAAGGGATCTGCATTTGGGTGCTGGGGTTTTTCTTTATCTTATTTTGTTGTTGTTGTTTTTGGCCTTCTAAAAACAAACTTCAGATTCGTCAGCTGGAAGTGATCTCATCGTGTTACAGATTTGCTTTCCTGGGAAACTAAAATCTTCTGGTGCAATGATGGGAAAGTCTCACCTTCCCTTTTCTAATGAAATTACCTTGGCAGGGCAACACTCAGACACAAAGACACAAAAGAAAACCCTTTGTTACCATTAGGTTTTTTATTCTATTTATTTTCTTACCCATCTCGTGATTCTGGGGAGATGGTAAGTGATTTTTGAATCTTTATTGACACATATCCAAATCTATAGAGAAGGATACATTTCACTAATACAGGTGTCTGTTTGTCCCACTGCCAGCAAAAAAATAGAGACAAACCTCAATAATTAATTATTGCACTGTCTTTTGTTTTCTTTGAGCTGCAACACTGTCTGCTCACTCCTCCTCTTTTTTTCTGCCTCTTACAAATTCTTTGCACAAGTGGAAGCCCAGCTCAGCTAACCCAGGATCACTGTACTCAAGTGAGGATGGTCTTGGCTCCTCTTCAAAGGGAGCTTTTATCGAGTGTTTAGTGTGATGTGACAAAGCAGGGAAGTGTGCCATGGATGGGGTTCTTCCAAATCCCCTCCTTCCACCTTGATTAAATCACCCTTGCCAGGGTGAAGAGCGCTGCCAATGTGCATCTTGTTTACAGCTGTGCTCATTTTTTAACGCTGTTTTCCCGTTTTGCACCAGGACAAAACTCTTCTGCTTTATGCCATGGATAAAATCCATTTAAATCCCGAGTTTTTCCTGTTTGCCTCGGGAGCCCTGGGATGCAGAACGTTGTGTTTCAGGCTGGCACAGCTGCTCTCATGTGCCAAGTGATGCCCAAGCCCCAGAGACCTGCAAGGTTTCACTGTCAGTGCAGGGAAGCTTTGGATGGGGCCAGTAGAAACTAAAAAGATTTATTCTGGTACTATTTTATTGTGCTAGGAACAAGAATTTACTGCCTGGTATGAGTGGGCTTTCGACGCTGCTGTAAATTCCAGATGAAAATTTCACAGCATTTGCCATCCCGTTTTGCCCTATTTTATTTTCTGTGGTTCGTTTTCATTTCTAGATTCTGCTTTATTCTGATAAATTTAGAAAATCTTGTTTTAAAAAGCAGACAAACAACCACACCATATATTGACAAAAAATATTTGGGTAGACATTTTTATTTTATCAATTTCCCAATTGCTTATAGCAGTCACTTTAAAAAATGGCTGCATCTAACTAATTTTACTTGAAAATATCCTGTTTCTTTTTTTCTCACTGGTTTGGTTTTTTGCCTTCACAAGAAGCAGCCCAGATTTCAGAGAAACTTTAACAGGAAAAACGCACATCAGCACCCTGAGATATTTCCATGTTTGGCTTTGAATCTGTCAGTTTTACGTGGAGGAGAAAAAAAATATGTTGTGAATTTTCTAGTTCTGAGACTTTGTAGTTTGGTGGTTTGGTTTGAATGCACTGGGGACAGGAGCTTTTCTGCCTGGTCATTCCTGCCTCTGCCCTGTGTTTTACCCATCACTCTGTGCCCTGGCAGCCTCCTGGCTGCCTCCTTTTTAATCTGGATAATCTTCCTCTCTCTTTATTTTTTGTCTCTTTTTCTTTTTCTTTTTCTTTTTCTTTTTCTTTTTCTTTTTCTTTTTCTTTTTCTTTTTTTTATTTTTTTCTTTTTTTTCTTTTCTTTTCTTTTTCTTTATTTTTTTTTTTTTTTCTTTTTTTTATGATATGAAAGTCTGTTTCAGTTGATTATGATGCAATGCTGAACTTTTCTTTGCCGAGCACTCACTGGTTGCCTCTGGAGCCTTAAGGACAATGATGGGACCCCAGCCCCAGGTCCTGGCTGCCCTTGGTTATTCCAGGATGGGTGTGGGATTGTACCTGGCACATTCCTGGGAGGGAGCAGAGCCAGGGCCAGGCTCCCACTGCTGCTCCCACTCCTGCTCAGCAGGGCTGCAGCAGCCCACCCTTCTCCCTGTGCTGGAATATCAGCCACAGCCTTGGCTCTGCTATCTCAGGCTGCAAGGGGGGATTTTTAATCCCTCTATTCAGAGTTTCCAGGAGCAGGAGGAGAAGCACATGGCACATGCTCACCTCGGCTCCCAGGAGGGCTGGGGGAGCGTCCCAGCAGCTGCTGGGGTGATCCTTGTCCTTCTGTCCGTCCACAGCCACGTCTGAGAGGTGTGCTCAGGGTACCTGGGCATCACCCCATGAGCAGGTGAGCTCCACGAGCAGGGGGTGTCCCTTCCTCCCCTCTGCAGCCAGCAGGGGTGTGGATAAGGGTGTCAGAGGGACTGGAGGAGGGGCTCCATCCTCTCCTGGATTTCCTTCAGCTGGATCAGCCCCACAGCGGGGCTGGGAGCACCTCAAAGACACAGCTTCTCCCTTCACAGTGGGGCTTTTGGGGTATGGGTGCGTTGGCTGTTTGGGATTTTGTTGGATTAAGATCTCACGTTTGACCAAAGCAGGTCTCTGGTGAGGTCTGGATGCAGTTTTGGCCTCAAAGCACACGAGATATCTGCAGCAGCAGAGCAGGGGGAGCAGGGGAATGCTGAGCTCCTGCACCTCCCTGTGTCCACCCTTGTCACCAAATCCCCAGCACAGCCATCCTTGGTGTCCCTGCTCCTGTCCTGACCCTCATGCTGATCCCACTGCAGTAGCAGGAGCCCTGCCATAGCTGGCACCTCATCTCCTCCCTTCTCTCCTTCCCTCCCGTGTCCCCTCCTGCCCAGCCTGCTCTGGGCACCATCTGCCGGCTCTGGGGCTGTCTCATCTCACCAACTGTCGTTTGTCCTGGCTGGGAGGGAAATGTGCTCACATTTTGCATCAAAGGACCCCTCAACCCCTCTCTTTGTGGACCAGCCGGGCTGTCGGACAGGAGCCAAGCAGTTGGCACTCAGTAAGCAACGAGCATTAATAAAAGCATTACAGGGAGGTTAGAGCCTCATTAAAGCACTGCTAACGAACCGTCTGCCTTCCAGAAGCACGAGATTTTAGCTAACACTTCCTCCTTCTCATTTTATGTATATTTAAGTCTTTCTGGGCAGGCAATATTCATTTCTGCAGGCTGCTACAGCACAAACAAAGCCCATTTCAGAGGAGCTGCTCTGGAAGTGCCTTGGGGTGCTGCTCCGATCCCGCAGCCCCGTCAGACACGGTGCAGAACCCCCTGTGTGGTCCCGGCAGTGCCCTGGAGCTCACCGGGCACAAACCCCATCCCTCCCGGGGCCACGGCAGCTCGGGGAGTGTGGGATGAAGGCAAACCCTGGGCACATCACTGCCCCCGCTCCCAGCCCTGCCACTGCTGCTGGAACCCTTTGCCAGGTACATTTTGGTGGGACAGAGACCCCACAGACCCGAGTCACACCCGAGTTCGGCTGGTGGGGATGGCAGGGCTCGGCCAAGTGTCCCCAGGAACCAGCAGGGGTCTGTACAGGAGGGGAATTACCCTGGGTGTCCCCCAGGAGCAGGGATTTGGACAGGAGGGGATTACCCTGGGTATCCCCCAGGAGCCAGGAGGGATCTGAACAGGAGGGGGCTGCTCTGGGTGTCCCCAGGAGCCAGCAGGGATCTGTGCAGGAGAGTTTTACCCTGGGTGTCCCCAGCACCCAGCAGGGTCTGTACAGGAGGGGCTGCTCTGGGTGTCCCCCAGGAGCCAGCAGGGATCTGAACAGGAGGGGGCTGCTCTGGGTGTCCCCCAGGAGCCAGCAGGGGTCTGTGCAGGAGAGTTTTACCCCTGGGTGTCCCCAGCACCCAGCAGGGTCTGTACAGGAGGGGGCTGCTCTGGGTGTCCCCCAGGAGCCAGCAGGGATCTGAACAGGAGGGGGATTACCCTGGGTGTCCCCAGGAGCCAGCAGGGATCTGTGCAGGAGAGTTTTACCCTGGGTGTCCCCAGCACCCAGCAGGGTCTGTACAGGAGGGGCTGCTCTGGGGGTCCCCCCGGAGCCCGCAG
>VXBR01008957.1:37723-50280 GCA_013400215.1 Cisticola juncidis
TGCCGGCGGTGAGCGGCGGCTGCACGGTGCCCGTGTATCCGTATCCCACGAAGCCGGCGGCGGGGGAGGCAGCGTAGGGGTACTGGTCGTAGGCAGCTGTGGTGTACTGGGAATAGGCTTGGCTGGCGGCCGTGTAGTCGATGTAGGGAGACGTGATGGACTGCACGGGGGTGGGGATCACCACGCTGGGCTGGATGATGGCTTGGGGGTAAACATAGTGAGGCGTGAGTCTGTGGGGGAAAAGGGAGAGATGTCAGTGAGGGGTTCCTCGTGGCCTGCACATCCCCTCTTCTCCCTCCCCAGTCCCCAAATTCATGTGTATCAGCCATGGAAATGGTGCTGCCCAGCAGTGCTGCCCTCGAGCCAGGGATGCTCCCCGGGGTGGGGATGGAAAGCAAACACTCCTAGACCTGAGGGTGGGAGAAGTGCAAGGTGAAGCATGGGCTAATTAATACACACACCCTGGTCCTCGTGGCTTGTATCTCCCACTATCCAGCCACCCCACTGTCCCCAAACAGGCTCCCTGGAGGGCTGTGACACAGCCCCTGGCTCACCTCATTTCCTCAGCCCCCGGCTCACCTCATTTCCTCGGCCCCCACACGCCCTGCCTGTCCCTGCCAGTCTTTTTGTCTCCTGTATTCTCCATCCAAATTTGGGTGGAGGGTCCTGAGGACCCACAGCCCCTTTGGGGCACTTCCAGGGACAATGTGTCACTCTCCACCTGTCCCACCAGGAATGACCACTGTCCCCAGGCACAGCCCCAGCCCTCCAGGTGTTATCAGTTACTACACACTTACACCATGTTTCCACAACACTGGATGTTTAGGGAATGCTACAGGCTGTTTGTTGTAAAACACGGGATATTAATGCTGCTTTCCTCCCCCCAGTAGCTGGCAGGGCAGTGACACTCCCGTGTCCATGGGCTGTCACATCTGCCCCTGGCACCTCTGCTGCCCTTCCCAAGAGGGTGCAAAAGTGCTGCTTCTCCCAGGCTTACCCTGCCCTGAGGTAGCTGTGCTGCTGAGAGGAACTTAACAATGTCACAGTCAATTAAAGTCCATAGATGGAAAGATCCTGGAGGTGATTAATGCAGGAGTGCCTACTAATTTGCTAGAAACTGCTAATGAGGAGGAAAGGAGGGGGGAAAAAAGCATCAAAATGAAAGGGCTGTATTTTCCAAAGGGCCCACGTCAAGTCAGGTCTCTAACAAGGGAAAAAAATGTGCAAACCTCAAGGTTTAGGTAGATCCACATAACCTGCCACAAAATGGAAAAAAGCAAAAATGGGGAACTGCATGTGGCCTGAAGAGTGTGGCAGGGTGACACCAAAAAGGGCACCCTGGGGACAAAGTGCCTTTGGCCACTGCTTGCTGAACCACCTAAAGCCACAGAATGAAGCAAAGCCATCCCCTGAAAGCTTGTGCCACCCTATCTCCAAACCCAACTCATTTTGGCCAAGAAAAAATAAAAAAAAAACCCCAAGGCAAAACTCTGCAGAGAGATTATGCAGATTCAAATATTTTGGGGATTTTTGTGTGGATGTGTGTGACAGCACATTTTCAAACACAACCACTTTTAAAAGCCTCCCACAGGCTCTTCACAAGGCACAGGGCTGTACGTGGCTACCCTCATTCCACCTGAGCATCCTGAATCTCAGGCACCACCTGCAGCGTGCTGGGGTCCACCAGGGGCTGTCCCTCCTACCCAGCACTTGCAGGGCTGCTCCCACTTGCTTCACAACCAGCCCTGCATGGTTGAATCTGCTCTTCAGGCAGGAGAAAGGCTGCTCACAAACAAGGGCTCCTAAAACTGAGTTTTCTCTCCTTCTCCCACTCCCATATGCAGTTTGTTTTTGCTTGAGACAATCTGCATGACAAGAGAATGACTGCTCTCCTCTCCTCTCCCCACACAGCAACGCTGCCTCTGAAATCAGGGCCTTCCATGTGCCCAGGGAGGATGGTGGGCAGAACCTCAACCTTTGATTCAGTGCAAGACCTTCTTCTGAGGCCATCAGACACCCCTGGACAGCAAGAGGGACCTCCCAGTCCTTCAGTCCACAAACACATCACACCCAGCATCACCCTGTGGGTAACAAGAATGAGATGAGGCAGCAGAAATTCGTTGAATCCCTTTTTGTTCAGCTCTGATCTAAACTGAGGCCAGCACAGCAGAATCAGAGCTGGGGCACCAGCTCAGCCCAGGGGCACCTCATGTCACACACTCACACCAGGCAGTGGCAGCCTCCTCTTGGAGGAGCAGAGCTGAGTCCCACCCTGATGCTCCCCATGCTGTCACTGAGGGATTTTCTCTTTCATTTTGTTTTAAATAACTCAGAGGTGCTCTCTGTGCCTGCCAGGGTCTGGGGAAGGCTCTGCAGGCTCTGCCCACCCTTCCTGCCCTGGCAGATCAGCAGCTCAGCCAAGCTCCTGCATCCCAGACTGGGGATGGGATCTCTGGCTGCTCCTCACTTCTCCCTGCAGGTCACACCCTGCCCACCAGGCTTCCTGCTTCTCCAGGGCCCAGCAAAGTTCAAATCACTTCACAAATGCAACAAAAAAATGCACAGTCCACTAAAAACTACCTGGTGACAGGAGCAGAGGAGGGGCCTGCACTTTTCCTGCCCACAGGCATTCCTCCTGCTCACCAAATGACCAGGACATGAGAGACTCTGGGCAATCCAACCTGAGCATTGCCCTGTCTGAGCAGCTCCTCCATGTCCCCTTCTGCCACCAAACTGTTCCCCAGAGCTGGCACAGCCCACGTGGGGCACGTGGTGCCAGCAGGGTGAGTGGGCATTCCCAGCTCATCCCCAGAACCTCTGCACTGCTGCCTTTGCTTTCATGCACGGAGCTCCTGCATCGCGGCTCCACGGTGGGCTTGGAGACAGCAAATCTGCAACAAATCCTGCACTACATTTTTCCTTCAGCAAGGAAAAATTCCAGCTTTTCAGTGCTACTTGGAATAAAAAGCACCATTAGCTCAGAAGGCAGAAAGTACTCCTGTACCCTGATCCAGAAATCCATCCCACCAGCCCAGTGCAGACACACATCACTCACAATAGCTGGTACTGCACTAAAAAATCCCACTCAGCAGCTCCAGGACCTGCTTCTAAAGGGAATGTAAATGTAAAAGGGAAGGCTCTTTCAGTCTGTAGGATTTCAATAATTCAGCTAGAAATTTCAATCAAGGTATTATGTATTTTGGTCTTCTGAATTAGGTGGACAGATGGCAATTCTTCAATCAAAACAAAACACACAATCCAAAGTAAGGTCACTTTGATGACTTGCAGCTACAAACAAAACAAACCAGTGCAGTAGGATGAAGTTCTCTGCTGGCTACTTTTAGCATCCACAGAAAATCTTAAAACATTTCCCTCTCTTCAATTATTTCTGAAGAGGAACTTTCAGGAGATAAATTAAAAGAAAAAAGCAAACTCTTCTGGAGTTCTCTTTCTAGAACTCAGCAAACTCTGATCTGAATTTCTACAGGATGAGTCACATCTATGTTTTAAGATGCCTTTCCCTTCCTCCCTCCCTGCAGTTTTCCTCCATCCCCCACAATGGGCCCTGCCAGCCAGAAGAGAACTCCATCAAAAACACACAAATAGTGTGATTATAAAACACCAACCCAGTGATCAGCAGTGGCCACCACACACCAAAGTCACCCCGTGAACAGCAGAGAGGAGAGACCCAAAGGCCACCCATCACAAGGAGCATGGACAAACCTGGCCCTAGAGGCAGCAGTGGCACTGGAGGGACAGCAGGAGGGACAGCAGGGACTCGGCAGGGCCCTGGTGGTGCCCTGCCTGTCCTGACCATGTGGCAGCAAGCCACATTCCCCCAGAACTGAACCAGAACAAAAGGGGTGGGTACAGAGCCACGTGGGCTCTGTCCTGCTGTGGCTGGGGACAGAATAAAGGGGGCTCCTTTTGGTGCAGGCCTGGGTGGAGATGGTCAAACACATCAGGGGAGGTTCCCGTGGCTCCAGCAGAAGAAAAAGTCCCTTTCAAAACCTGCCCTCACCCATGTCTCCCCACACAGCAGCAGGGCAGGGCTGGCTGGGGGACAGCCAGGAAAAAGGGACAAGTTCAGGAGGAAATGTGTCCCACACCCCTCCCCAAACACTGAGGAAGAGGAACAAGCTCTCATCAGCAGCTCTCCCCGCAGAACTCATCTCAGAGACACCTCATACATTTGACTATTTTGTATCAGATTTACATCTAAAATGTGCTTTAGCTGCACCTTCTCAGCTCTCTGCCATCCTGCAGGACTTCCTACACATGAGCCACGTGCTGCTCCCGCAAGCTGCTCCTGCAATCTGCACGAGTTTGGGAGAGCAACAAGGTGGGAGTTCCTGACCCCCTCGAGCTCTGCCAGCCCTGCTGGGAGCTGTTTTGTCAGCTCTGAAGAGGTGGGGACAGCTGCACCCCCCTGTCAGGAGGGACACGGCATCACACAAGCATTTGGGAACCGAGGAGGGGCACAGGGCTCTTGGCAGCCTCACAGAGATCAGCACACAAACGCCACCACCACGACCAGCCTTTTATTCCTTGAAGAATAAAAGAAACAGAGCCCTTTGTGTCTGCCAGTGAAGGCACAAATTCTGGCATTTGACCCCAGGAATTTGGCCTCTATTTCCACTAGAGCTGACCCACTGGCTGCCACAGGGACACCCACACTGCCATGTGATGGCAGGAGGTGCTGGGGGTGCTGCAGAGGAGCACAGCCCCGAGCACAGCCCTGGCACCTCCAGCCACTGCTGCAGGGCAGATCCAAAGGTGCACTTTGGACTGGGCTCCCGAGTTCAGAGCTGCTCTGGGAAGCACTGGCAGTGCCATGGCAGAGCTGGAGATGCAGGCACACACCCTGGTGTAACTCACACTCCAAGGAATCCTGAGGGACACTCAGCAGGCACTCACCTCCAGGAGAACTCAGTAAAGGTGTGGGGTGCAGGCAGGGCTGGCCACAGGTATCATACGGGCCCCAGCCACGAGGACAGGCTGTGGAAATGTGAGAAATTCAGGTGCTGCTCTCAATGCAGACATGAGGAGGAGGCTGGAGGATGGCCGGGGGTCCCTGCCTGCCCACCAGGACTCTCACTCCAGGCAGGATCACAGTTTATCCTCTAACACTTGGGTGAATTGAACATTGGCTGTGCCCTGATCACTCCACGATCCCTCAACATCCACTGACAGAGCTGAGCTTCAACCACAACATGACAAACCTCCAGCTCCTGAAATGTCCCCACTAAAGCTGATTTAAACATGCACTGAAATGTCAACAGCTTCTGCCTCATCAGGCAGCTATCCCAGCCAGCTCAAAGTCACACAGGGATGAACTCTGCAGCTCCATGGGATTTATCATCACCTGCTGCAATACGACATAAACACAAAATAGCAGAGCAATCAACACAATTTCTGCTCCTCTTGTAACTCATTTGCCTGTCTGTCTTCTCCTCATCCTCCTCTGTCTCTCTGAGAAGATTTACACAGCAGACAGTAAAAACAGGTACAGGACTGAGTTCCCTGCTGGGAGCAGATGTCACCACCCCAATGGCAATCACCAAGGCTGTCCCAGACTGCAGTCAGGGGAAAAAAAAGGAAAGAAGTTAAAAAAAAAAAGGCTGCAGACCAAAGAAGGGAGTGCATCTCACAAAGATCTAATCCTTTTTCTCAGCTCAACCAAGAGTTTGAGATCAACGTGCTGAGCTCCACCATGAGTTATTGCCAGGCTCAACAGCTTTATCCTCTGCATCTTGCTTCCCCCACACCCAAAGGAAGAAGGAAAAAAAAAACCCCCATGATCCCAAACAAAGGCATGCTGGGCCAGACCAAAAATAGTTTTGGAGAGAGGCAGTCTGAAAAACATTCAGGTAGCAAGAGATAACATCTGCCTGAAACAAGAGCCATCTGGCACCAAGGAAAAAGCCACATGCAAGTTTATCCGCAGCTAGTCAGCTCTCCAGAGAAGGAAAAACCCCTCCCCTTTCCAGTTATCAGCACAGCCAAACCAGAAATCAACTGACAGAAGAAACAGGGCCTGTTTCACACCAGTGCATGGCAGGAGCCCGAGTCCTTCAGCATCCTTGTGAGGAACCTGGTAGGGAAAACCAGGGTCTGCAACAGATTAACCCAGCAAGCCCCAGAATTCTTTGACTGAGCTCTCCAGTTCTCTTCTCCAATTTAGAGAAAATCAACAGCAGAAACATCTTTAAAGTCTTCTGAGGTATCTGATAAATTTTGGAATAATACACATTAGCGACTACTTTCAACTGGTTCCATTTTTAACAGACTTTATTTCTTTCCACATGATCCCTTCCACTGATCTTTCACTAAAATCATCCACTCATTTGATTTATCAAAACCCCTTTCTTGGAGAGATTAAGTATTTTGAAGTAGAATGCTTCAGCTATGGAAGAAACAATGAAATATCTCTTTAAGAAAACAAGTAATTAAGTAATTTCTCAGTCAAGAAAGAAATTTCATTTTAAGAGTTTGTGATCTCTGCTACCAGTTGTGCCTTTGTGGTAGTAGAACATTTAAGACATCTCAATCTAATCCCTGCACACCTTCCTGCAAGCTGGAATCATGGCCTGGATCCAGCGTGGCTTTCCCAGCCTCTGCTGCTTTGGCCAGAGCAGCTCAACTCTGACACAGGAGAGTGAAAATGCTCAAAGCTGGTGACAGGGAAATTGCAGGGGACAGCACAACCCTGTTTACAGCACTTGGAGAAACAGGAGACTGAGTTTTAACTCCGAGGTCCAGGACTTTTCATCTTTTGTGATCATGGAGTATATTTAGCTCTGGTATGTAGTTTGCTCCCATCTGTGGGGAACAAGTTCTTCATAAAAGTTGTATTTAGAAATGACCCGTTGTCCTTGCTACCAAATTATCAGCACAACAACTGTCTGGTTCCCTGGCTGGTGCCCTCAGCGCCGGGGCAGGGTGCCCAGGGCTGCATTCATCACTGGAATTACTGGGCATGTGCTTAATACTACGGGTTGGGGCCCATATGCCAGCAGCTGCTCAAAGGAAACATGAGATCAAGCACAAGCTGGGCTGCTCTGGAAATTCAGACGTGTGCATCAATCTGCCACGCTGGGACTCAACTCACAAAATTCACAACAAAGGTGAATTTTGGATCTGCCACTCCCCAGCTCCTGCACAAACGGGAAAGGACTCAGGTCCTGCTGCTGAGGATGAAGAGGAAACACACCAGAGGCAAAGGAATCACACAGAGAAGATGGCACAACTCAAGGCATGTGCTGTAAAGACAGAGCTGGAGCCAGCTCAGGCTGTCTGTCCATCACACAATCTCTCCATCCTGTGCCCTGACTGCCCAGGAACAGCTCAGATCCCTCACCCACAGCCTGTCCCTGGCAACAGGTCTGAGCTCAGCACATCATTCACACAGCCAAGTGTGAGGTCACTGAATCAGACCACGCTTTTGTATTGTTTTACAGGCAGAACATGAGCAAATTGTGCCCCAAACACAAAAAATAGACACACCAAAAATAGTCACACCTTGGGTCTGACACCAGCATTTGCCACCTTGAAGCAGCTGTTATAGAAAATTCTCAAAGCAGTCTGATTTGCTTATAACTATATGCCTATGCTTAAAAAAACACAAGATAAAATAATAAAAAAATAAGAAAGGGATTTCTTTCTGACTGGCAAGCACCCAGTCTGAACAGCAGAACCAGCAGCTGAAGCCGTTTGGAAAATGGATTTGGGCATTTCTTAGGGAATGCCCCTTTCCCCAAAGCTTTCATGTTCCTGGCACAGGGTGACACCAGGTGCTCACCCACGGGAGCCTGGCAGAGCAGGGTGGGATCCTGCAGCCTCCAGCTCGGGGTGAGTGGGCACTGGGAGGGTGAGCAGGGGGTGCCAGCTGACAGAGGCTGGGCACAGCACGTATCCCTTTATAAGCATAACCACAGAAAAGATGAAAGTTTGTTGCCTTTTATTTTTAACCCAATAGAGAAATTTTAAGGATAAACAACTGTGAGGGAAGCTGGGCTGACACAAAGGGAGACTTTCTTCACTTCCTAACTGCAGCAGCATCAACGCATGAAATTTTAAACTCAAAGAGATTTAACTCTTTCTGATGTTGCCAGAGACCAAATGTGGGCCAGAAGCAGGGGGCCACCAAAATATTTTCAAGAACATGGCTGGGGTCTTTGGAGCAGTGACATCCAACGTGCAGCTATGGAAAGAGCTGGATCCTGCCACAAGAGACAGCTTTATGTTTGCAAGAGCTCAGTCACTCACTCAGTCACTGGTAGATCTCCCACACAGATAGCTCCTCTGCTGAGCCACAGCCACAGGAATGCATCTGCCACATGCTGCCCGTGTCCAGAGCAAAGAGGGGGACCAGGGAATCCCCGCTCCCTGCACAGACCCAAAGCTGCCTCCAGCTCCAGAGTCCCAGAGGAGGGAACCACAAGGTGGGACCAAGCACACATCAGCTCTCACATGAGGCATGGCAGGGCAGGGACACACTGGCACTGCCAGGTGCCTCCAAGCACAGCACAGTCTGCAAGCTCCAGGCTGAGCCCCAGGCCCACTGCTGCTCCCCCAAACTCAGCAGTCGGATCTCCAAGTCACCCTGACACAGACACATCCTTTGCCTTGCATCACTGTTAAGATCTCTGGTTACAACGAGCTAGAAACTTCTTTTCCAAACAGGATTTACTACTGACTCCATGCTGTCTGCTGTGCAAGTGCCTGCCCTGCCAGGACAGCAGGAGGAAGGAGAGAGGCTCCTCGTGGTTTCTCTTTCTGTTCCGCATAGCCCTGGCAATATTTACGGCTGCATTTAGGTGTCTGGGGCTGGGGGGGGGAAGCCTTCAGTTTATAAATAATCCTTTCTGGTGTTTGGGTAATTTTCATAGTTTCCATTCATTTCAGGTTTCACCAAAACCTGCGTTTTGTGGTTTGATAGCTGGGACAGGACTGGCTGTCTGCTCTTCGGAGTTAACGGTTGTTCATTCACTGCCCTGCCAAGCCCAGCTCACTCACCAAGCACCCTGTGCCCCGTGACAATCATCTTTGGGAAACCACAACCCCTGGGCACCCTGTGCCCCGTGACAATCATCTTTTGGAAACCACAACCCCTGGGCACAAATACTGCAGGAATTGCAGGAGGGAGAGGCAGGCAGCATCTCACACCGGGGGCAAAGCAGCCGAGCCCTCAAGATTCCTTTGGGGAAGGGCAGGATCCACCCGGCGTGGGGCAAACAGACAACAGCAACTCAGTGACAGACCCTGAAAAACTCCTCTTCTGCCCTCATATCCCACTGAGGGCCAAGGAAACTGTGGGGTCAAGGGAATGCAAGAGTGGAGCTTGGCAGGCTCTTCATTTTGTGGGTCTATTGAGGAGACAAAGAGGGAACTGGCAGCCAAGCTCTGTCTTGACTGAGCACCTGAGGCTTTGCTCAGAAGCCCCAGAGCTGCCCCAGTTGTGTGCTCAGGTAAAGGTGGTGCTCAGGTAAACACATTCTGTAAAACCCACATTTCCAGTGATTCGGCTGCAGCAATGACTGAATTCAATGAAATTCTTGTTTACTGATGCTTGCAAATAATGATATATAATCCCCTGCCTCCAGCCCTCCATTCTCCTGGTTCCTGTCTCTTGGCAACTGATAAATAATTTATAATGTTCTCCACTGTATGTGCTAACTGCAGCTCTGCTGGTTTAATGATGAAACCAATGCCTAAGAACTGCAACAGGAACTGTCTAGATCACAAGGAGCATGTAATCAGTCGATCCCACACTCCTCTGGATGTGAAACCAAAAGCAAACTGTTGGAAAAAAAAATATTTTCAAGAGCTGCGGGTACAGGGTAGGAAGGGCACCCAGAAAACTGCAGATAATCTGCAAGGTGCTCCTGCCAACAAGAGGAGTTTTAACGGGCTTCACCATTTTGCTCTCCTCTGTTCCCATGCATGGCAGGGCTTGCCAGAGGCTGCTTTTATTGGCACCTTCTCTCCTGCACTCCCATGCAGAAATCCCTGGGATCGCATCTCAAAGGTGCTGCTGTTTTGGGGGATGTGAAATCTCTTGCAGCTCCCTTGCAAGGAGAGCTACTAAAAAGCAGCATTTAATCCATGCAGGCTAACACTGCTCTTGCCCCAAAAAAGGGGAGAGTCTCCATTTCATGGCAGATGTTCTCCAAGGCTTTCCAGCAGAGCTGTAACCGCCTGTTACTGTGTTTGAACCATACACAGCACACGCACACTGGGTGTGCACTATTGTGGCAACACAGCCCTCACATCCACAAACTCATCGGGATGAGATTGTCCAGGCAGTTGGCAACTGTGGCCAGAAGGGCAGAGGAATGAAAGTTTTATTGTTAGCAGATTTTTTATTCTTTAAAAAGAAAAAAATAAAACAAAACACGCCCCCCCCAAAAAATGAGCGGAGTGCAGGGAAGGGATGAAGCCTTGCTGTTGACAAAGGCCAAAATCCCATCTATTTATATTAGAGTCACACAAAAACCACACCAGGGCAGTGCTCAAAAGCTTTAAAAAATGCACCTACTTTCCTAATGCTCTTAGAAAATAATAATAAAAACCCTTATCAATATTCACTTTCTGAAATGGTGTAAAAAAAGAGCTGCATCAATCATTAAACAGTTAAATGAGGGCAGTATGACAGTCACTATTGTTCTCGTGAAGCACACTTGTCTTTTGCCGAGCAGCTGCCAGATCCTATTAGATGTATAAAAAGAGGACTTTTCTAACCGAGTAGGGATGGTATAAGCTATTGAAAACAGCAGACAAAAGCCCACTTTTGCAGACTATTCAAGCCTTGTATAACATCTGTCCAAAATCAATTTTTGACCTAATGTTACTTTCATTAAGTAACAGACTTTGTTTCCAATGCAATTTGTTTTCTAGGATAAAACTGTATCCTAAGCGTTATTACGTGGGAAACGGCACAGAGGAAGCAGAGGATCTCATTTGAGAAACATGAGAACAGAATTTGCTTAATTGTTTTGACACCTTAAGTACTATAATAGAGAAACTATTTTCCATTTATTTGAATTCCTGTGAATTCTTGAAGCTGGCAAAGCAGCGAGCAATGCACTGGGTTTATTATGACTAAGATTTACTGAGGATAAAGAAGGATCTTTGGGAATTACATTAAAGCTGACAAATGCACAAAAGTTCCGAAATCTCCACCAGAAATAAAGTACTCTGAACATTAACAACAGCTGTTGAAACTGTCCACTCTTGACGACGAAGGCTTTTTTCACACATTTTAAATAATGAGGAAGTCGATTTGTGAATCTGATTTCAAACAGACCGTTAGGAAACATTTCCACTTACCCAAAGGGTCTCTGAATGAAGGCTGGATGTAGCTGCTGCACACCTATGGTAAAACCTGAAAAAAAATGGTTCAGAAAAAAAAGAAATATTAATGAATGGCATCCATTGTACCATTCAACTTGCAATACACAGGCAGAGTTACACCACACGTCTTTGCATTTGATCTGCTATGCATGTGAGCAAATTCAGAGCCCCACTTAGGAAGAAGTTAAATTTAACATGCATATGTGATATGCACGAGGAGCAGATGGGAATTCATGATGAAAGCCCAGTGTGAACGTGCTGTTATCGAACAGACAATGGGGTTTAAAGCTTTATTTTACACACTGGGTACTGTGGTCATTAAACCAAAGGGAGAAATGACAAAGTGGATCTTACTGTTCATTCTCATGTAACAAAGAGGTTAACGGGCAAACAGATCAGCTGTGGAAGAAAACAGCTTTAACACAGTTCTATGAACTTTGGTGGGGAACATTAGTGCAGCAGGGCTGGGAAAGAAGATACAGCAGAGAGGCAACTGGACCGTGCAGCGTCCCCAGCCAACAATCAGAACTATGGGGCACAGATAAACGTGCACCGTCAGATCAGATGATTCCAGCCCGAGGAACTTGTTTCCTCGTCTTACAAGTTATTCTAATACAGAGAGATGGGATCTCCCGGATGCCTCACCAGTTTGAATACTCCTTGGTTTTGCTCCCAAATACGCCAGGTTCACATTTGCTTTCCTGCCGTCAATGATGGGGTTTGGGTCTTTGCAAGCTCTTTCAGCAGCAGCTCTGTCTGCCATGGTCACCTGGAATCGAGCACAGCCTTGTTTGTAGCAACAGCGCTTTGTAAACACTCCAGCAACAGGCACTAAGTGGAGTTTATTTACTGTTCTATTTTGAATCGGGAGCTGAACTCCCTCCGTGCAGCTTCGCTTGCACGGCGGGCTGGGAAGGGTTGCTGGGACTCCATGGAAAAGCGGGCGCTCCCCCCGCGCCCGGTTTCCCCGCTGGGCCGGTGCCAGCTGTTTACCCCTGCCCTTCCACCTCCCCCCGGTGCCTTTTTTAAGATGCTGATGGAGCCCTCCCCAAAACCCCCGGCTCAGAGGAGCTCAGGGCAGCTGCGGGACCGCGCTGAGCCCCGCACGGACATCGGGAGGGGGCAACAGGTGCTGGAACGAAGGGCGCGGCTGCGGCCAGCGCGGGGGGCTCCAAACGGGCCCCCAGCCCAGCTCTGTCTGA
>VXBR01008957.1:50956-69313 GCA_013400215.1 Cisticola juncidis
CGGTGGAAGCCAGGGCAGGAGGAAGGGGTGGTGTTGAACCCAATCCTCCAGGTGGAACAGCCAGCGAGGGCATAAAGGAGGGAACAGAGGTTCAGAGCTGTCTTTCTGAATAAGGTTCTTAAACCTTCTGCTTCTGCACTGGGCACCTGGATATTGTACCTGTGCAGTCTCTGGGGCAGGGATGCGCCGTTCCCATTTCCAGTGGTAGACAGCAAGGGGGGTCTCCACCGTCCTTTTGTGTTTTGTTCCATAAAAAGGCGGGACAGCTCCTGCTGGGAAGTGCAAGGCTGTGAAGTGCCCCTGCCTTTGAGTTGACCTGCAGGTTTCTGCCCCGAGCTGTGATTCAAACCTGGGAGAATTGTTACTGCAGCACAGCCCCATATTTGCTGCATGCACCCCTTGGTCCATAACTGCAGGAAAACAAAGGCTGAAATGCTATATGGTACTTCAGAACCCACCACTGAGAACCTCCAGTGGTGGGGTGCTTGTAATTCTTTAATTCCTCCTCTCCAGCATCAGTTGGAGTTTGGGCTGTGGGAGAGGATCCCAAAAATCATTATTTGTTCATAGTTTCCGTCACCCAGAATCTCAAGAACTGCCCCTGTGCCTTAGATTTATCATTTCTCAGAGAAAGAGATTTTTTGCAACATGATAAATTCAGAGATTTTAGGAGAAAAAAAATTTAAAAGCCAGTGAAGTTTTAAAATCATCATCTACTTTGGCTTCTATACAGCAGGTTCAGACTCTGCAGACACTTTTTTTGTTACAGACCCCACAGAGAAAAGCCAATTATTTCAAGAGAAAGGAATGCATTAATGTCTGCACTCCGTAGTTATTCATTAATATTTTTCTTGCACAGCTTCCATAGTTCTAAACACCCTATGCTTCATAAAAGAGAGAGGAAAAAACAAACCCCAAGGAAAGCCATTAAGCTTTTCAATCCTGAAGCACCAGACTTCAAGACTAGGGCGCATTTCCTTTGATTACTGTGGAAAAAGATGGAGCTGGGCCAGCAGCACCCAACATCACTGCAAAATTGACAGCCTTTTGCAAATGGATGGTGCATGGAGCCTTTGTGTCTTGTGAGGCCATCAGCTGTCCCTGGTTCATCCAAGCAGTGAGTCTGGAAAACACCTTTGGGGTCGGGGCCTCTCCATCCCTGAGTCACCCCTTCTGTCTGCATGACTTCCACACAAACTGCACATCAGCTGCTCCCTGGGCTGCCTGGGCTAATGACAGCCCCGCTGGCACTCAGTCCCTGTCCTTTCACAGAGCTCCATTCTGCTCCAAATGATGGCACAGGTTCAAATCACCCAGCCACGCTCAGGCTCCTCTGCAGAGCTCTCCAGAGAGACCAGCAGCATCTCTGCTCTCCATGCTTGGGCTGGGCAAGGGGGGAGAAAACAGCACAGGCTTTTTCTCCTTCAAACATGAGCCCCACAGCTCTCAGAAGGGAAATTCCCAGCTCCTCTTCTTCCCTCAAGGCAGGAACAGGAGTTCTCTTAAAGGAAGAACAGAACAAGAAAGGGGTTAAGGCTAAACCTGAGCACCACAAACCCCCCAGTACTGCTGGGGAGGCAGCCTTGGTTCTGCCACATCCTGGAAAGCAGCACGGGAAATGAAATCTCCTCTCTCATGGTGCAGCTATTGCAAACGCAGGCTCTAATGAGCTGCTACCACAAACACAGCAGGAAAGGGAAGAGAAAGTGGGTAAGGATAACTTGATGGAAGTTAATTCATTTGCTTTTATTTTTTCCTCCTCCTTCTTTTGAAAAGCACTCGTCCTCCTCAAAACACCTACGGATAAAATCTAGCCATCAGATCAGAGCTGCAGGAGCTTGGCAGGGCCAGTTTGCTGACACCTCCCTGTGCTTTTACTGCAACAACCTGAGAAGAGAAGAATCTATTTCAACTTTTCTGTGGTCAAAGAGCAAAGTCAGGCATATCTCCAAGTACGAAGCTGCCCTGGGCAAGGCAGGAAGTTGCCTAACACAAATCTAAGAGCAGACCGCAAGTAAGAAGGAGAACACACACCTGATACAAGCTATTGTAGGGGTGGATTTAGCCCTTTATAGTTATTAAGAAATAAAACTACACATGTCAGTCAATGGAGAAGCTGGGAGAAAAGTAATCTTTTGCAGTGGATGTACAACCATCCATATCCTTAATGTACAGGATTTGTATTGCAAATCCAGGGCATCCTATTCTCATTCAGATTGGGAAGATTAATTTTATGATAATTCAGTACAGTTAGAGGACTCACTGGGTTTTTACTTACATGTTAATACATTCCTCGAGGCTTATGCAAAATTGATTCACAAAGGCTCCTTCTGGTGGACTTCAGCAGCGTTATCCAAGAGGTGGAATGGAACAACTGCAGGTCACCAAACCAATGTGCTGGATTTCTGTGATAATCCTAGAGAAGGTGGCACTGCAAGACCACCCAGGTACAGAACCATATAGAAATGGTCTCTGTCTAAAGGATGAAAAACAAATTATAGCAGGAAGTTATACCTTAGTGAGCACAAGAACAGGACAGAGATGGGGAAAGAGCAGCAAGGAAAATGTTGGCCTCTGCAAAGCCCTAAAGTCCCTTCTGTTCTTGTTCCTCCCTTGGCAGTGAAGCTCTGTGGTGCTCTCCTTGTAGAATTGTCTGAGCATTTTCCTTTCTTCCCCTAGTATCTTTGGGAAAATTGATTTGAGACACCCCAGGTCTGATCTGCAAGCCACTGAAGAACCTGCCTCATTTCTGAGCAAACTGATGGGTTTTATTTTTAAAATGGAGCAGGGCTGCTGTGCAGTTCTGACCTTTTCCAGTTCCTGCTGCTGCTTAGCCAAGGCTTCATTGCTGCAGGGCAGTGCCCTTGGGTTTTGCCATGGATACCCACTTGCTGCAACAACAGCAGATGAAATATCCCCCTCAGAAGCTCCACAGTTAAATCAGTTAACTGGAGAGCAAGGGACTTACTGTGGGAACTGTTTGGTTTGTTGGTTTTGCTAATGCTCAGTCTGGATGCTGGCCACCAGTGAGGCTGTGAACAGGGAGATCTTGAGGGGAGCTGCATTCAGTGGCATTTGGTTTGGGTTATTGCAGGAAATTCTGCATCTGGGCCCTCTGTCTCAGATTTTCTGGTTTGGTGCCCTGAGTACACCATAGCCATTGCTTAACCCAGAGCTGCTGCAGCAACAAGAGTTGAAAAATGAAAATCTTGGGACCAAATTCTTCTTTGGCCACTTGTAACAAAATAGTTGAGGAGAGGAAGTTCCCAGTCAGGGCTGCTTTTTGGCTTTGGTTTCTGTAGGAATCTTCCAACAGGACTATTTCCTCTTCTGAATATTCCACAAGTGGGGATGCTGAGTTAACTCTGTTTCCTTTTTCTGGCTTGACTGATTACACACAAGCAGACCAGCAGCTTTAGAGTGATCTGGTTTTAATGTTCCAGTAACCTGCATTAAAAAACCCACATGGAAATCAAGGTTGGTAACTCTGGGACTGCAAGAACAACAAATGGGACACCACACTCAATTCTGCTGGACCACAAGCATATGTTAGAGTGTGGCTTAAATGTCATTAAAAATCTAATTCTGCTTCCCCAAACTTTCCTGCCCTCCCATTTGATGTCCCTTCATGAAATGAAAATTGCATTTCTGTGCCATGACAAAGGACAAATAAATCATGGTAACTGCAAACAAGATTCCTGGAAAAGAAGAGGCTTGGAGGAGACATTGCAGAGCTCATAACTGCTGGGAGGGTTTTGCCACTGCAAGCCTTGGATGTAAGTCCAGATGAAAATAAAGGCATAAAACATGGCCAAGGGAATTCAGAGGCTGTGCCATCACATTGCTCATACCTCTGCAGCTGCCAGCAGGGAGAATGTCTCATATTCAGGAATCCTGTGCTTTGCTCTTGGTGCCACCATCACCATTTCCCAGGAGTTTCTCAGAGCACAGCTGGGCACTTTTCCTTCCACAGGTCCTTGTCATGTGTGTCAGGGGAGGGATCAGAACCTGTTTGGGACCAGGAAGGACAAGGTCAGCAAGGAAAGGTCCTTCAGTGGGTCCTGTGGTGGTGAAGATGTGCTGCAGCCACCCTGAGTGGTCACACCGACCTTTCTGCGTGCTTTTTACTCTGCCCTTGGGGAATTCCTCCTGCACCATCTCCACATCACTGTTTATCCAGGTCCAGCTCCTGGAGCTGTGTGTCCAGACCCTCCCCAGGCTCTCTGAGGAGCTGGAATGACACTGGGCTGGGGATACAGCCCGGGATTGTCACAGTGTCACAGCAGGGAGCTGGGCTGGCTCTGAGCAGTCAAAATACTGCCCTTGATTAGGATGGTGCCTCTTTTTCTGGCATTGTAGGCCTCTCTGCCAAATAGTTTTGTCATCATCAGTATTGTAATGTCTTGGCCTGGAGCAGTGGTAACCCTTGCCTGTCCTGTGGCCTTGGGGTGATCTCTCTTTGTCTTAGTGAATGACTAATGAAAGGTGCAGATGTTCATATTGCAACTAAATTATGCAACAAATACAGGAAATCCTTCACTAGCTGATCTTAGTTTCTTCTTTACTTTCTAGAAGGCAGGAAAGGGATGATAAATGGTTAGAAGTAGAAAAGGAACAGGACAGAGCAAACAACTCATGGTGATTTCTGGGACAGAAGTTTCTCTCCAGGATTTCTACCACAACTCCTCCATTGGCAGTGAGCACTGGGGAGCAGAAGCTCTGAGACAGATCCAGAAAACATTTTCCTGCTCTGACAGCATCTCCATCTCAGCAGAACATTAAATATGTAGGCCAAAATACTGCCAATTCCTTCATGTTTGCTTTGGTGATGTCATGGAGGGAGAGTCTCTTCAGGAATGGCTCAGGTATCCCCAAATCTGCAAGGCAGGGCACAGGGAGCAGGGAGAGAAGGATAAGGACATGAAACCCTTTGTTATCACCTGCTAAACACAGGTGATGAAAATTTCCAATAAAGATACTGCTCCTTTCCTGAATTCCTGCACAGAAACTCTCTCTCTTTAATAAAAACATTGTCCCATCTCTCTCAGGCTGGGATTTAATTATCAGAAGGGTTTTCCTCCTTCAAAAAGTTTTTCAGAAAAAAACATTCCATTTGAGTCAAACATGCAAACTACATCTCAAAATAGTTAAACAAATATTTTTGCTGATTCAAGTTTTTGTTGTACTTTGGGAAAATATTAATTGTAACTTCATGCTTTTGAAGTTTGTAAACCATAAAACTACATTTTAAAATGAACAAGAAATCATTAAATATTCTTTAAAGGAAGGAAGCAGAAAAAGTAAGGCCTTTTGAAACAGCATTAATAATTTTGTTTTTCAAATATTTGTGGAGTTATGTTAAAACTAAGTGGTATTTTCTGATTTAAAAAAAGAAAATGCCAGAAGGCTTCTAACAATCTGTGCCAAAGCTGCCAGGGCCTCATCTCATGACCTTTTCATGGGAGTGCACGTGACACTGGTGGCACAGACTGAGCAGGAACTGTCCACCCACCCCAAGCAGGGAACAGTCAGGACACTGAGGAACGTTAAACAAGATTTCCCAGCTCTGGGATGCAGAGCACTGCTGTATGGACACAACAGATATTCCTAACAGCACAAGAAAAGTGACTCCAGAGCTGGAACACATCCTTAGCACTGGGGCAGACCCAGCTTCCATCCCCCTTCCCACAGGTGAGCACAGCCAGGGATTCCCTCCTTAACCTCAGATCCTTTTCTCCAGTTTCTGGATTTTAGTCCTCGCTAATCCAGACTCTTCTGTCACATCACATCCAATGAGATAAATAATCCATCTACTCTGATATCACTTTTCCAGTTGTGGTACTTTCAGAAGGTATTTATTGCCCACAATGAACCTGGCCAGGTGCAGAGGAGCATACACAAAAAGGGAAAAATATTAGCATGGCAGTTAACCCTCCTGAAAGGTTTTGTTTGAAACTCTTTAGAGCCTCCCAGTTACCATGTCTACTCTGTTTAAACACAAGGCAGCACAGGTTCGTTGCAGTGGCTCAGAACAGGATATGAACACAATTGGAATGTCAAGACAACAAACCAACATATCAGCACTGGTTACAAAAGCTTTATCCATGGGCCCTGGAAAGGTGTTTAAAAAGAAAAACGGAGTTACCTGCACTGAAATCTGGGCAGGATGATTACAGCTTCTACATGATCTCAAAAAGTCCAAAATGGGCCTTTTTGGAAAAGAATCAGTTACACTGGTGCCACAGCAGGGCAGCACAGTCACTGACTGGAAGGGTCACAGCTCACTTTGATGGCAATGCCATCTGGCTCTGACAGTCCAACATCCAGTCCAGTCTGCTGCAGCAGTGATTCCTGAGGAGGAAAAGCCACCAACAGCTCAACAGGCAGTGTCCCCAACACTGCAACAGGACAATGACATCAGCTGGACATGACAAGTGAAACAAAGGCAGGCACTTCCTGCTCAGTCACACGGCCCAGTTAGTGCCCATCATGCCTTTAGTGGGGAAGCACACAGAGAAAGGTACAGGACAATAAAGAGGGCAGGTTTTACACCCATTCTCAGAGGGACACAAAGGCTGGCACATCAGCTGATCTCTGTTTTGAAGCCAAGCTCGTGAGTGAAGTGTAGGGATCAGTATTAAATCAGGAAATCCATCCTGCATCCTTTTGCCAGCCCTGGGTGCCAGGGCCAGTCTTACCTCAAAGGACATTTTCATCAGCCTTCAAGGAGAAAAAACCACTCTGCTGTTTCCTTACCAGAGGTGTGGCTGTGACAGCACATCCACAAGGAGGCCTGCTAAGCAGCAAGTGGGGAATGTTACACTGGGCCAAGCACATTCAGAATAGTTTGGAGACTTTAATCATCCTCTCTCTCTCTTCCCTGCTGCTGTTTGCAGGACCACCAAGGAAAGGTGCTCAGTGATGAACTGGATGAGCTCAGCTATTGTGACACAGGTCAGCTCTGCAGGATGACTCCAGCTGAACAGTGGCTGAACAAAATCTAGAAAAGTTCAGTGATAAGGTTTTGCTAAGCTGTTCTCTTTGAATAAACATTTGCCATTTTTCTGTGTTTTTTTGAAAAGCTGTTTCAGCCCAGTGAAAGTGTTTCTGAAATGCTACACACTCGTGTTTGAAGCCTGACAATGTTCCACAAATGTAGGTGTTCTTTACAATCATATAGATGCTGCTCCATAAATTAAACATTAATGCCTAAACAGCCAACTGCTGTCTGCAGCCCTGCTGCTACAGACCAAGAATGAACATTACTTAGGAAAGGGAGACCTCCAAGGAGAAGAGTCAGGTATCTGCAGAAAGCAATCACCTGTCAGTGAGTGATACCTGACTCCATATACATCCCACTGTTACAGCAGGAGCATGGCACACAGCTGTCCTTCCAAAGGAAAAAAGGCTGTGAGGATTGTATTTGAACTCCAGTTTAGTCATTTGAGAATAGTTTGAGCCACTGCATTATCTCTGCCTTTATGGGTGCAATAATCATGGCATATTCTAAAGAAAATGGATCTCCCTTTGCTGGGGATCAGGGGTGAGCTGCATTTTATAGGCAAGGAAAGGAAGGTCACTGAACCAGCTGGCAGTGGGTCAGAAAAGGATATTTGAGCTTACACCTTTCTGGGAAATGGCACAGCTGTGAGGAAGTACCTTGGGAAGGGCTGAAGAAAATCTCTTATTTGAGTTTTATTCCAGAGTGTTCCCAGGAACTGAACATTATCCCTCTCCTTGTCTGGTCCTGCAAATCAACAATCTGCATTTAAGAGACATTAATGAGAGAAAGCATTCCCTGTCAAACCACAAAGCATTTGTTAATACACCCCAAGCACAGCCTGAGCTGACCTGGGTATTTAAGATGCATTTTGCAGCATTTTTCTGTTCCTACAGCAAACTCATTGTTGGATCTCACCATATCCACACCTCACACATATAAAGCAGTTACTGCCTGCAAAAGACACCCTGGGCAGCAAAGGGTGAAGTTTCCCTGTGCCCAGGGAAGAGCATTTACCTTCATCTCTTATCTAGGCCTCCTCTTCAGTGGCACTCGATACAGCAGCTGTACCAAACACTTCCTTGAATGCCTAAAGCCAGGATTGGGTTACACACAGCTCCAGATCTGTGCCACCAGGAAGACAAAAGCTCCTGTATTACCTGGCACATGCCTGCTGAATTATTGAAGTGTCCCTTCAAAGTGAATATATTCATTGGATAATTAGTCAACAGAAGAAAACGGTCTCTCTTTACAGAGCTAATGCTGGCAGGTATTGGATCTTTTATGCACTGTAACAAAAAGCATTTGCAGAACTGGTGCAACACAGACATTTGGAATTGCTCTGTCCATGCACATGGACAAGGCACATGGTCCCCTTTGTGGTGCTGCCTCAGCTTCATATTACCTTACAACCACAGCCTAAAAATGTGAATTACACAGAATTTATGATTAGTGTGGCACAGGATTTCTGCAAGTAGCATCAATATGGTACAATCTGTAAAGAGCACAATACAGAATTTATAATTTCTTAATAGCCTGGACCCTCTGCAGGTCTGAGGATCTTAACACAGGTTTAGACTATCAATGTATCAATCACATAGACTTGGAAATCATGCACAGAGTGAGCCACTCAGTCCTGAGGAGGCAGAGGGCAGTGGAGGCTAAAAGAGCATTGCATAGTTAGCTTTAAAAACTTGGTTAATGTCTATGGATACCAGATACACTCCTGAAAAACTCAGAAATTATTTCCACCTTCTTCTGTTCCCTGAGTATTTTGGGATAAGTTGCTTGTACAAATAACTGTACCTTGTATTTCAGCAGCACTCCAGCCCCGTGCAGAACCCCGGGCTGCAGGGAAAGCTCTGCTCAGGAGCCACCAGCACTGCCACCGCCTGGCACCACTGCAGAGCTGCAGCAACTGCAGCGTTCTGTGCATCCTGCAGCTGCCGGGGCACAGAAAGTTACCGGGGGAATTGTTCCCGTTCTCAGTTTGTTCCAGTCATTATTGTGTGCTGTGGATGATGATCATCACCCGGCTGGTAAAGCTGAATAACCCAGGGGAAACACTTTACACAGTGAATCTGCACCAGAGATTTTTGAAATAAATCACTCTTACCCAAATGACTGCAAAGGGCACTTGGTTAGCCTATCTGGAGACTTAAAACTTCACAGCCTTTTCATTGTGATCAGGTTCATCACTGAAAAATGCAAGCAATTTGGAAATCAGTGGTTTCTATCATTTCAAAGGCTGGACAGTGTAAAACCTCCTGACAGTGCTCGGACACAATTCCTTATCATGGGCAGTTACCCAGACACTTCACCTGCAAGCAGCACTTCACCATTACACTGAGCCATTTTTATTGAAAATAAAAATTTTGAGCAATATTTTATTGAAATATCCCATGTACACCTAATCCCATCTCGACCCCAAATCCACACCCCTCTGCAGAACAACTCAGTAATGGATTTTTCTGTCCTAGGAGCTGAACTGAGCACTCACCAATTCAGGGCTGCATTTCCTGTGGCAGATGGTGAATCAATGCTCTGCCTGCCTGCCATTGTGCAAACATGTCTTGTTTCATCTGTGAAAGGCTTTAGCAGACAAACTTTGCCAATTATTTCGTTTTCTGAAATACATTTCATTAAACCAATGTGCAAAACCACTGGCACGTGAGAGCAGCAGCAGGAAACTCATCTGAAAATGTTGTAAAATGTTCCCATTTTGAGGGGTTTAACTGGGATGCTCTTTATACCAAAGATTATTTTCCTGCAATAAAACACATTGCAATAAAACTTTCAGAAAACTAAAGAAGTTATTTTATAAATCAAGCATTCCTATGGTTAGCTTTGGGTACATGTTAGAATCTTACATTCTTCATCACTTTTTTTGGACATGTAACTGCCATAGAATAACAAGTTAATACATTTCCAGAAATGCACTGACACTTTCAGGGTGTGAATAAACTCTCATTTTTGATGCTTGGAGGGATACAGCTGTGTGTACTTTACACCAGAACCTCACAACAGTTCCAGGGAAGAGCAAATTGCCAATGTGTTCCCTTAACTTGGGTAATGGAAAACAATTCAAGTTCAAAGCCTGACTCTCCCCGCAGCTGAACACATCTGATGTGCACAGCAACATAATGGAAACTATGTCCTTCTAAAATTAGTCTGAACAAGTAGCAAGTGATGACTAAATAATTCTGACAAATTCAGTCCAGCAGGGCAAGTACTCACCATATTAACACATAATAATTAACATATAATAATGAGTTATGAAACAAAACTCACCAGTGCTGCCTCTCAAATGGGTGCAGCTCCCCTGGGTCCCAGAGCAAGGTACCTGCTGAATTCATCTGTTTTCTCTCCTCACTCACATCCTTAGGTATTTAAACAAAATGAAATTCTTTTTTATAAAGCAAGAAACAATGACACATTCCATTCTTCCCTGCTTACACCAGTGGGAGTTCTGCACACTTCAGGGATCACACACACCTCATCTTGAATTGCTTGGTGGAATTCAGCTGACTGGGAAGGCTGGAAAAATATGCTAAAAAACAAAGATTGCTGCATAAACATCACAACATTAGGGAAAAAATCAGCAGAAACCAAAGAAATGTTTGAGTAAATGACCAGCTACTGATGTAAGTGCTGGGAACTCTTTCCTACCTTAAAGAAAACAAATTGTGCATGAGTGTGACATCTAAAACTATGTAAAACATAGAGGTAAGCAGGAAAAAAACATACTATTTCTTGAGAAATAAAACAGAAAAGATAATCAGGTAAGCAGGAAAAAAATATACTATTTCATGAGAAATAAAACAGAAAAAGACAATCCCTCAACAAAGCAGACTTGGGTGTATTTAAAGGATTTTCCTCTATACCAAACAAGGAGTATCCATCCAGCAAAAACTGATGAACACAGGAAGAGTCTGGAGTGAAAAGACAGTGGGCTGGAGAGTTTGGAGTCTGTGATTCATTTTACTCACAGTCAGGTGTTTGGCTGCTGAAATAGCAAAGAACTTGATTCATCTCACAAAACAAAATGCCTTTCACACCAGTCCTCCCAATTCTTTAAGGCAAACCCACAGGAATCATTCATAATGAAACAGAAATTGAAAAATGCATTGTTTTCCAACAGTGCAAATGTCCCCGAATTACAGTGAAAGGCCAAGAAGCTGCTTTTAAATGTGAAGCTCACTGCCTTGCCCACATTATTCCAACAGAACTTCTGAATATAAAAAAAGCATTTAGTAAAAAATTTTATTTGAAATGTAGCATGAATCCATAACCATCAGCATTAAACCATAACAGTTTTACAGAGAATTTGTACAATATGCCATGTAATTCTATACATGCTCCCCCCATTCCCCTTTTTATTCAGTCCTTATCAAACAAACAATAGTTAGACAGGAATAATATGCATTCACTTCCAAAAAGAAAACTTTGGCATGTATACAAATGGCTAGTTAAAAGTAAACAGTGGTAGATTCAAGTCAGCAAAAGACCCACTCATTTTGTTTCACAGCATTTTTGATCAGGATGAAGCTCCCCAGCACTTTCTAGTTAAAACAAAAAGAGTAATTTTTTTTCAGTCCTGAACACCCTGTTACAGAACAAAACCATGTGAAGAGAGATGTAAAATACCCAACTTACAACTCTAAGAGGTGTCAGCTTCAAAGAAGTTTAGATTGAAGGGATTTTGCACACATCAGTTTGGTTATGAATAAAACCTTTAAGGGTTTGTTGAACTCTGAGCTACTTCACCACTTGGCATCACTGCAACTTCTCCTTTGAACTAGAAAAATCTCAGAAGTCCTGTCCACTGCAGGAGGGTCAGAAAAATCTCAAATTTTCAAAGGGCCCATCTTCTCTTTTGAGTTTCTGTCACTGCTCTTGGCCCCTTACATACCTTCCTGGTCATCTAAAAAAGGAGGGAAAACTATTTGCAAGGCATTTCTTCCTGGCATACAGCAGACAATGCTCCCATTTCAAAAACCAGAAAGCAATGAAAGAACCCCTGAATTATTAATAAGAAAAAAACAAGCCTCCTTTGAGAAGAATTACTGGTGATTCTCCAAGTACTTACAAAAAATACAGTATTTATACAACTTTTCCAGAACTATTATAATTAACATACTTTAATGTAATACTAACAAAATAAATCCAGAGATACAAATGGTTGCACTTCAAAGCAGGAATATCTACCCCAGATGTTGATTTTGCTGCAATTTCATTATTGCTGTGGAACAGAGAGTGGTTAAGTCAGGGCAATACGAGCCTCTCCTCCTTACACACATCAGAGTATCCCGTTTGGAAAATGTTCTCCAGCAAGTCAGAACACATTTTGTGTGATTTTTACAGTTCCTGCTAACTGTCTGTGATCCAAAGGAGACTGAACCATGGTGCAAGAGGGCACCAAGGGCAGGAAGGGCAGAGCAGCAGAGGAGCTCAAGGCAGACTCGTTACTTCTTATTCCTGGGCTTCAGCTCTTCTGCTGCATTTCGCAGGAAAATGTAGTTTTTCTTCTGTGGATTGTAGAATTCGTGACCCTAAAGAGAAAAACAATCTGCATTTACTCTCTTCAAAGAAAAAAATATCAGCATTACTTAAAATGTGAGAATATGAATATTGCATTCGTTTGGTTTATTAAGATTTAATCTTAAGCCTGCAAGACCAGATATTGGACCACACTAGTGGATTAGAACCAGATTACTTGAACAAGCAATTACAAGAACTATACATATGAAGTAAAATTTAAGAGACTTTTATCCATTTTTAAAGTATAAAATGCTTTTAATTAAAAAATAACTGTGTATCTTCAAGTTCTACTTTACAGATGCTATCTAAGAATTCAGTAAGATTTCTTTTAAATTTCATTTGAGGCAGAGAAAAAAACTAAACCTTTATTTATATTTTCTATCTTTTAAATGACATTAAGGTCACACTTTTTGAAGTGAAGCTCAAGTTCTACAGGCAACTGCAGTTTTCTGCTCCCCAGCTGCAGATGCAAATGTCCTGATTTGCATATCATTTACATCCACATCACCAAATTAATGCCCAGGTATCCAAATCAGGGAGAGCAAACACTAACAAGGCTGCTGAAGTCCAACATGCAACTTGGAAATTACCAACGCCAGGGATAAGAAATGGCTCTGGGAAGGAAGGTCAGTACTGAGCATTAACTGATTTTACTACTTAATACTCATTTTGAGATCTGAAAGGTACCAAGCATCAGAACTTAAGAATCCATCTTCCCTGGCACCAACAAATATTTAATGTGAGCACAAGACTAAATACAGTGAATTAAACTTCAGCTCTCTGTGCCCTGCAGTTGAGTTAACCAATGTGATTTCTGCATTCATTTCACTCCAAACCACAAGGAACATTATCCTCCAAGCACCATGAAAATCAGTCACATTTCAAGCTTGCTGCCCTCCCTCCTCAAACTGTTATTGATCTCTCACAGATTATGGTTTGCTGTGGTTCTGCTGCATCTGTATTGTCAAGTGTGGAACAGAAATACATAAATACCATTAAAAGCCTCACTAAGTGGCAGTGAACATTTAATACAGAGCATTCAGACACTGGGTAAAGTGTTTATAATCAGTCACAGCTTTTTTCCTGCACAAGCAGCAGAGTTGTGCATTTCCCAAGCTCTGTGGGAAGCTGAGGGTGCCACACTGCCCTGTGACACTGCCCAGGGCACAAAGTGTGAGCAACCACAGCAACCTCTGAATCAGGAAATTCACATTTTGCTCATCCATGTTTGTAAACCAGCATCGTTCAGCAATCCTGTCCAGCTGAAGCTGAGACACCACAAATCCACAGCTTCAATGTTAAACACCATCAGGTGGCCAAAATGGCCATTTTAAGTTCTCTTAGAAATCAGAAAGATTCACCTACTACTTATAAAAAGCAGCAAAAAAGAAGAGTTTTAGTTGTCAATTGAAATATGAACATGAGTGTAAACCCTTCTTACCTTTGACCAATCATAGCTGGAAGCATAAGCAAATATGTTGCCATTGTGGTTGAAGCAACAGGCAGATATTGGCTGGTCCAGCTGCTCGGAGGTTTTTAGCTTTGTCCGTGCATCTTTATCCCAGAAGCTGAATCTGCCATCAGAGCCCACTGTGGCCAGGGTGCCATGGACAGGGTGGAATGCAATCCCATTCACCTGCAGAACCACACACAGCACCAGGTAAAACACCACACAGAGCAGCAGGTGATGGCAACACTCACAGAAAATGTGCTGAAGTCTACAGGAGTAAATACACTGAATTTCAACTAGATACAGCTCTTCATTTTTAAAAGTTTTGGAGAAAAAACCTCAAAGACATCCAAAGAAAAAACACCAAAGCAACAAGAAAAACACCATCTTTTTGGCCTACTGCCTAATAATTCAATGCACAATGCCATTACACAACTACTGTTTCAATATCTGCAAAATCAACTCTACTTGTTGACAAGCAGGTTCAATGAAAGACTGAAAGACTGATCTAGTGCTTGTTTTATGGGACGTATAAAAATCTGCCTTTCCTCTTAAAGAATGGCTGTGACAGGTCTTCAAATGTGTCTAAGACAGCCTTAGGCAAGATGAAAGGTCAAGGAGAACAAAGAATTCAGAGCCAATTTTACACTGGGAGTGTTCAGTATGACACAGGTTGGATACTCACAGCATAGATGTCCTGAGGTGCTGATGTGTTTGTTCCATTGGAGCGATGGCATTTAAAAGTGAAATTATCTTTTGCACTGGAAAGGAAATTAAAAAGTTTAAAATAAAAACCTTTTTATTTTCATCCCTGTGAACTGAGCAATAAAGAGAGGATGTTTTATTGAATACTCACGGGTTTGGGGGGTTGATATAATGAATAGCTACTCTGCCTTCAATGCTTCCAAGGGCAAATCCAGTTGGTTTGTTCACTTTGTCTTTGAAAATGGCAACGCAGCGATGCTGAATTTGAGAAAGACACAAAGGAGCTTTAGACAGAGACTTCTTTTCCACAGGAACACAAAGCTTCAAGGTCATCAATGCAAGGTAAAGCAAAAGCACTAGCAAGGTCAAGAGATAACTCAAATTCTGTTGAGAATTTGGGCAATAGTATTTAAAATTTTAAATACTTGTGAAGATCAGCAACAGATCAATGTCAGTCCAGGTCACTGACATGCTAAGGTAACTTAATTTTGAAACACTGCATGTTTTTACAAAAATGTCAAGCCCGGGATGTCAACAAGCTGTATAAATAAAAATATTATTATTTACCTGGTGTTTCAGAGGAGATTCTATTCTTCTAAATTCAGAAGGTTGGTTCTCTAACTGATAAACTATCAAACCCCTTTCTGCAGTGGCCACAGCTGCCATGGGATGAACCTGGATAAGGTTGTGGAACAGGTTGGAAGAGAGACACTTGTGTTAATTGCATGGCAGAACACCCTCAAGAACTTCAAGCAATGAGAGGGAGGGAAATAAGAAGCAGATAAAGAAAAAAGTTCATTTATTCACATATCTTAACATACAAAAAGTCAGTTTTTCCCTGTCACTGAGAAATTAAAGCACATCAAAAATATTCTAATTATGAGCTGATTCTTCCAGTGTCAAGTGCAATAGTGGTTTACAAACTTGTCCAGAACTAAGGGTAGGTCAGTCCTGATTTTTGGGATATTAAATGGACACCAAGTGTGTTTTGCATGATGAAAATCCCTATTTTCCAGGGCCTGATCAGGAAGATCAGGTGATGCTCTAGTACTGCAATCACACAGGTATCAAACACTAACAGCACTCAAGTCCTGTTCTACAGAAGCCCCCAAAACTTTCTCCTACTCCCAGTTTACCCCACCCTGACTCACCACATCTGCACAGTAACACCTCTCAGGGAGCTGCAGGGTCATCATAGGTGTTGGGGAACGGGTATCCCAGAACTGATGGGAACAGAGAATAAACAAACTTACACTTAAAATTACTACAGGAGAGAGAATGTAACTGTTTCATTCTTGTTATAGTCAGAATAGTGCAACTCTCTGTGAAGTGAGGCTATTCCATTAACTACTAGAGCTTAACAGATTATTTTCACTTCACATAAATGTTTTTATACACAGATTAAAAGCACACTTTTGTCCATTTGTTCAGGTAAAAATCATACCTTCAAGGTTTTGTCCCAGCTTCCTGTCATCACACAGCTGTAATTTGGTGCTTTAATCCAATGGATAGTCTTCACAGGAGCATCATGCTGAATAAAGGAAGGACAAACACATGCAAGATGCAATTATTAAAGGGGCTGACTCTTCTTAAATTATAACTGGTAATTAATTTAAGTCACATTAATTGCATATTCTACAAACAGGCATTAACTTCTGAATTTGAGAATATAAATTGTCATTCTGTTGTTGCTGCAGTACAAAGCTGGTATTTGTGAAGAGAATTGAATGACTTTTAAACATTTTTTTCCCCTCTAATGCAGCAGGGTGACTTAGTGAGATCACTGCAGCAGTGGAAAGAGCTCTCTCAGGTAAAACAGAGAAAACAGTGTACAGAGTTTTTAAATCCCTTTGATCAACTCTGCAGGTGCACTGCACTATCTCAAAAATATAAAAATTAGAAAGGTAGCTTTTAATAAAAACAGAAAAAAAAATTTAATACTTTGGGCTTTACTTACTTGTGCAATCTGAATTGCTTGATTACTGTTGAGATCCCACATTTTGGCAGTTTTATCACAGGAAGCAGTAAATACTTTACTCCCATCCTAAAAAACAAGAATCAAATGAAGAGATGAACATGCTATGTGGGAAAACTGTCAAGTCTTATTCTCTTATAGTAACAGTGTAACATCAATGGAACATGTACAGGGATTGCAAGACAAAGAAGAAACATAACCCCAAATTTATTTATGAATATGTCATAAAAGAACAAGCAGTGCTAGTTTTATCTAGCTTTTAATACATCCCTAATTTTCAAACTCACTTTTAGCCTTCTTACATCCATGCCAGCCCATCCCACTAAGACACAGCACAAATTTACAATAATTAAAGTCTATGCAATAACCATGGGCTGTGGCACTCATCTGCCTGCATACAGCAATTTATTTAGGGTTTTGGTAAAAAGTGTTTATTTGTTTTTAAATACCAACATACATCACTCCAGCAGGCATCCAGCACGGGCCCTGTGTGCATCTGCTGAGCCTTTGGAATTGTCTGTCCATTATCCTGAACTTCCCAGCAGCGAACCTGTAACAGCAGAAGCAAATGCAAATAAATCATTATTAACAGAAACTTGAAGACCCCAGCCTTATTTTATCCAACAAAAAGTAGGTTATAAATACCACAGTCTGGGTTTTTTCAGTACTAGTGAAACCTTATTTTTTCTGCTTATGTTCCTTTCACCTGTAGAGCCAAAACTCAACCCCACAACTTCAATTCCACCTCAAGAGTGCTTTGCAAACCTTAACTCCTCACCACACTGTCCTGGAGAACACCTAATCCTCAGCTGGGCAGAACACAACAGTTAGGAAACATTTGCCCACATTTGTCTTCCTTCCCTGCCTGAGCCCGCTGGGATCTCATCCTTCAAAGCAAAAAAACCTTGTTATGATAATTTTATCAATAACTTAATCTTTTTGGGTTTGCACTGGGTCAAAGTGGATGATTTATCCACTATGATAAACTGGTACCAGCCATAAATTTTGCAGTTCTTCAATACGCTGGGTTTTCAGGTGCTCTGCACAAGCTTTTAGGGTCCCATTTTGCAGTTTAAGCACTTTAATCATCTGCATGTCTAACTGAGAATACTTACATCGTTTGCCCATGATCCTGCAATGAGGAAATTCCCCGGCAGTGTTGGTGGACTAAATGCTAAACAAGATATGCTGTCATCAGGTGGAGATGTTACTTCAATATCCTATAAAGGACAAGAGACACAACAACTTCTGAAAACTGTGAATTGCTGTGTCAAACGGACACCACAGAGCAGCGGGGCAGGCACACGCACCTTCATGGGGTTGTGGTTATCGGCGGTCGTGCTCCCGAACATGCTGGTGCCGCCGGTGCCGAACCCCGACGTGGACCCGAACAGACTCATCCTTGCCCTGCGAACGAGCCAAAGGATGAGCCCTGCAAGGCCCGCGGGCGTGCCCGGGGCGTCTCACGGCAGCCACCGCACCAGCACGGCCCTGGGGAGCACCCAGGGATGTACAAATGTACCAAACAGAATATAGCAACATTATTAATTAAAAAGTAATTAACTGAATAAGACACTTCTCGTTGCTGTTGGATCCCCCACACCTCCCGGCTGCCCAACCTGCGTCGGAGCCCCCTCGGGCCGTGCCCCGGCAGAGCCAGCCCAGCCATGCTCCGGTGCTGCGACA
>VXBR01008957.1:69411-82323 GCA_013400215.1 Cisticola juncidis
GGGCCGCGCGGGGCGGGGCCGCGCGGGAGGTTCCGGCGCGGTCCCGTCCCGCCCCGGCAGACCGAGGGTGTCCCGTGTTGTCCCCAGAGCCGGCGCTGGCTGTTTTTGGGGTGTCCCTGAGCCGCAGGTGACCTGACCCTCCTGCGGGGTACAGCGGCTGCTGCACCAGCCCTGCATTCCCTGGGATTACAGCGCCTGTTTTAACTCTGCCACTGTACTGCAAATTAAAAGGACGTTTCGTTCAAGTTCAATACTGGTGGAACAGCCGTAAAAAAAAACTAAATAAATCTACTAAAATTAATAAAAACTAAATAAGTCTACTGAAAATATCGTCTATAAGATGACTGATGACTGTGGAGATCAATTTTGGAGGTATTTTCCATGTATTTTCTATGCCTCACATAAACATTAATGTACACTTTAATCACCCCAGTTTTCTGCTTCTCTTTACAGTTTTACAGCCAACTAAATAAATTAAATGAACAAGGGATTCTGTTGTGATGTGCATTATTAACAGGATTGTTTATTAAATTCTTAATCAGTAACATTTGCTTTCTTATTTGTTCATTGAAGACAAATAGTAATTTGATTGCTGGAAGATTTATAGCTGCTTGAGATATGCAGTAATAAGGAATTATTTCTGGCTTTTAAGTCTAAATTTACAGTGAACACAAAGCTCCACAATGCTGTACCTAAAATAATTTCCAAAAAGAGGCACATACAATAAATTCTTAAGCTAGTCTTTCACTCCCTTCAAATAGAAAAATCTTGGTACAGCATCATGCTGTGCTTTAAGACAGAAGGCAAACCATGCCTGGATACATTTTTGAATTTCACATTTCTCAGGCCAGAAAGAACATATTTCATTATCTTTTTCTATGTGTGCTGTTGCATTTGGCACTGTTTCACAGCAGAAACCACAGAATGGAAGTAGCAGTATTCTGCAAAAATCATAATTACTCTTATAATTTGAACAAAGAAAAAGAGAAAATTACACTCTAGGTACAGAGATAAAGAAACTGAACAAGGAACTGACAGATACTCCTTTGTCTCTGCACTTTTTTTTCTCTTAAGTGCAATCAAGTTAAATCAATATATAGAAAAACATTTCATTTGCAGAGCGGAGTTCATAGCCATCCACCAAACTGCAGTTTGTTTGGTAAATAGACTCTGGACAGGTAGTCTGATGAGAGAGAAGTTAAAACTTGAATTTCAGCCTTCAGTTTAGATGCTGCCATTATTTCCAGCTAAAAGAGGAAAAAAAAAGAGAAAAAATTAATGTGTGCAGGAAGTTAAGTAAGAAAACTCCATCCACTCATTGTATGTGCATGCAGAGCTGTAAAGTGGTTCAGAGAGACATCCTATGCTTTTTTAATTTTGCTTTCTTTTAGGGCCACAAAACCTGGCTGGTTCTGCTATCCTAACAGCTTGTCAGATATAGAATTTGTCCTGCGGGGAGTGAGAAATAGAAGACAGTAGGTTTGTACAAACCTCTTTTTTCCACAGTGGCTGACAAGCAATGTAAGGTCTCTTTTGAATACTTGCTAACTTATTTTCATCTTGCTTTGTAAATGGAATCAAGGCATCTTTGCTTATGTTTAATCTGCAAAGAAAATAAAATTCTTAATTTTTCTCACACACTTAAAAATATATTTGGCCATCTTATTTGCGTATATTAAGCCAAAATAATGCATGAAGAGTGATGATTTAAATGGATTTTGTGCAGTAAGTCAGACTGCATTTCCTGTGTGTGAAGCAGAAGAATACTCTTTTTTCTTCTGAGGAAATTACTCACCTCTTGAGATCAGATGGGAGGAGACCAAGCCACTTGACAGAGGGAACAGCGAGATGATGGGCCTCAAAGGACATTGACTGAAATAAGAAAGGTCAGCTGGAACATTCAGTGATCTTTAATTTAACTTTGGACGTTCTTTTTCCATTTCTCTGCTGAATAGTTCACCCATCTGCTCCTGCCCTCTGCCTTCACCTACATCTGCCTGCCTGATAATCTTTTCTTGTTCCTCTTGCCTCTTCTTCCATAATGTTCCACACTAACACAAGTATCCCTAAGCAATTCTCATGCCAGAATAAAATCTTTACCAACATAACATTGTTTTGTGGAGAGTCACCCATCTCACAATTGGATTCTCCTCCTCCCAAGATCACTCCAGCCTTCCTTCCTCTTCTAGGGCAGAAACAAATCTAAATAGTGAGCTTTTTCTATTTGGACTGTCTTAATGCTGCATGTGCAGCAGAGAAAAAGTGTGAAAAATGGTTAAATGAGAAACCTGCATTACTATCCAATTTCTTTTTGTTTCAGGAAGAAGGTGCTTGTGCAGACACACAAGGCATAAAAATCACCTGTTGAAACAAAATTGTAAAAGGCAGCCTTTTCTGACAAAGGCCTTAGCATTTCATGCATTCCAGCTTCCAGGCTGGGCTACAAAACAAAGTATTTGAAGAGGAAAAATTATACTCACCACAGATCCATATTTGTAGACACACATTATTTCTATACCTGGGTTGCAGAATAACAAAAGTCAAGTGTCTGTCTGCACAGTGAGCATGTTTAAGGAGACTTTAAAAAATCAGTTTTATAGCACAACAGTTATGACTTTGGGATTAGTGAGGTTCTTATGGTTCACATATATTTTTAGATTATGTCAAAACACTCAGAATCTCAGCATGTCACCTTCATATAGTTAAATGTTTCACTCTGTCTGTGTGTAGTCAATTCAAACCCAAGGCTAATCAGCTCTTTTATACATTGTCCAACATCTCATTAAAAGTGTCTTTCTTTATCCTGTGTAATTCATATCTCTTAATACTATTTCTTTGGGCAGCTGCTTCTCACTTTGCAGTAATCTCCCTAATTTCAGGTGGGATCAATGTAGATATATCACCTTCTGATAGTGTTGGATTTCTGAGCTCTCAGAACCTTCCCATAAGAGTGAGAGAGGACATTCTAAACAAATTTTGTTTTCCATTTATGCCTTTGAACCTCAACAGATTTACCATGTGGATCTGCATCCATAAGGGTGAAAACAGGAATTTGAAAAGAATCCCACAGCTTCCTGACCAAAAGTCGTGTATTAAGGTCTGGAATGCCTCTTCCCTAAAGAAATAAAAGAAAAGCAGACGGTTTTAAATTAACTGAAACAACATCTGGCTACATATGTGTTTACACTTGCTGTTTAAAAGCAAGCAAACAAACAAAATGCTGGCAGAAACATTTCTCCAGCAGCTGTTCTGCAGGGAAAGTTCTCCACTCCTCTTTTGGCTTTGTGCAGAGGAAGGGCCAGGCTGGGAGCAGCTGGGCAGTTGTTCTGGATTATGGGCACTGCAGAACCATCAGACATTGCTCTGTTCAAAGAATTAATTTGTAAGCTCTGGGAGTTGATATATAGATGGACCCAGTGTCTGTATAGGCCGGTGTAAGAAGGTCACTTTCTTATCTCCAAAAAATATTTATGGCACTAATGGAACAATTTAAAACAAGTTCACTGAAGCCGGGCCATTTGTGGCAGAGTAAATTGCTTATCTCTCTTAGGAATGGCAGAATGTTTTTTCCTCATTGTATGCATATTTCATTTACACATTCCTGTTAATTCCCCAGGCTCCACAGCTCTTTCAGTACAATCCAAAATCAACCAGTTCTGTTTCATTTGGGTTTGCAAAACCTCAGGTCCTGAAGGACAAAAGGTCACTCAACAGCTGAGCCTTTCTGAGGCTGAGCAGCAGCTCTGCAGCAGCACAGGAAGCTGATCAGCTACCAAGCTCCAAGGAGATGTTCAGAGGAAATAAGTCTTTAGAATGTGTATTTCATATTTCTATGAGGATAATTAAATTTTAAAAATTATTATTAAATATGTTTCATATTAATTTTATTATGGCCTTTTGCCCAAGTTTGAGCAGCTCTACAATGCTAAAGTATTCCTTAAATTAGGTGTAGCTGGAAGATGTAAAACACAAGGTGCATACCGTGATCATGATGCATGGGGACACTTTACTGAAGAAGTCATCATCCAGGAGTCTCTGGAAAGTTGCATCTTTTTCTACAATTAATATAAATTTGGCATGTGAGGTTAAATCTTTTGTGTTAAGGCCAGCTGTGTGTAAAATGATCCATCACACCAATCAATAAAAACCAACTGCTCTAAAATACCTGTTCTGCAGCCAAGAGCAGTGATCATGACTCAATTTCAGAGCCAACAAGGAAAGCAAAAATTACCAGAACGTTGTTTAACTTGGAATATTCTTTGTTTTTACTTTCTTATTTCTGTCTACGATTAGAGTTCTTGCTCAAAGGATACTTTTAATTCCTTGAACATTAGATGGCACAGTGACTGCCTAAAACAACAAAAATGAGATTAATCATTTTAAATAGAGAAAATGATATATTTTAAAATAACAACATTAGGTAATGAAGGACACGATTTCATCCTGAAACCACCATTCCTCCTCTATGTGCAAGATCAGTTCTGACATTTTCACCTCTGTACAAGTGTATTCAACCATTCATATGCACTATTGTGTAGTGGTCTAGGAGTCCTCCTGTCATAACAAGATGCTTTTCAAAAGTATTTGTGCCACTCTTGCAGAAATTTGTTTATCCTATGGACATGGTGGAGATAATAATACCCTGATTAATATTTTATCTGTCTTAGCCTGAAAAAAAAGACTGCTTGGTATGAAGATTGCAAATTTAATACAGACTTAAAGCATTTAAACATTCTTTTTGCAAGACCATTAAATTCATTCTTTTACTGACCTCTAACCTGATTTTATGAGTATTTTGGAGCAACAACTTGAAGACATGGTGGTGTTTACTTTGCATCTCCAGTTAGGATTGGCTGAATCTGGCAAGCATATGGGTGAGAAAACAGGAACTGGGGGAAGAACTTGGTCAAAGAGAATGAATATATGGAAGTGTGTGGTCTGTTTTAACTCCTGGCTGTAAATCACCCCCAGTGCCAGGGTGGAACAGCTCAGCAAATGAAAATATGGAGATCAGTAACAGGGGGTTTAATGCTTACAAACAAAGTGTAAATGGCAGCTAAGGTTACCTTTGAATTTTCAAATGACCAACTAAGGTTTACAGTGAACACATTTTCCAGAAAACTGTGGCAGTAGTGAGCAAGTCTGAGTTTTATCTCTGCTTTCATACTCTACACTGCTGTAGAAAATCTATCAGGACGAGGCCTGAGTTGGATCTCATCCCCTTAAACCAATTTTGACTTGTTTTCTCTCTCTGCCAGAATTCAATTTGCTGTGACAGAAATGCTGGATGTTCAGAGTGCCCAGGATTCTTTGCTTCAAGAGCACTCATTTCACAGAACACTGTAATATAAAGCCTAAGATATAAATATATACACCTTCCTCTGCAAGGATCCCACGACAGAAGGTAGTGCTAAAAACATATCCAAAGATCTATTCCTGGTGAGTCTAGAGCTGAGCTTCAGGATTACAATACAGTTAAACAATATTTTCATCTGTTTTATTCAGCCAGGTTGTAATGGCTCAATTTCCCACAAGCAGAGGTTTTTGTAATAAATGTAAACTGAGCTCCTTGAGTACAAGGAGTGCAGGATATTTTATATTCAGGCAGATGTTATGAATTGTGTTTGTGGTTTATAATACAAACCGTTGCACTGCAGGTACAATTCACTTTTGTACCATCCTCCTCAGTGTAAATCAAATTACCAGCAACAAAACCTTTACTTGAAGACAGCTGGAAAAAATAGTAAATTGTACAGAGTAAGTGTAATCGTACAATAATAAATTGTACAGACAAAGCAAGAAATGTCTGAAAAGAATTCCAGCTGGTACTAAGCAGTGATTCACTGCCATCAGCCTTTTAAACACTGAGCAATGTTTTGTCCTCATGGACATAAAAGACTCTGTTACAATAAATAATTTTAGATATGAAGGAACCCTTGTAAGGCATGAGATGTGAGTCAATTTGACAGGTAGTTACATTTCTGATGTACCTTAAGTTTTGTTTAACCCCCAAATTATCAATTCATTTGAGGAGAGTTGTAAGCAGGTGTTTTGCACTCTGAAGTTTAAGCACTGCCTGCATTAAATGCTAACAAATGTCCCTGTGATTTAGCAGTTTGTCCCAAACCCTTTGGAAAAAACAAACTCTATTAATTTTCTGTGAAGAAAAAACCTTTTGAATACCACAACAAACCATAACTATGTTTCATTAGCACCAATGAGACTTTTAATTTTAACTATTTCATTCTAGCTGACAAATTTTTGAGATATTTCCCCTTTCAGTTTAATCAGTTTAATAAGATTTGGAAATAATGACAAAAATAGTGATAAGAAGCCACTTACTACATGTAGACTTCTCCGAGGTATCTTCAGCATGCAAGAAATGTCATTGATTATTTGGTCCACAACACTTTGGCTACCAAAGAGTAGAGTATCTGAATAATATATATCTCTATCAAGAGAAAATATTGTATTTGTAGTTATAATACTGAAACAGCTGCAGGTTCATGAGAATTTTATAAAGAACATGGTTAACTAGATAAACCCCAAGCATTCTGTGTACAGGAGTCCTGCAGGTTTGCATCCTACAGGTTGATTTTTCATAAAAACATACTTAAAACACAGCTTTATTTGAAATTGTGGAAATTGACTCCATTACCTTTTAGTTGCATAAGTGTTGCTCTGCACCATCTTATAGATCATTGATAGTATCTTGAGCATCAGTGCTGAAAAAAATAAATTTTACAAAACATTCTATCCATTTTCAGAAATGTGTATTTAATAATTTGTCTTTGTATAAGACTGTATTGTGTCCCATAAATAGAAGTTTGAAATGTATTGTGAAAAAACAGAGAGATTGTACTATTCAATGGGCTCATTAATTTCTAACATAATGAGAAAAAATATGAGGGAGTTAAGTGGGGGAATGTAGGCACTAATGTCCAGGCCAAGAAATGAAATGACTGAGTTAGAAAAAGAAATGAGCTTATTGTCTGTATTCCAAGATCCCTTTCCTGGCCAGCTTTTGAAGAAGGGTGATGTTTTTACAATAAGACTTATTGAATATGCCTTTAGTTGATATCCATTAAGGAAAGGGAGAAACTCTGAGAATATTATATTAATTTCACTGTCACTCACTATAATTTAATAGAGTAAAAAAAAAAAAAAAANCTTACCAAATCTTCTTGCTGATTGAGGGCAGTCACTCCTTATTTGTCTGGTAGTATAACTTGGTATCATCTGTAGACCTACAGAATCTTTAAATCTGACATAGTGCAAACAAACACAATAAACTGCAAATTCTCTGAGTACAGTAAATTGTTCTCTGCAAGGTAACTCAGAATATGATCAAATACAGAAGTGATATTTTCAGACTCAGCACAGAAACCATCAGCTTGGGTGGGCTTGGGGTGGCCAAAGGAAAAGGCAGCAAAGAGTTTTTCAACAAGATGCTTCAGGACTGAATTAAAGTAGACAAGTTTCCAGACAAAAATAGAGGCAAGGAAATTATCTCATACATATTTAGAACTGTTAATATATCAGCATCAGTATCTACTTAGTACGAAAACAAAGGAATAAATGAAATGAAAAAATCGGAATCATTATTCAAATAAAAATCATCTGACACAAGTGACTTCCTGATGTAGACCCTATGAAAAAGTGTTACTATTTCAGAATACAGTAATATTATCTAATTTATATCTTAAATTATTATCAGGATAACTTCATTGTGTTCTGGTTTTAAGTGCTGGAAACAGAAAGGGGCTGTATCCTGCTCTCTAAACAGCTCTTTAACCTAAATGAGCTCCACTATTTCCCGCTTCACCATTTCACATCTGAAGGCGCAGGTTTCACCAGAAAAATCAGTTATTTTCTTAAGGACACTTCATTATTTTACTTAAAATTAATTTAGTGCCTTATGATCCTGCCTTTAAAGCGTTCTTTTTCATTTCAGAGTTTCGTGTGTACATTTTAAAAGCGCTGGTGGTTTCATGGCTGTGATTTTATCCCAAGCCACATCACTTTTCCGAATTCTTTTGTCCGAGGTTTTGCTCCGTGCGTCCTTTGGGTGGCAGAGCGCACACGCTGCACAGATCTACAGGGACAGCCCGGTGTCGCATCTGCCTGCCAGCTTTAAAGTAACTTTATTGCCTCAGTGTTGCAACATTTTCAAGTTATTTGTGCTTTTCGCCTGCCTGCTCCCAACAATGTAGCTGAACAGGAGGAAAAGTGTAATCAAGGCTCCCTGGATTACTCTCAGGTTAAACCTGGATCGCTCCCGTTCTTCCCAGGGCTGTGCTCACTGCAGCAGAGTGGTTTTCTTTAACACATAGCTGAGATTACACTGCTCCACCAGAAACAATGGTTCTGCTCTTTTGGATGTGATTGATGACTCTTATTTTTAACGTACTGTGATCTTAACTCGTTTTACTTTGAGCATTTTCCCCCATATGTGTTCGGATGGTAACTAACAGCTCACATTTGTTTTTCTAGCATGGAATGCCATTTCCCCAAAGACTGCCAGAAATTGCAAAACTTTGTTAGAGTATTTTAATTTTACAGACATCTGAGTGAAACATTTTTGTCAAACTATCAAGACACAGACCATTAAATTCCCTGGAACCTACAAGCTTTTCAGTTAACTGATTACCTTCAGGGCCCTCAGGTTTTTTGATTGGCAGAAGTTTATTGTTCTCATTAAATGAGTATTCCACCAGAGTGTTACGCCTGGAAAGTTTGCTGTGCTTCCTCAACCTTAAATGTTTGTAATGTGCCCATTTACAAACAGCTCTGCAATCTTATCAATCTGAATATCCTTTAACCTGCTGATGTCCAAAGCTCTTACAAGGCCAGACACAAATTTGTGTCTTCCTTTATTCTTTTGGTTATGTATTGTAGAAACCAGCTAATCTCTCAGGTTTGGTGATTTTCAGTTTAAATGAACTCCTTGGAGAAATACCATTGCACAAGCAAGTTCTAAAAATCACAGAATGTGCTATAAACGAGGACAGGTTTCTTTTTCTCTGATCCTGTCTAGGTCACCTGGCAGAAGATCTGAAATTTAGATAATGTACTGGAAACTTGGTTTGCTTGGTTTTTATTCTGGTAATGAACTTAGAACAGCACACAGGTAAGAAATGCAGCAGGGAGAGGTGAGATGAATCTTTGAGGAATAAAAAGATAGTTTAACACTATCCTTTTAAGAAATATGATACCATCATGAAAAGCAGACAAAAAGAAAAAAGGAAGCACTCAAAGGGTTTGAAGGACAGAATTGCCAGTAATTTCTTCCAGCTTACACCAGGTTTTTCACTCTAACACAACCTATCATTTCTGGTTTCTACTGCTTCCAGAAAAGGATAGTTTATAGGACCTCCCTTTCCTTTCCAACCCCTATTACTAGTTTTACATTTCCCTTTGTGCTAGGGTCTGCTATTACTTAATACATGGTGCCTGTTCAGAGTGGTTACTAAGCATTACTTTTATTTGTCCACCACATTTTTAAACGTTTTTTTGATTCTAATTCTTATAGAATGATTACATGTGACTAACTTTTCTGAAAGTTACCTAATCAAATTCATATTCATGGAATTTATATTAATAGGAGGCAGGACTTTTAAATATTTACTACTCACTCTATGTTCCTCCAGTCTCCTCTGTTAGCCACTGTGAGAACAGGTGCTTTTTTTTGGGCCAGGCTTTGAAGTACACCTTGGATAACATTTTCTATTGCTTCAAGGACCTCAGAACTGAAACAAAGAGAATTAATGACACAGATCTTATGGTAAAATCTAGCTCTACCTAAAGTTTTATCAACTATCCCACTCTTGGAAAAATCATGTGAACCAAAACTGCTTACAGCATACCTTAGTTTCAGAAATGTGGAAGAACACTTTCATTTACTAATTTTCTTTCTCAGTTTCCCTAAAACCTTTGCCTTTCCACTGCAAATGCCTGACTAGAGGACACAATTTAAAGTATATTTCTATTCAGTCCTGTAACCGTCCAATTTTTCAGCTGAACTTCTAGACCAACTGGCTGCTTTGTGACTAATGATTAATGTTTTACTATAAATGAGGTAATATTGGGTTTGGCCGTGATTTTGGCAAAGTTGTTTTTAAAGGCTATAAATTTAAAAAGTGTTCAAGAGTACAAATACTTCCTGTTGTACCATTGCACATTAACCTTTTGATCTGCTGCCCTGAACAAACTGCTAAGGATTTTAATTACACGAAGGCTCAGTCTCAGCAGACGCACCATGGAAAGAATCAAATCTGTATCTTTCACCTAAAAAGACAAAATAGCCTTGCAGCAGATCCCTTACAGCAAAACTCCAGGCTGGTTTGAGTGTTATGACAGATGCTTTTTATTTTCATAAGCAATCTGACTCCAGCATTTCAGCTGTCCTTAAAATTACAAGTGTACTCTGCACTGTCCTAAGTCTAGGTAAGAATTAAAGAATTCATGGAACTTATTTTAGCTCAAAGTTTTATCAGCAGAGTCCAATTCTGTTATTAAATAATATACAGAGAAAAGATGAGTCAGTACCAGTGCACACCACACAAAATGAATTATCTCAAATCAGCAAGAATGGTTTTTAAAAATGAGCTGTCATTAAAGTTCCATTCTATCAGCTGAATAAGTTTCTTCCATTTTATAGCTCAGCTTACACACTCTCTCCACTTTGCTCAAACTAGATTATAATTTTTTAGAGCAATTTAAAGTTCCAGCAGAATAAAAATTATTGTTGAAGACAATAAAAATCTATATGGGCAGATGGATAAAAGAACAGATAGGTAGGAATTGTAAATCACATAATTACTTTAATACCTATAAACATTTTACTTACTCATTTCATCCTGTCCACTTTAACTATCTTAATATTCCAGATGTACTTCAAAATTTGCTGCAGAATTTGCAAGTCCATGTTTCTGTTCTGATCCAAATTTCCCCACTTGTTAGCCAGCAGAAATTGGAAATGTAATATGTAAAATGTAAAACAAGGAGGAAGAGAACAGGAAGTCTGCATGTACCCCCTGCTGATATTCTGTCTCTTTTTGCAGAGATTATCTGAATTTAAATAGGCAAGCATATGACACTGGCCAAGTATGCCTACTTAAAATTCACTGTGGTTTATTTAACAATGACATCTGAGCAGAGAAAGGGAAGGTGCTGCACAGCTCACAGGGGTTGCCTGATCATTTCTAACAGGTTGCAGCAGAGTGGATGCTTGTTTCTATATAGGAGAACTGATCTTCAACAGAAATGGCACAAAATATTAATATTATAGCACCTCTAGCAAGCTGACAAGATGCACAAAAGAAACAGTTACAAACAAAAAACTGCAATGTAAGAAACTAATACACCCCAAAACTTAGACCTGTGTATCGCTGAAGTCATGAGCCAGAGACCAAGAGATCTCCAAATAATAATGTTAATAATATAATTTTCTTTTAGAAATACCTTCACAGTGCTCCCAGATTGTTCAAGCTGCTGAGGCTGATAGACTGTGTGCAGAAAGACTCTTTAAAAATCAATGAGGGCTTTTTTTTTGACACAGTTTTCTGCATTTCTGTAGCCACAGACCTCTTGGAGAGGTCTGAGGGAATGAAGATGCTGTTTGCAATCCGAGACCCCATTTGCTTTTGGTTTGGATTGTTTTTGCTTTAGCATGAGCCTGTTTGGTGCAGTTGTGTCCTACCTACTTAAGCATTACCACAGAAAGAGAGCAGATGTGCTATTTTTTACATTTTTTACCTGGGGACCTGGCTCTCCTGAGCAGACAGACTTGTTTCCCTGAAGCTGGCCTTGTTCCCAGCTGGCATTTCAGTGGAACACAGACCGTGCCCCTCCATTAAGGCTGGTGCAGGCCAGTCCAACTTCTCTGGTAGGAAAGAAGCCCTGTTAAAAAAATAGACAAAAAAGGGGTTATCACAGAAACTGGAAATGTTAATTAGAGAGACAAAAAAGGGGTTATCACAGAAACTGGAAATGTCTCCTCAGCTTGCTGGATGTAAAATTCATGACCTGAACTCAAACCACAGGGTCACAGAGAAAGGGCAGAAATTTGCTGTAGAAACCAAAGTCAAGGTTTTCCCACCTTTTCTCCTGAACAACTGAGAGTTCTCCCACCCTTCCAGACAAACCAAGGGCTTTTCCTGCTCTTCCCGACCAACCAAAGGATTCTCCCACTCTTCTTAATTGACCAAGGACTTTTTCTTCTGTTCCAGCATGACCGAGGGCTTTTTCTGGCCATTCTGACTGAGGGTTTTTCCCGCCCTTCCTGACCAGGCTGAAGCTTTTCCCTCCCCTTCTGATCACCTAAGGGCTTTCCCTATCCTGACTAATCCGATTTTCCCACTCTTCTTTAACCTTCCAAGGGCTTTTCCCTGGAGCAGCTGAGGCTTTTCCCTTCCCTTCTGACCACCTAAGGGCTTTTCCTATCCTGACTAATCTGATTTTCCCACTCTTCTCTAACAGGCCAAGGGCTTTTCCCTGGAGCAGCTGAGGCTTTTCCCACCCTTTCTGACCACCTAAGGGCTTTTCCTATCCTGACTAATCCGATTTTCCTACTCTTTTTAACCAACCAAAGGCTTTTCCCTGGAGCAGCTGAAGCTTTTCCCACCTGTCCTGGCCGACCACGGGCGGCTCCGGCTGCTTTGGAGTCCTGAGGGCTTTTCCCGCCTTTTTCTGATTGACAGGTGCTGGCCCCGCCCACCGTGAGGGGCCGCACTGGACACGACCCTCAGGCTGTCCATGGAGCTCATGTTCAACCACAAACTCCACAGTTGCCAGTTTTTTGGGATAAACCCAACCAGGCTGCCTGGAAAGCGGCCAAACAGCTGATTTGTACCTTACTCATCCCGCCATTTTCCTCTTCCCGTCGTTTTTGTCTTCCCACCATTTTCCTCT
>VXBR01008957.1:82650-105630 GCA_013400215.1 Cisticola juncidis
CAATTTTCCTCATCCTGCCAATTTTCCTCTTCCCTCCATTTTCCTCATCCTGCCATTTTCCTCATCCTGCCATTTTCCTCTTCCTGGGATCTCAAATGTCTGCTCCTGACTGGCACAAAGCTGAGGGAGACGAAACACCAGTGCAGCTCCAGCTGCATGTCCTTCCATGTCCTTCCAAATCCACGTCCTTCCCCAAAATTCAGCTTCTACTGAGATTAAAGATCTAACGCTACTTTTGATCGTTTGCCTTCAGCGTTCCCAAAGTTTATGACAGTCTTGTGATGTGCTGTCAAATCTTTCTCAATACTCTGTTAAAGTCTTGTATTCTGAACAAACAATAAAGTTCTAAGAGTCATGAATCACTGGCTTCCAGAGAAGATGAAATTTAAGAAAAGAGTTGTAAGGTTATGGCTGAACTGGGATTGTTACTCATGTGGCATCCCCGGCCAGAGTGACACAGCCAGACACAGATGGTGAATTTGGGAAGAAATCCTGCACATTCTGAGTATTTTGGTGCATTTCATCTTTAAACATTCAGCTTTTTCTACAAACAAATCCAGCCTTTCACTTCAAAATGGTTAAATTAATGGTGATTGCAAAAAGAAAATGCAGCATTCCTGGGAGTCCTGGTGTTGGCCAGAGGAGCAGCCCCCTGGAACTCCTTGGCACTTTTTGGTTCTGCAGTGTTTATTTGTGCAGAGATCAGGGTTTCTGCACCTCAGCTCCATGGCAAAACCCCCAAATATTACAAATTTAAACTACTCTTACCTTCTCAGTTATCATATGCCAAGGTGTATTTTCAGCTCCTAACTATGTCATCATAATTGATTCCTCATTCGAGGTCTCCCTGAGAGTGTTAGAAGTTACTTAGGAGATAAATATCTTAAAGCTTGTCCTTTCTAGGGAAAAATTTTCAAAGCTCCCTTCAAAGCTGTTGATAACATCATGTTTAGTGCACAGCAGTCAGCAGTACTGGGAGCTGTGCTCAATCCAACTCACAGCCAACAGCATTTCACACATGGTGATGCTTAGACTTGTTAGCAACTTAGATGATGTAGTTTTTAAAATGTTCCTCCATTAGCTACTGCCACTGAACCTTTCTTCTTTGGTACTCATATGAATGAGCAATCCAAATCCAGCCTGGTAGGTAATTATAAAATTCATGCATTGATTTATTCAAGGAAAACCTCAGGCTACAGTGATATGAGCACAAGGTGCTTCAATTAACAGAGGAAAGCCAAAGGAAGGGGAATTAATAAGTGGAAATTTTCAGATCTTTCATCTTAAGTCTTTGGCCTTTAGGTATCTTGAGATCACTCCGGAAATATTTATGTAAAATCTCTGTAGCTCTTTCCAACAACTCAACATCAAAATCAACAGATTTTGTTTGATATGGAACTGCCAAAATTACACCATGCCCCCAGCAACAGCTTGCAAACAAAACTAAATACATCAACTTATGAGAAGCCAATTTAATGACTGACTTCCTCACAGCATCAAACAACAATCCTAAGAAATCCCAACTAAAACACTTAGTGTTTATATCTGAATTAACAAAAACAAGTAACAATAACAACAATTTCCATGCTTCCAACTTCATACTGCACACATATATGTAAATATAAATATATCTAACCAGATAAATTTGTATCCAGAATATGATATGTAAATGAACTAAAATCAACAAATGGGCTAGCAGATTATTTTCCTAGATTCTTCTTTATTTATTTTCCCTTTTTAAAATCTTGTTGAAAACCTGCCAAAATTAAATTGCAAATATCGATGGGAAGAAAGAAGTGAAGGCAGCAGTGGAGGGATGCAGTTCTCTCATCCTGCCTCTACCAGGCTGTGCAGTAGATGGCACCACAGGTGCCAGAGAAAGTATTACCATTCAGAAACTGTTAAATTTAACACTGAGATGAAACAGGAGCAACATCTATCACCTGCCAATTACACAAAAAAATCACTGATCTATTTTTAATTAACAAAGCCCAGAGAAATAGGAGATGAAATATCATTCGCTGCTAGGAACTCACTTCAAATGGGATATCTCCTTCCAAATAACATTAGTGGTTAAAAAGAACAACCCAAAAATATTGCATGTTTGCAGTCTACCTGGCTCCAGAGTTAGAAACACCTGCAAATTATTTATTCTGTGAGTTAAATCACTGTCAGAGGAAGTGGGGTTTTGTTACCATCCCTTCTTTTGGTATTTTATCTTTCAGCCAGAAATAAACTCTACAGACCATTCTTAAAAGGAAAAGTACCTTTCATCTAACTTCTGTCAATTTTGAGATCCATATTTTCTAATGCTTTTAGGGATAGTAAAGTGTTTTTGGTGGCAGGGCAAAATAGGAATTTGAGACAAAGAAACACAAAGTAAATTAAATGAAAGATTACATTTTATTGATTAGTATAAATTCCATGTGCAGGCATAGTAATTAAGCCACAAACAGGCAGCACTGTATGTCTGAACATTTGAACACATGATTCTTACATGCTGAGAAGTCTGAGCTTGCCCAGTACTATCTTAGTTGCTATTCCTCCCTCTCTCCTGAACTGGTCTCACACTAAGCTAGGACACTCCTCCAGCCTATTAGGAAAAATTCTGATTAAAAAAATGTGTGTGAAATATGTTGGAACAAACAAATGAAAGATATTTGTACTAAAATATAACTGGAAAGCAAGAATGACTTTTATTCCATGCTCATATGACAGCTTGAAAATAGCAATCCTGAAAACAGCTGCACCATTTCTTCTGGCTTTCAAAAAGTAAAGTGTCTCATTTTCTCTTTTCCTTTTGTTGGCAAAATCCTAGAAAGCATGAACACTCAGGTGTGGTTTTACTCTTTAAATACAAAAATGCCACTGCTGTACATTAAAACTATTTGAAATTATATCTGCTGCATTTATGGAAATGCTACACTAGTGGTGTCACGACCCCAAATTTCTGCCAACAGGTAAAACTTGGGGTGGACTTCAGACAGTTGTGATTAACTATTTAATAATCCCTGGGGAAAATGAAGTCAGAGGATGATGTAGGAGTTCTGACACTGAGTACTGTGGGCCCTATAAATGGTGGGTGGGGCAGTTGATTAACATTCTACTTCATTTTTGGAAGTCTAGATTAAAATCAATCTTATGTCATTCTTTAAAATGCATTCAGTGATTTTAATTAAGCTATTAATGTTAATTGGTCCACACCACAAAAAGGCCAGGGGCACTGATGTAATTTTGGATAAATGACAACCTTTGCTTTTGAGGGTCTTAAGACTCAGTAGAAAGTATATCAAATAAAAAAGAGCATGAATGTCTTGTCTTGTTTTTTCTTTTTTCTTTTTCTTTTTCTTTTTCTTTTTTTTTTTTTCTTTTTTTTTCCCTACTGGAGAAGAGAAAAGCCATAATGAATATAAACATGAATACAGCCCCAAACTTTTACTGAGCTGTTGCACAAGCAGTTTTATTTTGCAGTGAGATTGCTGGTCAGCCTTCATTGAAGACTCTGTGCTGCTTTTTTAGGGTACAGTTTGAGCCCACTAGAACATTTTTCCAAGTCTTTCTGCACAGACCATTCTTTTCTCTGTTGTCAGAGCAAACTCAAAAGGCTCAGCTGGATGTCACTGCTGTGACCCTTCCCCTGTTCTTGGGCATGGAGGAAGGGGTGACATTTTACCTGTTTTGCCTTGTCCCACTGCTGCTGGCCAGGACAGCAACAAAACTTGTTAGATTTAGTTTGATGGATCTTCTTCCAGGCAACTTTTTCCTGCTGCTTTAGGGATCTGGGAGGTGCTGGAGCAGAAGAATCACCCAGATGTCCCCCAGCCAAAGGTGTGTACAGCTCACAGCCACGTGGAGGTGTTAATGAAATGTCTGTGTAATAAAACTGGGGAGTCTGTGCACATAAATACACATTCCTGTAACATAAAGTTCTCCCTGACTGATCTCATGTGCTGTTCCCAAAGGGATTCAGTGCAGAATTTGGGCCTTAAAGAATTGAATAGAACATATTTACATTATTCTCTAAAGAGAAAAATCTTCTGGCAGAAACAGGAGTTTGGAGCTGTTGACTAAGGACTTTTCTACACTGGAAAGTGGACTGGAATTGCTATTGCAGGATCAGCTATTCTACAATGACTTATTTGACCCATGACTTTTCCAGAATAAAATATCCACACAGGGAGCTATTATGGACAGTTTATTCAGAAATAACTATTGGTCATTTTTCCCCACACAGAGAAATGCAGTGTCCATGCACAGCTGTAGTAAGCTTGGGTTATTTTTACAGAAAAATACTTCTTTTCTGATATATAACATATGGCAAAATGGGAAAGTAGAAAGGGAATTTTGAATAAGATCATGATGCAATTGATTAAGACCCTTTATTTAATTTACTAATATAAGTTATTATAATTTACTATGATTATTTATGTACTAAGAGGATCTCTACATCTGCAAGGTTATGTCCATTACAGGATGTTGCATCAGTTTAACGAAATCATTAAAAAAACTCCTCATTTCTAATTAAGTCAGTGCAAAAATATTAACAAAATTACTTGCTGTAGACTTATTTGGATCTGACATCTCAGTCTTCAGCCTTGTGGCAACATCATGTATGTTGTTAGAAAGAAATATACAACTGCATTTCTGCAAAATCCAGGCTTTTTGGGTGTTAGCCATTCATTTTAATAAACAATAAATGAACAAGAAATAGACATTTGCTGCTGCCAGAAGTACCTTTGCTCTGTTAAGAATTCCTGTTCATGCCTTAGGAACAGATGGATGACAAGTGGATCTAGCACTTATTAACAGAATTCTTTTCTAAAAATCTGATGTAGTGTTAATTTATTTTTTCAACATTTTTCTGCAGGTCCTCTACTCTGTAATGTTACAGGGTCTCTCGTGCATTGTACTGGAATTGCTTCCATGTTTGGATCCACCATGTTGGAGTTTTGAGTGCCAGGAATGCAAGATTGGGACTCTAACATTTCAAGAAGAATTTTAAAAAATATAGACAGTATATTGCTGAATATACCATCAACCATCCCTTAGTCCTAAGAAAATAACATCTAAAGCTTTCTTTGTAAATTTAACTGAAGGTTATCTTTCACCCCTTTAGTGAAGTTTGATACTTCATCAGAAGGAAAATTAACATGCTCATCAACCAGTCCAGATTCTTAGGTGGTGGGAGAGCTGGATGAGATCATATCCTCAGCAAAATTATGGAATGCTAGGAAGCAAATCAGGAGAGCCAATTCCTAACTCTCATTTTAACGATGGGGTGCCTCATGTTAGTCATGAAGTGTAAGCAAATAATAGGTGTTGCTGAACAGCTGCTCTTGCACTATATTGGCTCTTCCCTCTGAAAGATTCAAACAGGAGAGAACCATTCCTTTACATTTTAAATACATTGATTTTCTACATATTTCAGCTGTTTTGTGATGGTCAATACATCAAAATCTTCATTTTTTGAATGTATTTTGAAGAACAAGGGCATAGCCTTTCTGTTGTTATGGGGTAACAAAAACAGTCTTGATTTTTATTTTTTTTGTCTGTGTTGCAGATCATTCCCTTTTCTGTTTGAGAGCTAAATGGAAAGTGAACTTTTACTCTGAAATTATACACTTCAGTATGCACATATGGCACACTTGTAATAAACATATTAAATTATATACTGTGATGCTAAAGCACTGTAATAAAGTACAAGCTGCTGAGTGTTTGAGAAATTATGAAACAATTGTTTTCAAGTTTTCATAACTGTAAAATCCCCAAATGGACTTGATGTTTGAGAGACATTTCTGTGCAACACAAAGGCATAATTTTCAAAAGAAAAATGTGTAAGTTTTGCCAACTGACCTCCTAGGTAGAGACTTGCCCATAAATGCAGGAGGCAGATTGGTGCTAACGATATGTAAAGTTCATCTTTGTACTCGATTCATTCTCACTTCATTACTGGCAAGATTAGTAATAGCCAATTTGCATTGATTTATACCAGCTATTTACAGTCCCCAGGGCACAGAAGTTATTCATCCATGGAAAAACCTGTCATACTCTCCTTTTTTCTAGTCATGCCTCTATCTATGTGGTAATAGAGGGATGGAGTTTCTGCCTCTGGTGTGTCCTGCACAGAAGCCAATGTCTGCAAAGCCAAATAAAACAGAAAAACATGGCTTTGCCAGTAGCCAGGATGGTGACCTGAAGATCACAATGAGAACAAGGCTGAATTCTCAAACCCTCTTTTGCAGTGATTTGAACCAGCACAAGCAGCTCTCTGACACCTCTGTGTACCAGTCTGGCAAGGAAAAAGGCAGTGATGGAGCAGAGCAGGGACCTGGCAGTGAAGCTGGATTAACTCAGATAGATGGGGATGGTTATGCTGTGCCCAATTTTGGCTCCCCCAGTCCAAGTGCAGAGCAGAGAATCCACAGGAGGTTCAGCAGGAGGAGCTGGGATACTCTGGGTCAAGAGCACAGCATTGAATTGGAGGGACTGAAGGTGCTGGGCTTGTTCTGGCAAAACAGAGGCCAGGGAATGCTCTCTGCCAGCACAGCAGTCACAGAGATGACAGCCAAGCTCAGGGTTGGTGGTGTCACAGCACAGAACAAGGAGCAATGGCCACAAATCACAGTGTGGGAGGGTTGGTTGAAAATCAGGAAAAAATGTTACTAATTTTCCAGGCATTCTTTGAAAAGCAAAACCAAAACCCCTGCAAAAATTACAAAAACAACACCCAGGTATGAGTACTGCTGAAAAACCCAATAGAAAATAAAAACTTGCCATCCTCACGTTTCTTCTTGTTTCAGATATCTCCTACATTTAATGTTACACAAATTACAGTATTACACATGTTTCATCATACATATGCTACGTGGTTTTGTTTAAAATTCTTTGTATGCAATTAGTAGTTGACAGAATGCCATTTTTTGTTTGAGAAATGAATTCTTTTTCTACAGGCAAACCTCAGTAGTGCTTAATTTGAGATGCAATATTGACTATCTCTGAATCAAAAACTAGTTCTTCACAATGGATTCATTCAATTGTTTGGGCACTATTGCATCACCGTGCCCAATGAGATTAAAAAAAAGTTGGAAAAAAAAACTCAGCTGAAAGGAAATGGGAAAACTCTATTGGCCCAAAACCCATGAACATGCTAATTAACTAGAAGCAGTTACTTGAATAATCAAGGCAGGTTTTTTCTTGTATTTATTACCTGCACTTTCAGGTATTTGTTACATCAGCTGTGATATTTATCTAAGCATTGGTTTAGAACACTGCATGTGTGCGAGAGTAAAGGGGTTAATTCTGATTACTCAAATTGCAGATATTCCATTTAAGGACTTTGTGACACCAGCAAGTTTTCACCTTTCCCTCAGGATTTTAAATCCACTAGCACTTTTCAGATGGCTTATAGTAATCTTAGTGCTTCCCAGACACAGTTCCAGCCATTCAGCTGTTCAGTACCCACTGAGAAAATTGGTTTCCTTTCCTTTGCAACTCTTCAGTTTCCACAGACCAGTGGTTAATGCTTTCAGTACAGACTCTCTATTCAACAAACACAAAATGTTTTCAACATGGGGGACATAATTATCTCTACAGTGTTAAAACCCAAGGCGTGGATTTGCCTACAGGCAAACTAAAGCTTTCTGCACAGAAAATTTGTAATGGTAAAAATAATGTCTGGAGATATATAAATATAAATTTATGCTTTATTACATAGTGTTTGAACCTTTTCTTTTTTAAACTCATTCCTGAGAGTTTACAAAGTCCATCAGCTTGGATCTGATTTAACAATGTCTCTATGCTTCAACATACTGCTCCAAGGACTTATGAGTCCTCACATAAATTTCCTTGATGAGAGAAGCTTTTGTACGAACTTCTTAAAACAGTTGGCAACAAAATATAAGAAACATCTACCACACTTCACTGGATTGGATTAAGGGATGAAAAAGTAAGAGGAGAGCAAACACCACAACACTTTGTAGTCCTGCTTGACAACTAAGGGATAAATTGCATCCTGCCTTCTATTCTTAATAAAAAACATAAGACCTATTATACTTGTTAATCCAAAGTCCACCTAGACTAATATTCTCCTTCTGACAGCAAGAAATACTGGAGATCATGAGAAAAGTACAAAACCAGTGTTTGGTGATGTATTCCCAACATGTTTGTGACTGAAAGACTTCTGGAATAACTTGTGGGATTTTGTATTCAAGGACTTCTGGTGGTGTGATTCAGGTATTGGGATTCAGAAAGAATTTTGGCTATCAGAACTTGGCTGGAAGCTACACATTCTCTCTATTCCTTTCCTTCCTCCCTATTTGTCAGGTTGGCAATCAAAGGAAAAAAAATCCAGTTTTAAATTCCTTAACATCTGGGTGTACACAGGCAGGTTTTACCTCCTCTATATCCCTGCAGTGCTGCTGATATTTCAGCCCATGAGAACCTGAGATCACAGTTTGGCTTCAAGGAAATTCAGTGTACTGAAGCAGGAGGCACACCACCTTCTGTCATCACTGGAGGGAACATTTTTGCCCCAGCTTGACAAAGAACTTGGGTGTCATTAAGATAAAATAGATTATGGAGAATTTGATATATGTGTAAATGCTTCCAGATATTTAATCAATGGGGAAGCAGTGGAACAGGTTTAGGCAGCCTACAGGTTGATGACCTGTTCTGATAAAACCTGGCTGGACTATTGAAGTCATTCAATATCCATCCCTGCAGTTTCTCATGGCCAGCTACTTATGTGGAGCACAGATTCCTGATTTTATTACCTTTTAACTTGCCACCCTCATATAGGTTATTGGAATGGGATATCAGAAATTAATCTGAAAGCAACAGTGAAATTTTACCTAGTCAAAAAGACCCCCAAAAACCTCAGCAATAAACAACCCCCAAAAATGCTTAAAAAACCCCCAACAACATAACCAAACTATTATATATATCCAGATTGGGATGGAGAGGAGGAAACTGTAAGAAATATTGGCTATGAGTCCTACTATATGCATAGACATGAAATCTTGGCTGCCCACTATATGAGCTAAAAGGTTGGATAGTAACAGTGCTCTAGAAAAGATTGAACCCTGGGGCTTTCTGCGAGGCAGTGATGGATTTAATGAGCTGGGTGTGTCTAGAGGGAATGAAGGAGATTTTTCTCAGGACGTGCCTGTACTTGAAACTGTGTGCATCTGTGTTAAATGATTTGAAAAAACTATTGTGTGATCAATGAGACACACACACCTCCTCACAACACTGCCCTGCACTCATGATGTTCTTATTTCTGTCATTACAATTCCTCCTGCAATCACAACAGGCTTCTTAGGAGCTTGGTTTAATTTCTCATCTTGTTTAAACTCCTTTAGTGTTTTGTGTTATTTACCACATGTTCAGCTGTGAACCATTTCATCCCTTCCCTGTTACAAATAGAAAGAAATCTGGCAGATTAGCGTGCAACTAAAACAAAAATGCCCAGTGAAAAGGCTGATGCTATGGTTTTGCCTCTGAGCAGCAGGCTGCATTAAAAAGCACATTTCCATTTACGCAACAGAAGATTTTGTTAGTCAATAAATCCCTGCAATCTCAGAGGAAAGAATTAATCTTACATAATTGGCGTTTTGTTTCAGGAAATGAATTTATACTAAGAGATTCAATCTCTTAATTAGAAAGATTTAGTGTGTTTGTGTTCCACTTAGCAGTTTTATTTGTTCTTTAATTTGCAGGAGTCCATACTGGGAAATAATTGAATGAAAACGCCGAGAGGAAAGGGATGTGCATACCAGGTCTGTGTGCAGACAAGAACCAGGATCTCTTGAGCTCTGCTACTAGTTTTGACTTTTAAAGACCTCAGAAAATCTCTGCACATGTCAGTTCTCTGTAAAATGAAATTCAGCAGTGGGTTATCTCACGAGGCTGATGGAATCCAAAGAAGGAGCAGCTGGTGAATGCACTACTGGTATTACCAATGTAACAAAATCAAAGAGAGCAGGATAAGATTTCACGGATGGGAAACACTGCCTTAACAAGAGCCTTTTTCAAATGTCTTCCTCTCCTGACAAAAGATGAGGAAATTACTTGTAAATGCATTAAATTGTATTATATGAGGGGACAAAAAACAAGCTGCCACCTTTATATTCTGCCAGAAGGAAAAAGCAGCATCGAGCTGTACTAGGTACAAAACTGTTCGTATATTGAGAGTGATCCTGTGTCGAATTTGTGTCCCGTTGTGGGAATTTTGGTTGCAAAAGAGCTGCTGGGATTGTTCTGCAAAGAGCATCCAAGGCTCCGGACCCCCCTGCTCTTCCCAGGATATCTTGGCTTACTCTTTGTGGCTGGGAAATCTGAAAAGAGTTCACAGAAGAGCAACAGGATCAGAATTCCCCTCTCACCTTTTGTTGCGGAAAAAGAAAAGGGTTTGATCCTCTAAAAACTGAACTGAACCACAAACGAACCTGTTACACTCACAAAACAATTTATTTCCTAACTACCAGAGCAAAACTTTTTAACCTTGCTGTTTTCAACCAAGCATAGCCAAATACCTTTTAGAGCTAATCAAAAATCACTCTGGAACTATCATTTGCTATGACTTAAATAAGTATTCCATAGGTTTGGCTTTAGGTTCCATTGAAAACTGATGTAAGGAACCCTCACCCACGGACACAGGCACATATTTCATCCAACCCACCACTACCAGTTCCAGGTCATGCTGATTAATGCTTTTCACATAAACACACTTCTTATTTCAAATGTTAATGCCTTCTTAGTGCAAGGTGAAAGTCTATCCAACGATAGAATCCCTTAAGAGTGTTAATTAAACAGGACAATAATAATCCACTGGTGGTTTATAGTGAGGTGGATTACTAGAGCATAGTGGTTGGTCTGATAGGCATTTATTGCCTACTTAACCATTTAAGTATAACAAAAAAAAATCATTGTGGGACAAAAGGTGATGAATGTTTCTGCTAAAACAGTCCATTAAGATGATTCATTAACATTACAAAGAGGTCTGCAGCCTGTGTGCCACTTGGAGCCTTTAAAAGTCTGGGAAAGTGAGAGGCATTACCATAGGAAATGCTTTATGCTAAATGTGCGCTGATAGAATCTAAAGTCCACTTTCTGCAGATAACATCACTTTTTACATTTTGCACTACAAGGTCTGAGGGATGCTTTGTACTTCTCAGTTCCTCGAGAATGTATCTTGCTAACAGAGGAGAGGAGCAATAAAATCCCAAAGCTCTGGCATACATTGGAGTCCCTCACACTTCTCTTTGAACTGATGGGCCTGGAATGCTGAATCGCTGGTTGCACCACTGCGGAATGACATGGGAGCCATGAGTTATAGTCACAACAGCTACAGCTTTATTAAATGCACACCAAATAAAGCTCCTATAATGATCTTTTCAGGTCAAATAACAGCAGATGCCTGCTGTGTAACAGCAAGGCGGTGTACCGGCCCCGACTGCTGCAGGGATTGTAGGAGGGTTAAATCAGCGTGTAAATGTATCCAAAACAGCAAAAGAGAGTCTTCAGTATTTTCCTAACAAATTATTCCCTGAAAGTGGAGCTAACAAAGCTTGGTTCTTCATGGATTTATGTTGCAGCTCTTACATCTCCCTCTTGGAATAACCCCAGTTGTCCTCCACCATATCCCACTCCAATCCCTCCAGCCCCGTTCACCCCTCAGCTCCCCCCTGCAAGAACATATGCAGGCTCCCTTATTCCCTGGGGAATACCGTAGCATGCCTTGGCATCTTCTCCAGCCATTCCTTGACTTTTGTTTTTGATTTGGCAGCTGAACGAAGCAGTGTTTTCACCAAGGAATAGCAGAGCAATGTGAAAATCAGTTGAGAGCCTTGCTGCTGTCAAGCACAATGAACAATTGCTGAACTCTCCCTTCTCCCTCAGCGGGAGAATTAAAGAGGATTCCTTCCTCTCCTTAGATGCTAATTCTTGCAAAACTGGTAGGGACAACTGGTGTCTCCAAATCATCTACATAACCTGTGACAAATGTGTCAACATCTTGGAAACTGGGTCAGACAAATAATTAGATTGTGTAAGTGATTTCCCTGGGGAACCAGACTAAGAGGTGTGATAGGATCTGCACTGACCAGAAGTCAGTAGAATCCTGTTTACAGTGTGTGCAGCACCTGTCCAGACTACTTGCACGGTCTCAAAAACAAGCTGGACCAGGTTCTAGGAGCACAACAAGACACTTGCAACAGACCTAATAAATTCTGCTTCTCAATAGATAATTACCCTGGTTTATTTCTCAGTCAGCAAATTAGCACAGCTACACCAAATCCTGGGCTGGAGATGACTGGGGTAGATTTGCTGTCCTTACATGGCACGAATTTTCACTTCTAGATACTTCAGTTTAAAGTGAAGCACTACAGATAATGAATCTGAACAAAAGCTGAGGGACATGTGTGACATCAAACACATCAAACGTAGCTCCCTCCTATACTGTTCAAATCTTCTAACTGCTTGGGCAAGCAGCATTTAATGTCTGGTGCCAAATTTATTTCCACTTGATTCTTCTAGGAAACAAGGCATTGACTGCATTCATTATCTGTGACCAGGCTTTATTACAAAGTGCCCTGTCCTGCATTTACAGAAATGGGATAACTGTTTCCAAGCAAGGCCATTAACCCAGTAATCCAAAAACCAGGCTCAGACGTGGTAAACACATTTCAGATGAGCTCTGCTGATTAATGAATGGAGAGTGCTGAGGTGTGGAGCTGTGTCTGGTGAAACTCATGCTCCCCACCTCTGCAAATGCCTTTAGAGCACCAGGGACACTTGCAAGTCTCAGACCTTAATCAATAATTCCTAAAGGTGCCCAGGGCTGGGGAAGCTCCTCTGTGGGAGGATCTGGGTGTCAGACAGACGCAGGAAGGGAGGAATACAAAACAGTGGGAGGCTGGCAGGAGCACAGGCTAAACCAGAAAGAGAAGCTGAACACGTGTGTCCAGTGGCTTGATGAGATTCAGAGTGGGAACAAGGATGAAAGGATTGGATTTACAGATCCCTGTTTGCAAAGCAAAGGAGAAGGGTTGAAATTTCAGCCTTTCAACATGTTTTCTGAATTTCCCCCCCCCCCACATACTGAATTTAGCCTAATTTCAGTAAGAGCTGAGAGACAATCATCATCTTTTTATATTTTACTCTTGATATTCCTTACCAAGTTCCCACAAGTTTACCCAGCAGATTTTGTCACCTCACACCACACTTCACTTACAATCTCTTCTTCAACCTACAAAAATACTGAAGGTAAATAGCTCACATCAGTAGAATACAGAGGTAGATTTCACCTCAAAAAGCTGGTTGAGAGTTTTTGGACAAAGTGCTTTTTTCCATCAGAAAATGCTAACTTGCAAAAGAAAAAAAATAAAGCCTATTGCCATGGAAATACAATTGGGTAGGTTCAGATATTTCCATCAGAAAAAAAATTGTTCTGAATGAGAATGGAGTAGATATATGGATGGTATTTTATTAGACTCCCAAAGTCAAAAGAAAACCCAAATATATGCTAGCAAACAAACAAACACAACAGAATAACTGTCTATTCTCCATGCAGCTCCTTTATTTTATTTTAAAAAATAAAATAAAATTCCCCAGGCTGAAGAGAAACTGCCTGATGAAACAGCTGGTGACTAAGTCTCACCTATGAAGCACAGAACTCCGAGCAAGCTCTTTTTCAACCCACTACAGAGCCCAAATTTCAGTCTGACAAAAATAATGTTGAAAACATTATGTCAAATGTCTGCTCCAAATCCCATAAAGCACTCCTTGGCCAGGGCCCAAGTAAATACCCTAGCCACTGGATGTTGGCTATTCTGGGATGTCTCATTCTTTCTATTCATGTTTTGTTTTTTAAATCATTCTGTGACAAATCTAAAACAAATGTCAAAACTGTTAATTTTTTTATACACTAGATTTTTTTTTCTGTTTCTGGACAACTCTAGTTCTCAGTGCACCACCCTTAACTCTTTAATTCATTTCTTCTTTTATAATTTGGTCCAGCTTGCTGGCTTTTAGAAGAGTGAGAGACACTTAGCTCCTGCATAGGGAAAATTAATTTGATTTGGGCATTCTGTATTGTCCTATATCACTGATTTTTAAAATTACTTCACAGGCCTTTGGAGCCCACTTGCTGCTTTTACAGGGATCCAGAAAGGTAAATAAGACACATTGCTTTGGCCTGACATAAAGAATTGGCTACCACCAAAGTCTGGAAATTAGAAAAGATTAAAGATCACTGCTTTATACAAATCTACCTGTGTCCTACTGCTGTTAGTATAGGCTGAAATCTTGCAATAAGCTTTTATTTGCACTGGGATAAAAAAACTATTAACATTATTAAAAACTAAATGAATCACAACTTTTTTTGGAAGAGAGTAAGAAGAATATTTTGGCTCAGGAGATGCATGCATAACCAGATCCATCAATTTCAAGAGAAAGCAATTTTACAACAGTCAAAGTTAATATAAAGTTAATGTTGTTACTTTTTCCTCATTTACCCATACAAAAACTGGATAAAATTATCATCTGGCACCCTTATTTTTCATGATTTAAAGTTATCACATCTCTAATGTGATCCCTAGGCATGAGAGTGGCTAATCAAAACACTAAATAAAATCTACCTGCTTTACATAACATTAAACAGTTAAAAATATTTTTTTCTGATTGATTAATTCCCATAAATTTATTTAGATAGATATAAAAAAGGTGTTTTTTCTTTTGTCTATCCACTTTGACTCCTCTGAGGCAGCAAATTTTAGTCAGATACAGTTAATATCTTCTTCCTAGAAATTTTCAGTAAAAACTGTCTTCAAATGTGTATTTTTGAGAAGAGATGTGAGAAAACTGTACCTTCATGCTATCACATTGCAGTTACCCTATTTAATCCTGAAAACTAGAGCTACCAAACACTGCATCACTCCTATGTGCCTCAAGAATAACAAAAATAAAAGCAGATTAATGGAAAGACGGGCATGTGCTGCTGTAGAAAGAGCATTTTCACAAAAGGCAGGGTCAGCTCTCAGCTGCTGTTCCTCAGAACTGTCCTTTAACAGGAGCATTTTCTCTGTGCTTTAACAGGAGCATTTTCTCTGCCCCCAGCACAACAATGCGGAAAAGACAATGAGTCTCTGCAGTTTATGAGCTCCCTCATGGCCAAAGTGCTCTTCCATACCTACCAAATATAGCAAACAGTAAATGCTCAGCTTCTTGTTCTTGCCCCAAGGCTTAGAAAGAACTTGCAAATCCTCTCAATTCGCTTTTCGTCCCCATTCCTTCCATTAGACTTGCTAACAGTATCTCTCACAAAGATTCTTTTGTTTCTGCTGAAAATCTCTTCAAGATTTCTTTGACTTTTCTCTTTCTCTCAGTATCCTGTGGCAGGGCCCTGGACCTTCATCCTGGGACTTACCCAAATCCTTCCTTTTTTCCAAGATGCACTAAATCCCACTCTTTTACAAAGGAAGAGTGTAGGCACTGTCCCTAAATATAAAACAAAACCTTTGAGCTATGAACTGCTGAACTCCTCCCAGAAATGGCAGAGTGCCCTCAGACCCCCATCACAAGGTGGGATTTTTAAGATGTTCTGAATATTGTTACTTTTCTCCATGATTTAGCCTTTACTCAATATGTACTTCCTTTCTTAATGGATGTTCTCTCTTCTCCTTCCTCGATATCTCCCTGTTTCCAAATAAAGCAGTAGCCTATGCTTTAAGTTAGAAATACCCTAATTAAATCCGATATTAGAACACAACTCCCAACTTCTTTCAAAAGAAACTGGAATTTCTACTTGCAAATGTAGCCAGTCTTATTCCCAAATCCTCCAAATTAGGGACTTTTGCTGTCTGACTTGTCATCTTTTCCCAATTACAGACAGTAAGATGCTCCGTAAACAGGTTTTTGTTGAAGTGGAAGGTCTCCTGTGCTGCTCTCTTCATGTATTCAGGACATGGAAATAGGGACAGGAATAATCAGGAAATGATTCAAAATCTCCTCATCTGTGTGAGGACACACGGCCTGTGCTGCACGTACCCTGCAGTTACTCAGCTGGAGGAGCCGGGGTTTGGTCCTGTGTGGTTTCAGTTTATCTCCATAACCTCAATTTCTGTAGACATTAAACAACTGAAACCTTTACCCTGCTCACATGTAACCCACAAAGATGGTTATTTACCCCAAAACAAATGTGAGGATCTTTCTGGAATGTAAAAATCTTAACTTCTCATGAACTTAACAGACAGCAAATTTTCCCAAGGAAAGAAGTTAAATTTTTATATGGAACTGTAAATAGTCTATTTTATAGCTCCGTGATTTAAACAAACAAACAAACATACAAACTGCTTCCTTCTGCTCTTTTGCCGGCAATCCAAATATTTAGCGCTCTTTATAGGATGCTAACTGTGGAAATCCATGCTTTTAAATTATGCTTTTTGGGTGCCTTGAACAACAAAAACAACAGATTCTCTCTTGCGGTCAGACCACCAGAGCGGAGTAAAGTGCAATAACTCTGAGAGTTTCTGCCCCATGTTCTGCTCTGCTTGTCCTTTTGAAAGGGGGCTCAATGAAGAGCCTTGTTGAGACCTCCGCTGGTGCCACTGTTTATAGAGGGGGTCATTAGGAACAGTTTAGTCAGAACAAAAGGGGTTTTGTGTCTATTGTCCCGCTTGCAGTTTGACGATGTCTTAACTGAAAAATTATCTTAATAGTCTAACAGTATATATTCGCCTATGGGGCTCAGACAACTGCAGAAAGGGCTTTGGATGAATGCTGAAAAGATGCACTTGACAAAGCCAACTCAGTGCACGCTGAGCACCATTTAGGAAGCGCATTTTTTCTGACTGAAAACTTAGAAGTGCCAGTCTGGGGAAGATAAACTCCTACAGCACTGCACTCCCAGCGAAAGCAGCCTCCACAAAAGGGACAGCAGTGACACCGAGCGCCCCGCACTCAGCCACGGGGAGCTCCAAACACACAGCGCGGCATCAGCATACACCACAGAGGAAATTGCCTCTTCAGATTATTTTAATATCCTCCTGATTCATGATTTTGTGCTGCTAAAGTCTGGGAAATTGCTTCACACAGCCTCTCGTAATGTGCAAACCTCCTCCCTGGGCCGGACCGGGAGCTGGAACCTTCCCCCAGCCCTGGAGCTGGGGCCAAGCCCTGCTTCCCTGCTCTGCTTGGGAGGGGATTTTTGTGGCCAGGGCTTTAGACAGTCAAATGAATCTCCAGCTTCCATCTTCCTTCAGATTGGTTCAGAAACGCTGCTATAAATCACCACAGATATAAAGAAAGTTATTTTAGAGGCAGAACCAGAGACAAAGAAAAAAATGCACATTGTGTCTCTGCAGCCCCATGCAGCTCGGAACTGGCAGCTCAAAGCTTCAAATTGGAGTGGCTCTAACGTGTATTCAAAATAAACTGTGAAAATTATTGTTCCTATGGAAATGAAATATAAATAAAATTAGGAGCTGAGACCATATAAGATAATGTTGGACCAAATTCTGTTTCCTGCTTATTGAAACGCACAAGATAAGCCCCAACAGGAGAGAAGCTGCGGGGTGCAGCTGTTGGATATAATCCTGCTTCCTACAGACCTGTAAAAGCAGCAGTCTCCAAAGATCTCCCTGCTCCAGCAACACGAGTTTTATGATTCAGGGGCATGGTACATATGGTTTAGCATACACACCCCAATTTTCCATGCAACCTCCCCTGTTAGGATTACTAATACTTGTGGTATGAGTAGTTTGTACAGCAGCTGTGCAAGGGTTATGCAAGCATTTATGTACACATTGGAATAAAGGCACAAAATAATAGTTCTTTTGAGGTATTGCTCTGCACCTGCCTGGAGAGAAAAAGAAAAGCCATCCAAATTCATCCCATTGCGTTTACAGGGCAGGATCAGTTATTTTGTTACCTTTGAAAAAAATGAATATATTTTACATGCTTTTTGTTCAGTATGAAAATAGCAAACATCTCTGCCTTTAGTGAATGCAAACAGCAGAAAACTGAAAAAGACATATGTTAACAAGAAGAATCCTGAATGTCTGTAGGAGCAAAGATCACCGTTTATTGTAAGAAAATGTAACAACTAAGCAGATTTTCAGAGGAACATTTCCAAGGTGCTGCAGCACGGCTCAAATCCGCTCCCAGCAGTGACGTCCGAGCTGGTGCCCAGCGTGGCTTTTCACAAATAAAAGCCTGAGATCTCAGACGTTCAGATTACAATGTTACCAACGAAGGAAATAGCTGGGCTTGTGCCAAAAGCGTCAACCAAATCAAGTGTGCACACAATAATTTCATGGTACAAAATTAAATTCAGTTTTCTTCGAGCTGCTTTGGCAATATTGGAGCCCACATTAAGCAGTACTCCCATGCCTGGATCTATGCTGCAGAAATGTATTAGTTACATAAAGTTCAAAGAGATTATTGAAGTGCACTGGTGTATGTATGCATGCTCATACCAATATATAAACTTATATAGAAATACAGCACAGGCTGATATTCAGGTTGTATAGAAATGTACAATAAATGTAACACTGCAAAAGTTTCAGTGATGTGAACTCATTCCTAATGTTCTCTGAAGTCAACAGCAATAAAAGGTTCCCTGTGGTGAACCAGTTTTATGAAGAGAGAGGCTGAACTGTGAAGGACTGAACTCTGTCCACCTTCCTCAGTTGATGAATATTAAATTCAGAGCCATAGCCTCATTTCATAAATCCTAAAAATTTATTTTAGGCTTTGCTGGCATTCTCAGAAGTAATAATGCCTTTTTCACACCCCAAAACAGAGGTTTCATTTCTGACTCTCCTCTGATCAGTAGCATTGAGAATCAACACTTAATTTTTATAACATGATCAGTATTGCCCAACAGAGCACAGCTCAGCCCAGATCTGTTCAAATTCCTGGATTAGAGTTAAAATAATGGCTTTATCCATAATGTGATTAACTGCATGTTTGTGAATACGTCCTCAGTAATAATGCTGGAGAAATTTTTGATAAGAATGATCCAATAGAACGTAAAAAAATACGTGAGCTAATTACCCATCCTTATACAAATAATAATGCTATTATTTTTGCTGTATAAAAGTTTTTTATGCAAAGGGCATAGACAAACAGCTCAAAATTCCCCAAACACATGCTATTTCAGTGGGACTATTTGGAAGGAGAAAAAAAGTTTGCTGTAATTTAGGACTTGCACTTTGTTCAAGACAAATGAGAGAAGATGCAAAACAGAATGGAAAAGAACCATGGTTAAAGTTAAAAAGAAGACATCAAAGTAGGAAGACAAGGAGCTTGAAACTGAATCAGCAGAAAAGAGGACAAAATGCTTTGTGTCTAATATTTGAAAAGTCATTAAATGAGTTTCTGAGCAGAGCCCACACTTTTTACTGCCCATTTGGTGAAACTGAATGCAAATGGCCAAATTCTGCCCCTGGCATATAACTCAGATGGGTACATGAGGATGACAAGTTCACCAAGCACAAACCTGCACATTTTAGTGCATTTCATGTTTTTAAATCAGCCCTTTATTTATCTCCTAAATAAATACTCCCAAACCTACTGACTTCCACACAAACAAACAGAAAAAATAGTAGTTGGTATTAAACTTGGGTAAGAGTGTGCACATAAAGCTCACAGAGATCTAAAAGTCACAAAAGATAATGTGGCTTGTGCTGAACCCCTGAAACATTGGAAGTTTGTTTTATAGAAATTATCTGAAGCAGCAAGTGCCAACAAACAGGGATTACTTCATCACAAGCATTTCGTTTTCCTTCTCAAGAAGAGGAGGATACACAAAAGAAGTAGAGAAGACTAAGAGGAAAAACTGGTTTCTTAATTGATCCAGGAAGGAGGAGGAAAAAGACAGTGACATGAAGGTGCCAATATTTCAGCAGCCTGTGTGGAACTGATCCCACAGGAAGCAGGATTGGGTTTACACAGCAGGCAGGAAAGGAGGGAAGAGAAAGACGTTGTCCATGAGAAAAAGGTACAAACTGGATTGCCTTTCTGTTTGAAAGGTATTTGAAATTCAAGCTCAGATCTGAGGGCTAAACCACTGAAGTTTGAGCTGCATCATCCTTTATTGTACCCAGCAGAATAAATGCTCCCCTTTGTGGTGTCCCAAAGCAAGATGAAGGCAAGACTTGAGGACTTCACATCAAAAAAGTTATTCTTTCACAAATTCACTTTCTCATCCCATGCTGCTGGCCTGCTTTTGTTATGCTGTTTTAAGTACCCCCATTGCAAACTATCATGCATTTATTAAAAGGTGTACAGGTGCAACAGGACCATAGAAAATAGTGTATAAAAGAGAAAACTTTCCCAACTGTTCCTATAAAAACACAGGATCCAGTTGTAACTTTGCCCCTCTTTTAAGAGTATATCCTGCATTAAATCAGAATATAGCTAAATGCGGCCTAACCCAGACCACTTGGACAAAACAAGAAAGAAACAGTTTCAAACATCACTTTTTCAAGAAATTTGTCAAATCAAGGGTTTCAGGGTTTAGTTTTTGTCCTCTCCTTCCTCCAATGACACCTACAGCTCCGAGAGCAGTTACCAAAGGTATTAACGAGTGAGCAGAGAAACCTCCCACACTTTTCTTTCTCTCAGAGATGTGTCCATTCCAGAACACAACACTGACCTGAAGTTTAGTCAGTTTTTTAGTTTTTAGTTTTTAAAGGGGAGGGACAAGCAATTCAAGTACAAGTAATTCAGGCAGCAGACACCTGCTGTCCAGCCCACTTGTTCCATCCTTGCAGAATTTTTAATCTCATACCCATGCCAAAGGCAAGGCTCCTTGTCCTACCACTGCTTAATGAAATGCCAACACTCACAACTCTGGAAAATCAGTCTACAAGGAACAAGAAAGGAAGAGCAACCAAGGTGTCTGCAGCTGAAAGGGAGAGCAGAGAGATCCAAATCATCTGTCTGTCCTTCCTGCAGCAGCCCAGCCCAGACACCCTCTCCTTGCCCCCAGCTGTGCATTCCTGTGGCCTCCCTCGTTCCACCACAACATGGAGTCAGTCAGAACAAGAAGCTGATCCAGCAGAAAATTATTGCAGCTAAAACAAATACATGAATGGTTAAAAAAAAATTAAATTTAAAACCAGAACCAGCTTCCTGAGCTGTGTGTAAGTGTTGGTACCGGCACTGGAGAGGGGTGGGGTTGCACAGCTGAAGGTCCAGGCTGGGGTGGGATGAGAAAACAAAGATCTTTCTCAGGGGGAGTCTGGCTTTAAATCAGCTTAAAATGATCTAGAGGCCACACCCTCAGCAAGGAAGAAATTTAGGCAAATATATGTGTGGTGAAGAGCAGGTTAGTGCTGCTCCTCAGGAAGTACAAAAGATGCTGGAGAGTTTGATCTTAACTGGGCAGCCAAAATTCAACTGCTCTGGTGTTTCCATCCGTGGAAAGCACTGGCAAGGCAGCTACAGGGGGGATTTTTGAGCAGCCCCATGAGCACCAGCAAGTGCAGAAAATGCTCTCCTGTTACCTGAGGTGGATGCAGCTCCTCAAACTCTCTGCCTCCTCCATCCTCCCAGAGCTTGAGCCATCCCTAAACACGTGTTAGGTCTGAGCTGAGGGTTTAATGCTGGTTCCACCACTATTTCAATAGCACCGTGAGTCATTTCTATGTGATGCCTCAGTTTCCCTGTTATTAAGGGGTGCACATGCATGCATACAAACACATTAAATCATTCATCATGATTTCCATATAGGTTTTTGACTGGGTACCAGCTGTTCATGCGAAGATCTGAAACATAAAAACTAAAAGAAGTGTTAAATATTAGTTTCCAAAAGAGTTGCAGGATCTGGTATCTAATACTACCAGATATTGCTCATGAGAAAATATTATATGAAAAATCTATCCAGAAACACCCCCCAAAACTGCTGACCTCCTTTATCCTCCACCCTCTTCTTCCTCCTTTGCCCAAGGAATGAATCTTAATGTCAGCATAAAGTTAATGTATATATAAGTACTGCTTCTGAGGTTACCTCAGGCTCAGTTCAGACCAAACAGACCATCCCGGCTTCCCCTTATTTCCAAGTAAGATTTGGGAAGCATTACTTTACATTTGTCATCTGATATAATTATTATTATTAATTACTCTTGTCGCAGACTTCTACCTGGCCTAATTGGGACTGGGTCTCCATTTACTGTGGGAGTTGCACCCAGTGAGTTAAAAAAGTTGACAATTTCAAGGCAGTATCCCCAAAAGGGCAATGAACCATGAGCAGAAGGAAATGGGAAAGCGAGGGTGCAGGGTAATGGAATGGCATAAACCACCCCTGTGCACAGGCTGATGGTTTCATTTCAAGTAAATGTTTCTGGCTTAACCATTCTTAGAGAATATCTCCCCCTTTGGATTTCTAACCCTTCTCCATTAACTCTCCCCACTGCCAGCTGGAAAAAGTGACCCGGGGCTCTGTGCACAGACATACACAAGTGTCCGTGTACCCGAATATATAATCATCACGTTTTAAATTATTTAATGGTGTTGGTTTTGTCACGGACAGTCTCTTCTAATCTGTACTTAAAATAAAAGAATAAAAGAAAAAAANCTTTATTTAAAAAAAAAAAAAAAAAAAAAAAAAAAAAAAAAAAAAAAAAAAGGCAGGGGAAAAAAGCGTGCCCGGTGCTTGCGCAGACAGCCGATGTACTCGCATCTATAAAGTCTGTGGGAGTTTGGGCCCCTTCCTTATACATAAACCGCCCTCCCTCCTGGGGTGTCTTCTCCTTAATGACGTTCGCTGTAATTTAGGCGCTCGGGACCGGCTCAGCCTCTCGCCCAGCCCGCAGCCTCCACAAACATCCTGAAAAGCAACCTGAGCAGACGTCCCTCCTCGAGGCAGTTCCAGGGATTTTCTCTCCCGAGCGGTTTGGAGCGGGCGAGCGAGAGAGAGCGCTTGGGTTCTGCTGCCTGCTCCTCCCACCACAGACCCCCTCCCGCCGCTCCCCGCCG
>VXBR01008957.1:105737-137596 GCA_013400215.1 Cisticola juncidis
GAGAGATGCAGCGGGAGATCCTCTCCATCCTCGGCCTGCCGCACCGCCCGCGGCCGCACCTCCACGGCAAGCACAACTCGGCCCCCATGTTCATGCTGGACCTTTACAATGCCATGTCCGTGGAGGAGGGGGCGGCGGGGGCCGCCGCCGAGGACGGCGAGGGCTTCTCGTACCCCTACAAGCCCATCTTCAGCACCCAGGGGCCGCCTCTGGCCAGCCTGCAGGACAGCAACTTCCTCACCGAGGCTGACATGGTCATGAGCTTCGTCAACTTGGGTGAGTGCCGGTCTCGGCGGGGCTGGGTCCGGGACAACCGGGCAGCAACCGTGCCAGGGGGAGGCTGGAGCGGTGACCTGGCCACCGAAGGGAGCACTGGGGTTGGTGGCGCAGGTGGCATCGGTTGGGAGCTGTTTCCCAGCGGGTCAGGGGGTGACAGCCGACCTGGGCAAGGAAGGGCAGGTAGCGGCAAGGAAGGGTGGCTAATTGAGTGGCATCGGCGGGGACAGGGCTATGACTTTGCCATCCCAAAGCTGTTTGGGCAGCCGCGAATCTCCCCGCGCTCCACACGCCCCGACACACTGAAGTCTTTGCCATCTTCTCCCTTAGTTCGCTGCACGCCAGAAATGGGATTTACAGGTAGGAGTTAAACAGGAGAATTAGCAGGTCTGCTCCGCATCCCACACCGCCCAGGAAGACACGAAACCCGGGCAGGAGCACGGCACGGGCCCCGCACCGCTCCCGGTGCCGGGCTGGTGCTCCCGCGGGATGCGGAGCCGCCGGGGCCGTGGGGAGGGATGGCTGGGATGGTTCCCCGCGGCATCCCAGCTCCGAGCTCCCTCGGCCCGAGGGGCTGAGCCGCTCGCACATGTTCTCCTAATGGCTCGGGAGGGATTCCACAGTAAATCCTTATTTACTCCTGCAGCTTTTCCTGTTGACCCCGGTTTGTGCCGCTAACTCGCCTCTTTCCACAAGCACATGTGGATGGGTTTATGCAAACGATACGAGAGCTGGCACGCTTTGTATGCGCCTCGCTAGGCCTCCCTAATTGGATGCCACGGCCCAATCTCATTTCTATTTGCTCGCTGTAGATTGCACACCCGTCTGGACTGACTTGGCCGGATTTGAGTAAAACATTGTCAGGATGCACATTCTATTTTAAATAGATAATTACAGACCTGGCTCGCTCTATCCGTTTTTAGACCTCATCATGTGCGGCTCTTAAACCACACACACACAGATCGGGTGCCTGCAAGTTCAAGGCAGAACCTGAATTGTATTTCCAAAACAAGATCAGCTCAAACTTTGTCCCAAACAAAGGGAAACGCAAAGTGCGAGACGAGCACACCTCTGGCACACAACCTGCCAGGAATCACAGACCCCCATCTCCAATAAATCCATTAACACCTTTGTGGATGTCACTGTTCTGGACACTTCCACTGTCTGGAACTTCAGAGGCAGCAAAGATTAAATCACCACCTAAACCACCACCTCTCTAATCCCAGCACTTTAACTAACTTGAAAAGATCAGCCGCAGTAAAGGCTCTGTGACACACGTTAATAATTATTAGACACAGTAGCCATCCCGGCACAGTTCTTGCATGATAAGGAGCCACAGGACGCTGTGGGAGAGCTCCAGTTTGCATGGACTGCTCCTCCTTATTAACTGGCATAAGCTTCACAGTGGGAAGCTCGGAATTACATCTGGCCCGGGGGCTGTGCTCTAGGAGGGCTGGTGCTTTCCATTTGGAATTACAGTGTTTGTCTAGTCTCTGCTGGATACTTAAGCCGATGAGCAATGATACATTTAAAATCAAATATTTGAGCAGTCGAAAGTACCAATGGCAGTCAAATATTTGAGTTAAAGATAAGGGTGACCTTGCTAACGCTGTTCTCCCGTGGCTCTTGGGTCCCACACCGAGTGTAAGGGAGAGTCCTGAACAGAAGACAAAAGATGTTGAAATAACAATAGCGAAATTGGCGCTTCGCTTTCCATTTCAGTAGAGAGGAGAGAACCTTATGAAACATCTAAGTACATAATGGGAGGGACTTCAGCTCTGCTCCTCAGGTAATTTACTGAATCATCAGGGAAACTGCAGCGCTCCCGTCCCACATTTCCGATGTAAGGAATCCTCCTCCTCAGCTCGTGTAAGAGTTATAAGAAAGAATTAATGTTCAGGCCATGGACAGTTTTGAATACAAGGGAGTGGAATCGATCCATAAATGTGAAATAAATGTTACAATTTGGACATGTCTGAGTCTATGAGAGAACTTTGTGTGGATGGTTTCACCTGTACAAGCTGTAACCCTTGATAATCGACATCCTGATGTGCTTTGATGACTGCAGTCATATTCATTCATTTCAGAGTTTTCCCCAGCTTAAAAATCCAAGAGTGTTCTTTACTCAAAATCCCGAATGATTATTTTATTTAATTGCTGTCAGCATGGTCAGGGGGCAGTAAGAGCACAAGCAAAACCCAATAGTTTTAAGGACAGGTGGAATTACTACGAGCAAGGCACATTTTGAAGGTTTATCTGTGCTGTTTTGTTCCCTTGTCAACAGTGCATGCCAGGACGAGTTTAAAAAGGACACAGATCTATAATAGCTTTCTTCATCGCTGTGCACACCTTTCATCCCATTATAGTCATTGCTCTTTCATCTTTATAGGACAAAGACAGGCTTGTTTATGGAGGTTTTAATGAATTAGAGCAGCCACTCACTCTGTATATAATCAAACACAACACCTGCTTTGAGACATACAGTTTTCTATGACATTCAGGGAAAATTAGAAGATCTATTGTAGAACTGAATTTTTTTGGAGACTTTCTACAATGATCCCTTTTAAAGCAGAGCTGAATTCCTAAATGAGGACTGTAGTAAGCTGTGTCCTACTTTTGTAAGAGATACTCTGTGAGCATTGCATTTCACAGGTAGGTTTTTATTACTATACCACAACCATCACAATGAGGAAGTGTCACAGCATAATAAAGTTTCATTTTAGCATGGAGGAAGTAAAAGCAAGTAAAGAAATAATACTTTGAAATTTCAGTCAATAAAAACCCATCAATTACAGGCTTCCAAATGCTAATCTACAAAAGCACCTTTTTGGCCTTATACATATTCTTCATCCATCTAGTTGTACAACTTTGGAGGGAATAATATTTTTTAAAAACTACATTGCAGTATTTACGGGGTATGTAGTAAAACCCCAACAGCAAACCCCTCATACACTGATTTCTATGGAGATACTGTGTATATGTAATCCAGGGAATTTATGCTGGGTATTGGTAGGAGGAACCAGAATACAGGTGCTCTGTTTTGGGGAGCTTTGTACCAAGCAAAGTTTTACTTACTGTAAAATCCTGGCAACTAATTAGATTTAGATTTATAACCAGTTAATTCACAGGCTACATTTTGTCTTAGCTTACACCTGTGCTAAGATGAATGGGGAATGGAGTTGTGTCAAGAGTGAAGTTATATGTAAATTAAAAGAGAATTTAGCCACAGTGGTCTGACTAAGTCAGCCAGTTAATTACTGGCTAATTTTGTAAAATTTATTACTATAATTTTAGCACTCGCAATTTAATTTCAGATCCTGTCCAATACAGTTTACAAGCAGATCCATTTTAGGAACTGAAAAAAGCCAAAGCATTTTCTGCACAAGTTTAATTTCACATTTATAAACAGCAGCTAAGGAGTAAACATCCTCTAGATGACTTAGACCTTCTCTTCTAAAAATAATTGCGTTGTCCTTATGCCGGTAAACTTGCCCTGGTAAACAGACTTGCTTAGAATATTTTTAAAAGATCAGCACAAGTGATACGCAATTTGTTAATTTGTCTCGTGGTTGATTATAAAATGAACAACATTGTTTAATCCAGGCAAAAAAGAAGGGGAGATTGTGAATTAGTCATTCTTGGAAGGAGCACTTGAAAGTGGCTTTTGTTAATATAAATCAAGAAGCTGAAGAGCCCCCAAGTTTCCTTTTATTTCATACCATCTGGCTATCCTTTTTGTTGACAAGTGTTTGGCATAGAGAACCATCTCTTTGCCCTTTAATAACAGGCTTTAACACTGTAGGGTATTAGAAAAAGATTCTATAACAGTTAAAAAATTTCCTTCGGGGAATACTTTATAAAGTGAGCACGGGCTGCAGGCATTTGCAGCTGTAACCTGGCTTGTGTTAAAATTTGGAAGGGGCTGCCTTGCATTCCAGCTCACTACAGGCCTTCATTGGTGTACAGCCAAAGGTTAATATAGATGTCACACAGTTTTTCTTTGGAGAGCCTCAGATATAAGAGTACGAGTACAGCTGTGTTTTTAGTAACCCTTTCATAATCACTTCTTTTAAACCTCATTTTCCTGCTTATATAAATCAAAGATTTTCAAGGATATTTGACCTGGATTTGAACTTATTTGATCTTCACATATTTCCCACTTGAAACAAAGCAGATTAAAAGTTAGCCCTGGATGCCTGGTCGCCATCACATGGTTTGTCCATACATTAGGCCAACCCCTTGGCTTTTTTTTTTCTTCTCTTTCACCTAGGGCTGTTAAAAGCTCTCAAGCCTGAACAGGTACATCCCATAATTGTTTTGGGCAGTGTGGATATGTGCAGCACTCGGTGGTGAAACTCTGGCTAAGGCAGAAATCTTGCAGCCAAGTAAAGTTACAAAGGACACTGCCCGTGCAGCAAGTGACAAGCAGGAATTCTTTGAATGTACAGACTCATTTCAGAGAGAATTTAATTATTTTCCTAATTTCCAGGTGTAAAATGGCAGGACAGGAAGGATTTCCCTCTGCCATGTGGGTGTGCTGGTAGCAGAGGAAGGAGCAGCCAAGGACAGATGTCCTTACACAAGGAAAAAGGACCTGGAACTTGTCCCCAACCACTCACACACAGCAGATTTATCCCAGAGCAGGATCTTTCCTCTGTTCCCACACAGGCTGTCCTGGGGGGGTGAATCCCCCTCTGTGAGCTGCAGTTTAGAAGCCAAAACACAGCAGCTCCTGAAGGGATTTGAAGGGGACAAACCTTGATGGCCAGGTCTTGTGATGCCGGTAACAGGAGCTGGGCACCAGTGAAGCGTGCAGGACCCGCTCCCAGTGCCCCCAGCTGTGCCATGCCCGTGTCCCTGTGTCCCTGTGTCCCTGTGTGTGTCCCAGCACTGCCCTGCAAAGCAGCTTTAATGGCCTCTGGACAGGCAGCACAAAACCAGGCACCACATTCCCTGGAATTCAGCCTGAAACACATTTTCGGGTCGGCGGGGAGAGACGTGTGAGAGAAGGTTACACAAGCGGTTGGAAACATTAATTAAAAAAAAAAAAAAAAGAGATTATAACTATTAAAGGCCAGTCAGAGCCGTTGACAGGCTCCTTTTAAATGGGACACTGTGATGTTTTAGTTTAATACATTCTGGCAGTGTCACCGGGGTTAAGGCTAATACTGGGATGTGTGGATCCTGTCATGTTATTGTCAGGAGGAATGCAGGGATTAGGTCTGAGAGTGGTGCTGGGTGAGTGCTGCAGCTGTGTACACTTATTATAAAAGATTTAAGTCCCACTGGTAAAATCAATATATTAAATTGCAAGAGCCCCTGTTTTTAATTAGTTTAAATCAAATATACGGTTAGTGCCATTAGGGCTGCTATCCTTGAACCGAGTGAGGAAATGCTAATATTTATATGGAAACTTATATGGAAACTCTTTAAACCCGGTTCAAATGATAACACATTTAGTTTCATGCCTCTAAATTGCCCTAACTGGATGAATACCAGTGAGAAGTTGCAATGATGGATGGAGTCATCTGAGCAAGAACACAAGTAAGCAAATTCTGATAGCCTGCCAGATAAAGAGACTACCTGTTGATATACAGCATTAAGAGACCATGATATTTTAAACCCTTTCCAGTCCTCCTCTCTAGGGCCTACATCAAAGTACTTTTATGAATTAACTACATATATATATCAAAAATACATACTATTACTATATAGAAATGAAATATGCTATTTTATATATGTATATTTCTTCTCTAAATTGAAGAGACTTCTAAAGAAATGAGAGAGCTGTTTAAATTACTTTCAGGATGAAGATTTTCCTTCACAACTGTTTGAAATAAATGAGACTACACACAAAGACTAATCACATGGATAAAATTCTGCACATGCTTAAGATTGGAAAAATAGAAACCCAAGAGAAAATTCTTGGCTAAGTCTTCATTGGTGTAAATTGTCAAATTTCTACTGAAGCTGGCCCTGTGGTCTCATTTATACAACTCTACGTCCAAAGTAATTCCCATAAAGTCCCTCTTGATTTACACCAGCACCACTGAGAGCACAACTGGGCCAGGGAAGTGCCCCTGTGTTGAAATAATGAGCATGCAGTAGTTTCTGCTAGAGCTTCACTGAGTTTTCTCCCTTAATCTTGAAATTATTTCTGAGGGAAGTTTCCTTTGCTGCAAACAATCAAAACATGAAGCAGCTCCTATTAGTCACTGCTTATCATTATTAGCCCCATCCATGTTGTTGAGCTACAGCTGAATTCCCATCCTTGCAACAAACAAAGAGTTGAGCAAATAATGTTTGACAAAAATGTGAAACTGATATTTCTTAATACAAGACATATTTCATATGGAGAAACTTCAGTGCTGAAAGATTCCTGGTATCAAAATATCTGAATCACAGTACAAATAAACAGCGCCTTGTAAAGGCTGCGGGGCCAAATTCCGTGCTGGAGTAATTCCACTGAAGTCAGTGGAACTGTGCCAGGAGATAAACTGCCATCTAGATTTTTTTGGTGTTGAAGACTTTGTCAGTAAAAATCTTTGCTAAAAAAGAAGGTTGCAGGTAGCAAAGGCTGAACTGATTCTAGTTAAAAAAGCCCTTTTGGAAATCCTTGTTTTATTGATGAGGAGCACAAAGTTTGCTGAGCCCTCCCTTTACTTGGGTGTATGTTCTACAATTCCATTATTTATATATAAATATACCTGATTTACAGCAGGTAACAGAGAAGCCATCATGGCTGTAATCCCCCCACATTGTGCCTTACCCCTTCTTTTAAACATTTGTGTCATCTACATCCCAGAGTCAGTAAAAATCCTTCAGTGATCCAGGCTGAGTGGATCGAATTAATGGCAACTTTGAGACTACAGGTTTTAGTGTAATTGCTTTATTGTTTTGGAACCAGGATGCTTACAGTCCAGTTCCTGTGCAAACATGTTTAACGTGTGTTAATGTGCTTCAAACCCAGACCCTCTCCACAAAATCCTGCTTTTCATTAATTGACATCAGTAGCATGGTACAGTATTTCAAAGCACTGGCCAAACATAAACTGTGTTTCTAATTTCCTTACTTTCCTGTGTTTGGAATGCCAACGTTAATTTGTTCCCATGGAAGAGTGAGAGCTGCCAACCACAGTTTTATATAAATGGCTTTACAGTGCAGGGCTGCCAACATTAAATGATACTCAGGAATTTTCATGACATTTTGTATTTAATGCTGTGTGTGTGAGAGAGAGAAATTGAGGGAGATGTATGGGATGTTGAACAGCACAGGCTCTGATGATCAAGGTGAATATTTGAAGAAATTGATCCTTTGAGGAATTGTTACTTAATGTTTCTTCTCATTTAGGATTTTTTAATAATCTGTCAATATTACAGAGCATGTTCCTTGTGCCTCAAAAAAAGCTGTTTTGCAGGGAACTTTGTTGCTAACGATCCAAACAATTCCCCCCAACCCCCAATAATTTTAGTTATTTATTAATAGATGAGCAGATGGACTTTAGTTTATGTTGTTTCTCTGATCATTCTGAACTAGACTGTAAAAATGTGATATTACTCAACATGAGAAAATGCAAAAGCAGAAAGAGCTGCCACAACTGAAGATCAGGGGAATTAGCTGATTTTGGATAAACTGCCAACAGGTAATTTTTCTTTAGAAGAATAGGAGCAGCTAGATAAAATCATTTGCCTTTCTTAAAGAAAATCAAGCATTATCATAGTTTCTTTAGTGGTACGTCTGCCTTTGTACATAAACCAATTGTGAAGTTCCCTTTAAAGAAAGTTTATTTTAAACCGCTAATGGTAAAAACAAACTCTGTTTATGTATTTCTCCTCTTATTCCTGGAAGATATTCAAAATACAAATTGTTCATGTTTCAGTAGATTCCCCTTAATGAGTGCTATGGTTTCTGCATTTCCCCAGTTTATTGGAACAGGTGCAGTGTCTGCCCTCTGTGCCAGCCCCTGCTATACCAACAAACAAAGTGTTGTTTTGGTTCACTGGATTTAAAAGTCCCCTGAGAGTAAAGAAATGAAAGAGAAAGAATTTAGAAAGTGCCTAGTGAAGGAAAGGCACTTCAAGTAATGTGCTTTGTCACTCAAGTCTTCCCGTAAATTACTTTAAACTATTTCTAAACTGTTTGAAAAATATTATCAGTGGAGGATTAAGTTTCTGTTGCATCTCCGAGGTTCCAGACTATTCTTTATCATCTTTATCCTACCACAGTAGCTTCCAAGTTAGAGCATTTTGTTGTCAGGTTGAATTAAATTTTACAGGAGCAAAAACTCTTTCTTCCTTCTCTTAAAGTGGAAGAACTGTGAATTTTCTTTTTTTCTTTTTTTCAGTGTTTCAGCTTCCACCTCATTTAAGAGATACTGCAAATAGCCATCCAAGTTTAAACAAGATTATGTTGTAATTAGACAGACAAACTCATAATTATTTAAGGGCTAAACCAACAACAACAACCCTTTCAGGTTCATTTTGACAGTGTTTATCCAGTGTATCTGGAAAGGCTTACAATTAAAGTGCCTGAAGGGTGGGGATGAGATTTTTCAGCATGCAGTCAGTGCTATCGGGTCCACCTGGCCTGGGAAACTATGCAGGCTTTGTAGTGGAGAAAATCCCTCAACTTAGATCTTCATGGCAAGCTCTTAAAAGCTACCTTGCTTTAAAAAAAAACCACACACACAGAAAAAAAAACAACCCAAAAAACCCCTGAAAAACAAAAAACCCCAAAAAAAACCTCACCAAAAAAAAAAAACCAAACCAAACCAAAAAAACAAAAAACAAAAAAACCCACAAAAAAACCATAACAAAACAAAACAAAAAAAAAACACCCACCAAAAAACAACCAAAAACAAAAACAAAAACAAAAACACCAAAAAAAAAAACCAGGGAAAAGGAGGGGAGAGGGAAGGCAGCTTCCCCCTAAGCAATAATTAAAGCCTCTCAGGGGTGCTGATGAGCCCATGGTCAGGACATCACTCTGTAAGGTTTTCCTTTCAAATGAGCACGAAGTTTCCTCTGGTTGTGCCTGCTGAGTGATGCTGGGCTGAATCACCCCTCAGCACAGCCCCACTGATGTCACCCCAGTGTCCTCAGCTGCAGCAGCCTGGCCCCAGGCCACCCCTGCAGTGAAGTCACCGCCCCTGACACCATCCCAGGAGCTGGCACTGGTCCTGTGCCCAGCCTGGGGGGCATCAAATCAAATCAAACCTGTCCTGTGCCCAGCCTGGGGGCATCAAATCAAATCAAACCTGTCTTGTGCCCAGCCTGGGCACTGCAAATCAAACNATGCCCAGCCTGGGGGGCTGCCAATCAAACCTGTTCTGTGCCCAGCCTGTCCTGTGCCCAGCCTTGGAGGCTGGAAATGAAACCAAACCTGTCCTGTGCAAACCAAACCTGTCCTGTGCCCAGCCTGGGGGGCTGCAAATCAAACCTGTCCTGTGGCCAGCCTGGGGGGCATCAAATCAAATCAAACCTGTCCTGTGCCCAGCCTGTCCTGTGCCCAGCCTGGGGGGCTGCAAATCAAACCTGTTCTGTGCCCAGCCTGGGGGGCTGGAAATGAAACCAAACCTGTCCTGTGCCCAGCCTGGGCACTGCAAATCAAACCTGTCCTGTGCCCAGCCTGGGCACTGCAAACCAAATCTATCCTGTGCAAATCAAACCTTCCTGTGCCCAGCCTGGGGGGTTTTAAATCTTCCTGAGTTTTGCCTCTGGCACTGAAGCCCCTGAGCCAAATCCTGCCTTTGGTCATTGCCTTGGCACTGGCAGGGCTGCCTGGGTTTTACCAATTGTTCTTCTCACAGCTCAGTGGCTGTAAAACTTTTTAAAAGAGACCAGAAGAGCTTTGGAAGAAGTGCTAAAAAATGGCCATTAAATAATACAGAATCAGTGGTTGGGAGTTTAATTCTGATGGAGAGAAGAGCAATCCTTCCTGTGTGAGGACTGGGGATAGGGCTGGTCCTATTTCCCTGTGTGTACCTGGAATATTCATTGATTGTAGGGAGTCCTTTGGCACCACAAAGGAAAGCAAATTCGTGTCTGTCATTTAAATGCAAGATTAAAAATTGCTGTAATTTAGAAATTCCTAATTCTGGTGCTTGCATTTGAGTACTGTTCTTTTGTATGAATGTTTTAGCACTTTATTTACATAAGGCAATTATCTGTAGTGCCATGAATGATAACCAGTCATCACTAAGAGGAATCCATTCCTAATTGTATTTGTTTATTACCCACAAGCTGCTCCTCCCTTGGTTCTCAAGGTCAAAACTTATTGCTTCTTCCATCACTAAAAATATTCTGAACAATTTAATCTTGCTACTTTTATTTGTTTATTACTTTGCAGTCGTTATAATCCCACAAGGACTTTTTAGATGCTAATAAAGAATACTGCACATCACTTTTCCTGAAGCTTGTGTGGCACTATAAACATCATGCTGAGTTTAAGTTCTCCTTTCTGACCATATCCTTAAAAAATCCAGCATTTGTTAAGAGAATGGAGGGGAGTCTTTTTTAATTTTCTTTTTAACAAAAAGAAATAAAAGAGGGGGGAAAGAAGAAGTAACTTTAGCCTCAATCTGCTAGCTACATAAAACAGTAAATGTTCAGCTGAGGCAGGGAAAAACCAGAACTGCTAGAGACTGGTTGTTTCCTTTTGGAGGAAACAATAAATGTGCCCACTTGTATTTTAACAACATTACTACTGGGCCCCCTAATTACACAAATATACTTGTAATAAACTGCAGGAGAGAAGAACTGAAACAGAATCATTCATCACAGATCCTTCTCCTCAGCTCAAAAAGAAACTTTTGGGTCACCACTCTTAAATCTTGGCCCGAATCAGGAGATGAAGATATTCCAGCATTTGTCTCCTGAGACAGGTGAAAAGGAGAAGCAAATCAAATATGTGGTGTAAAACTTTTCTCACTGGTGTGGACACAACTGTGACCTCTGAGTACAATAATTCCTGCAGTCCATGGCATGCACTGTAATAAATTACCAAATATTGGGGTCCATACCCATGGAAATCTCTGCCCATTCTGCTGTGTTAAATCCTGACACAGGGAATGCAGAAATGCACAAAGGAACCCAGAACCAGGCAGAAACTCATTCAAACAAACCCAAATATTTCTGCAGCAGTCAGTAACTGTGGTTTTGCTCATTAACCCAGAGCTGTGAGATGAGAGCTGCTGCACTGGAAATCCTGCAGAGGAGGGAGGTGACTCTGAGCTGGTGTGTGTGACACACTGAGAGCCTGTCCCCTGGGCTGGCAGCTGTGCCCCAGCCAGGGAGCAGTGCCAGGACACCGAGCTGGAGAAGAGCTCTGAGCTGCTGCTCCTTCAGAGGGACTTTCACAGCCCCCACACTCATTTCTGTGCTATTTTTGCCATTGCACACAGCAGGACCTGAGCTGCTCTCCCCCATCCATTCCAGCCCCAGCGAGGACACCGGGGTGAATTTCACCAGCTGATCTTTCACCCCACAACTGCAATTGCAAAATTGCCTTTGAAGACACACAAAAACCAAAACAAAACAGAAAATGCTGTTGTTAGGGGCTGACTCAGGAGGCCTGCAGGGTCCAGCCCTAGCGAGAGGCTCAGGAATCCAGCAGGGCTGTGGTATGCAGGGCTAGGTGCTGCTGATGTCACTGATGGGCTTATCTTGTACCAAAAGAAAATTCCTCTTGGATAATAGGGATCGTGGGTGGGAATTAAACTGCAAATAAATCTTTGCCTCACCTTCAGATGCCGTTATGCCTGGGGCATGGGCCACCAACGTTCAGAGGGTAAAGGGGACAGACACGTGCACATGCTCCATAAGGGAATGTGTCATGTTTATCTTCCCGAGGACATTCCTGAAATAACAGTCTAAACTTGTCACCACTCTAACATTTTACATCTGCAAACATGTGGATGTCAGCCCCTCACAGCTCTTTATTATTCACAGCTCTCAGGGCTGTATAGAGTTAATAAAGGACAAACAGCCGCTTGCCTATTTCTAAATAAAATAAATGTGCTGCACAGCAAATATTCCTAGAAAGCAAAAAGCTCCTCTGCATGAGCTGTGAGTGCCATCACAGGCTAAAGGACAGTGAGAGGACGTGTGGTGGTGCAGGGAGGGTCATTCCAGGCAGTGACCTCCTCTCCAGGTCCTGTATCCCCAGCCCAGTGCCCCACCTGGGCTCGCCTCTCTTGGCAGCACAGAGGAAACATGATGATCTCAAAGAAAAATGTGAACTAGGTCAGGGAGTCACTAGCATGAGGAAGGACACTCCACAGTGTCTTTGTAAGCAGCAACTGAAGTTTCTAGTGGTGATTTTCCAAAACTTCTCTCCAAATACTTCATTTCTGTCTAATAAACTGTGTTAATAGCACGGGACCTCCCACACACAGCACACCTGAGAAAGGCAATGGCTGCAGCAGCCTGGGTGCAGGGAGAACGCTGCTCTGGCAGGGATTTCCCCTCTGGGGCAGCAGGACCTTTCCCCTCCATAGTTTGTTGTCCCCTAATCTCCAGCTGGCCCAGAGCTGCAGATGTTTTTTAGTGCACAGAAAGCTCCAAAGGCCCAGCTGCTCTGGTCTTGGGGCACAGCTCAGTGTGCACATTCCAAGCTGAGAATTTGCTGATCACAATCAAAGGCTGAGATCCTTATCTGGTGGCCCCGTGCCTGATATCTGCTGATTTTGTAATGTCCCACAAACTGCTCTCTCAACAGCACCAGAATCTGGGATTTCAGCTGAGAAATCCAGCTTCAAACCTGGGAAACTGGTTTTTAATTATTTTCCTTTTATCCCAGCAAACCACAAGAAAGGCTGGATTCCCTGGGACTCCTGCCGTGTTCCTCCCAGTGCAGGTGTAGGCCCACACTCCTGCAGCATTTGGGGGGATGCTGGAGTTGTTGTGGCAATACCATATTAAAGGAGGATTAATTAGATTCCTGCTATTTATTTGGGCAGCTGTTCAGGAGATGAAAGGAAGTGTGATGCAAATGAAATGAATGAGCCTTAAGAGGCCAATGTCCACTCACTTCTCCACTCGTGTCCCTCGGCACAGCTGGTGCAGAAATGGGCACATTCCTTTGGCAAAAATGAGACATTTGAAGATTCCATCAGCTGAGATTTCCCTTTCAAGTGTTGCCAGTAGATGCACAATATATACATGTGCTTTTAAAAGACTTTTATTTTGAACTCAAGATGTGAATCTATGGCATTAAGAAAAGCAGAACAATCCTTTATTTAGCTGCACCTGCACCTTAATGCCTAATGAGTTTAGTCTGATGGAATCCAGACCTCAGGAAGGATTATAAATTCTCATTTGATTTCATTTACTTCTAAAATACCTTAAACCAGCTGTACCAGTCCAGAATCCAGTCCTTCTTTCTCTATCAGTTTTTCAAGTGTTGAAAAACTTTTGCTGTCTTAAGTAACTTTATGCTATATAATGATACTGCAATAGTAATAAAAAACAGAGAGCAGCTTGAAAAAAACCATGTAGTTTAAGATAATTAGCATATAAGCTTAAAAGCATCAGATTATGAGCACAACTTTCATAAAGTTCTTTAGTCCTGGAGGGAAGATTTGGAACTTTCTCTCCAGACACCAGAGGTATCTTTAACCATTTCTGTTTTATATAAACACATCAGAGATGTTCAGGCAGTGACCTCCCCAAAATTACTGACTCAGGCTGTTTATTATGGATAACATCTAATTTATCAAATACTTTAAAGACTTATTACTTTGCTCCAGCGTAGGTACTGGAATGCAAGGGTAAGATTTGATCCTGTTACATCTCTGCATGATGGAATCATTGCATTGAGGAGTTGCTATAACACAATTTGATTTTAATTTGCATGTCCTCTGCACATGCAGATTGAGGTGCCTGTGCTCCCAGCAGGATCCCCTCTTCCTGCAAGTCCTTCCCCTGTGGAATTTTTTCCCCATTTTAGGTTTGCCTGGGGCAGTCTCTCACACTGCCTCTTATCTTTGAATGCACTTTATTTCTGACCAGGTCTGCTCAGCCACTTGTCTCTCCTTCCGTGGGCCTGGGGATGTTTCCATTTGCTCATGCTGTGTGTACAAGCAGTCAGGGCAGGCTGCTGCTTTTTGCATCAGGGATATTTTGAGCCCTGCTCAGTCTCAGAGCAGGTTGCAGGAAGCACCTTGGGCCCCATTTGTCGAGTGTCTGGACTGGGGATTATTTTTCTCAATAAACCATATTGCCACTTCTCTCTTTGTGCTCTGCAACCTCTTCCCCCTTGAGGCACCCATCACCCTCCTCCTCCTCCTCCAGCCCTGCCCTTTTCTGTGCTGTGGCTGCCACCTCAGCCTGATCCTCATTGTGATTCCTCCCCTGACTGCCCCTATCTCCGTGACCCTTGGATGCACTGGCAAAATGTGTGACTTGCAATTCACACCTGACAAAGCTGGCACAGCTTTCCTGGGAAGTTGGCCTGGCCAGACACAGCTCCCAGATTCCATCAGATCCCATCAGGGAAGAGCTTTGCTGTCCCCTGAATGACAAAGAGCCAGTGAGCAGCGTGGTGCACCCATCATCTCTGCTCAAAGGGGGAAGGGAAAAATGTACTCCTGCATCTGCCACCACTTGCAGCATCACCACAATTCCCTGTTTGCCACTGGAACAGCCACACAGAAGGTTTTGGGAATGGGAGAGCTGGTGGGGCAAAGCCCCAGGTCAGCACTGTCCTGGGTTCTCCCTTTGCTATGAAAGGAGGAAGAGAAAAGATCTGAGAGCCTGGACAGGGGGGCCCTGCAGGAGATTTCCTTATAGTGGATTCCAGGAGAATGAAGGTAGAAATAGAGGGAGTCTCAAAAGAAACCATCTCATGAATTCCTGTTTTTTTTTCTTTTCCCTATCACACCCCTCCCAGATTCCCCATTCCCTCACACCACTCAAATCCCACAGCAATCCTCAGTGTGTTACAGCAGCTGCAGATGGATTGCAGCCCCATGTGCTGCTGTGCTTCACGTGGCAGGGCTGTGAATAAGGTATTCTGCAGAAACACAACTCTTCCCTGCTTATTTAACTTTGCTTTCCCCAGATACACACCCAGACACAGCAAACAGCACCAGGAGTCACACCACCACCAGTCTGTTTACTATTAGAAGGGTTTCGCGTTCGCAGAGCAGTCCCACGTGTAAATTTTTCACAATACCTTTCATCTCGTCTGGCTCTGCTTTCAGCAGAGAAACCACAGCCTGAGAGGGTACCCATCAGGGTAGGAAAATGGATTACCTGTGCATAACCTGCCCAGATACCTCGTGGATGTTCCTTAAAAAGAAATGGTTTTACCATCCAGCATTGCCTTAAAGTGTCCGCAGAGAAATCCCAGCAGGGAATGGCTGAATTCAGACAGCAGAACAGGCAATTCTCTCTGTCCTTTCCTTCCCAATGACTGTTTGACTTTACCATCGACCACACTTGGAATTTTGGCTTAAAAGGCTCCTGGGTGAGAAGATGTGGTGACTCACACATCCTCTGGTCCCCACAGCACATCCCATGGTGGCTCCCAGGGATGCAGGTGGCTCCTGTGCCACCCGACCTGGGCACCGCACTGACCCCAGCACTGGGAAAACACCAACTCAGGAGCACCAACAAGGGAGAAACACCAATTTCTGTCCTGAGCAGCCCTTGCTAGCCACAGTTTGACTTAGGACGAGCTTGCTGCTGTTTGGGAGATAATTAAACCCATCTTCCCTCGCCCGGCTGTTTGCACAGGCACAATGATACCATTGTTCCGAGTCATGCAACACATATGCTGACATTAGAGTGCTTAATCTTGCACTACAGTATTCCATTATTTTCTGGACATCTGTACATGATAGAAAGGCTACGTATTAGGGGATTTGTTGACAAAGAAATGGCTAATGCTGATACATGTGTGGACTGAAAGGATCTTTCCAAGTCGTGTTCTGCAGTAGGGAGGCTGCTGCTTCCCAGGCCTGAAGCCTGGCACAGATGTGAAATGCACTGCTGCTATTACCACTTCTCAATTTATAACAAGGAGTCAGTGTTTGGAAGAATTTTGGAAGCTCCCTGCTGGGTTTGTGGCTAGGTGGTCTTGCTGGCAATACCAGCTCCATGCTGAAAGCTGAAAAAATGAAGTGATGGCTAAAGGGAGAATATTAACTCCAGAGGGGATTTTTTTCCCCTTTCGAAGCAAAAATGCTTACCCCAGATCACTTTGCAGAGTGAGCACTAAAGAATTTCCAACCTCTGGGTTTGAGGATGGGGATTTGTGGAGCCTGGTTTTCATCTGCTTGGAAATTGGTGCATTAGTCCCTCTCTCCACCCATGGATGGGGCAGGACTTTGCCATGGCACATTCTGAATTTACTCTGAATTTACCATGCAAGGAACAGTTTATCACCTTCTCCTCCCTGGGGTGCAGGTTCCCTTCTGCTGAGCTGTGCCTTGGCTCAGAGCAGCCCCTCCAGCAAAGGGAACACAGGGACAGGGCTTGAGCAGATGGGCCCAGAGCCCCCCAAATGTCTGGGGGTGCTGAGCCTGTGGCTTTTTTTTATGTTTTTAGAAGTGGCAGGATGGCAGCAATCCCCAGTGATGGGATGCACTAATGAGTTATAGAATAACTACAGGCTATTTTTCTAGTGAGCTTATCTCACAGATCAAAATCTAGGCTGTATTTGTTTTTCCTAAAGTTTCTCCAAAAACCTGCATTTGCTTCTCAATGACTGGGAGAGCTGCAGCTATTCCATGTAAAAAGCCCTCCAAATACTGTTTTTATCACCATTAAAAAAATTAAAATATATATCCCATCACACACCCCAGGACACTTACTCTACTCCATTTATAGAACTCCCAATTTATATTCTTCAACTACTTCTTCAAATATCTCTGTAACTGCTGCTTTAGCTGCCCATTGTCAGCATGTAAATCACGAAGCCCAGAGAATGAAACAAATGAAAACCTATCACAGAACTTTGCATTCCCAAATTCTTGCCATTATAAATTTCCTGCCACTGTTGCTGTCAAGCACAATGAGGAGGGGAACATGTGCCTTCACAGACTGTGGCCTGACATTGTTGCAATAATATTTATTATAGTCCCCCTTTTCCTCTGAAAAATTTAAGGACTGACCCCACATTTCTTGCTCAATCAGGTGTCCTGCTGAGCCCAGTGGGCTCTTTCAGATGCAGAGACCACTGGATCCTTCCCCTCATTGCTTTCCTCCTTCTTGAACCTCAGCAACATACGGAGAAAAGCCTATATTTCATAAGCAGCATGGTTTTATCCACCAATTTAGAGACAAAGAAGTGCAATTTATAGAGGGGAACATTTAATTCCTGTTAATTAGAAGCCCATAGAGAGGTCTGGGGTTTGGCATGGCTAAAATTCACAGCTCAGTTTCACAAGCACCACGAGCCCTGAGTCCAAGGGGTGGCCCTGGGTCCCTGTGTCAGGAGCTGGGAGGGGACAGCACCCACCCCAAAGCTCATCTGGGGAAAGGAAGGGTTTTTTCCAGTTGAATACACTTCCCAAGGGAGATGGGAGGGCAAGGCAGGAGACAGGAGTGGAGCTTCCCTTGGAGACCCAGGCTGGAAGGGCTGGTGGGGCTGGTCCCAGGGATCCCCTGGTTCCTGGGGATCTCCTGCTCTGCTTCCTGGGGATCTCCTGCTCTGCTTCCTGGGGATCTCCTGCTCTGCTTCCTGGGGATCTCCTGCTCTGCACTGAAATGATTCAGCAGAGATGCTGAAGCTTTGGCTTCAGTGATGATGGAGGGAAATAAATGTAAATTTTCTTGGAAAATTCAGATAAGACTTTGCACTGCTGGATGCAAACGTCTCAGTCAGAGTTCAGTTTGCTCTTTCATGGAAACTGAGGCTGAGATCAATCCACTGATCTCAGGACAATCCAGGCAGCCCTGCCCACCTCTGCCCAATTTCTGTGGCTCTGCAGCTGTTGGGGAGAAAGCAAATAAAGATTTTCCTGCCCTCTAAACTCACCACACAGACTCTGAAAACCTGTTAATGCCAGAGTGTGGCAGAATTTTTTTGGCATCCAAATCTCTGAGGGGTTTCTCAGGGAACTGCTGATGGCTCAGCAGCAACCTGGCCAGAGGCTGAGGCAAGGGGGTGTTGTCTTTTGGAATCTATTTTCCTTTGACTTATCTTTCAGTCTCAGGAATTCGGGACCTTTAATCTATTTGAGATTAAAGTCATTTACAAATCCCTTCTGGCCTTTTTTGGGAGTGAAGAAGTTACAGACACCCTACTGCACATTCCTTCTGGTGCCTTTTTCCATTGTAAATGAGAAACAAGTAGCTCTAATTGTTGTAAGCATTACAATAAATGAGACAGCTGCTCTCAATGTGCCTTATAAAAACAATTAACATATTATCAGGTGAAAGCTTACCAAGAAAGTTTAAGTTTTTACTTGTTTATATATTGAAAGTATATTCTAAGTGCATCACCCAAATGTGCCAGGGAGGAAGAGGTGTGGAATTACCAAAGCATTCCCAGTTTGACGACCTGAGAATGGAATCTGTTCATCTGATATTGAGTTTCTTTCTGAAAAGCAGTTTTTTGCATCTTCAGAAAACAAGAGAGTAAAAATGCCTGAGCAGGGAGATTGGCCTCCCATGAAATCCATTGAAATCAGTGAAAATTTTTCTGTTGGCTTTCCTGGTGTTTAGATAAGCTCTTTAATATTTCAGTAATAATTATTTTTGAACACAGTCATCCTTGCAAAGAAAAATCTTGCTGTGAAAAGATTCACCCGGGGCTGGGGATTGACATTGTGCTGCTGAGCTGGGATGTGTGAGGAGAAAAAACCCCACTGCCAGCTCTGCCTCCCCATGATCCCTGTGCCAGACCCTGCTCCAGCAACCCTGACACAAACCCAGAGCTCCCACCAGTGTTTGTGAGTTAGCTCAGGTTGGTTTTGCACTTGCCAGAGATTTACAGAGGAGCTGCAAAGAATTGGGGTGCTTATTTCTAATCTCAAAGTACTTTGCTGTGGAAGTGACCAGCCGTGGGATCAGCTGAATTTCCAGCTTTATGCTGAATTTATTTTGGAAGTTTGGGCACCTGGATTGCTAAATCAGGACCAGGAGGTTTTCTGTCCAACATTATTTTTTTGGTACTGGCTTTAACTGCATTGCTCCAAGTTCTAAATATCAACAGCTCCACATTTTCATCCCTGCATGCTGATGTTTTCAAGTTCTGTATCTTCAGCACACGTCAGAACAAGCACCAGTATTTGTTGACATTTTATCTCCATCTTTCCCATATTTTTGGATCTGATACCTGGCTACTTCACACCTGAGCACAGGCACCCATCCTGTTTTCTTTTAACCATCCCTGCCAGTTGCACAACCATGTCCTGCCCCCTCTTGCATCACCATCAGGCCACAACAGAGGCTTGGAGAGACAAAAGACTTCAGAGAGCTGGGAGCCCTCTCTGTGTCAGATAGAGCAGCCCTGATCCTGCTCAGATAGGCCAGGCCAGACTGAAAGTGCAGATCTGACTTGCATATTTGTGCCAGGTGTGGCTGAGATACTGAGAACCACCACCCTGAGATATTCCTTGTTTTGGCTGCATCACCTCAATCGTCCCCCCACGATTTTTGGTGTCCTGCCTGTTTTCTCATGCATCTGATGTCCTCCTCCATCCCACAGCTCCCATCCTTTCCCAAGGACTGTGCCAGAGGGAGTTTCTGATTTTTTCTGATGATCCCCATCCACCACAGCTCCAATCAGCTGCCACACTCACCATGCCAAGGGTTATTTTACACAGCAAATGTTGAGCCCTGTGTTAAATTAGGCCAGAATTTGTCTGCAGTGCTTGTGTCTCCAAAATACAATAGCACTTCTATGTTTACACATGCATCACCTTTGATTGTTTTTTAAGGAGGGAAATGCACTCTTTTCCCACACTCAAGGCACACAGTCTGTTTCACAGCAGAATTCTTTTTCAAGGGTGTTCTTCCTTTTCCTATTTTACAACCTTTGATTGCACATCCAGAGCTTTGGCTTCCTCTCCAAGCAGCTGCCTTGCCAAGGCATTTGAATTGTGAGCTGGAATTTCCAATGTTTGAAATTAGCATCTGGGCTAAAACCATTCACCAAAGCCTTTGGGTAGTAGATTTGTGAGAACTGTGAGCCTGGGACAAAGATGAGTTGAAGTTCTGTGGGCAGAAGGGCTATGAAGCATATCCAGCAAATATTCAAAATGCTTGATGTCTTTTAAGGGAGAATTTAACATTAATTTAGCATTAATGGCTAACAAACAGCTGAGAATAAGTCCTTCAAGAATGACCAAAAGGTTCTTCATATGGTCATTGTGTCAATTTTATAAATCTCATGGAGAAATCACAATCACATCCAAAGAGCTGCAGCAATTCTCCTGTTTGAATGAACACTTAAAATACCACTATTCCCCCCTGCCTTTTTTTTAAGCTCTTCCCCCTGCTCTCCCCCTTCCAGCTCCTCAGGTAATTAACTGGAAATGACCCAGTTGCAGCATTGTCAAAGGTCTAACACCCATCAAACCCAGGAAACTCAGGCTCCTTGAATGCTCCCCTGCTTACCCCGTGCTGTTGTGCTTAAGGTATTCCAGGGGTCTGCAAAAAGTGCTTGATCAGATATACTGTACCATATGTTCCCAAATACCAGCACACAGCAGCAGGACTCAGGGATAGGGTTTCAGCCTTCATAATGAAGAGTCTTGCTTTTATGAGTTCGAGTCAGGCCCTTAACGTTATTTTAACATAGATTTTGGTGTTTAATTATGTAATAAGATTTACTGCAGTCATCTAACAGATGTTGATTCAGAGTCAGTGTTTCTCATAAATTAGTTCTGAAAGGATTTGTTACTTCTGGGTCAGCAGATAGGTCCAGAGTGCAAAGAAAAAGGGGAAAAACAATAAACACTGAGTTGAAGGGTTTCTTGGGATTCTTACTTCAGTTACATATCCACATATTTTCATGATCTTAATGACTACAGCCACAGGAATGTTTGCTTTAACACTAAAGATGGCTCAGGCCAAAACCCTATATCCAAACATCTGCAAAGCATGGGAAAGTTCAAACTTTGGGGCTCTTTATTTCGTGACCCTGGCTGTTAATTTTTCATACTAACACGAGACATTTTTTCTAGGGCTCAGCAGTGGGAATTGCTGTGAACTTTAGCAGCACCCCAAAAAGTTTCATCTTCATGTGTTTGTTGTCAGACCTTGTGTATAAAGTGCAGCTAAAGGCCAGTGTTGGTTGATGTGGTTGTCATCACACATGCACTCAAAATGTGCCCACCTTCCTCTGGAAATTCAGACTTTGGAAGGAAATTGTATTTGTACATCCTACTGCTAACAGCTGCAACTAAACCCACACAGCATTATCCTCATTCTTCTATATTTGTGGTTAAAGGAGTGAGCCCATATTAAAGTATTTTTCCGTTCCCCTTTGATTTAGCTGCAGATAAATTCCTTTAAAACTGAAATTATGCTCTTTATATCTTATTCTATTAGGAGTCTTTGGAGGAAAGGGATTGAGGCACGTTTAATAGCGTTGCTAGCACGTCCAGGGCAGTTGCAGCCTGCCAAGACTTTTACAAACACTGGTGAATATTCACAATATTCCTCCATGTCAGGGTATGAGACACTAAATGTTGTCCCTGAGATGTTTTAGTAGAAGTGCAACAGAGACTGCTCAACATATAAAACCATTTGCTAAACTTAATTACCTTTGTCTTGGAAAATTTAGAGGTTTCATACCTAAAAAGCTCCTCTAAGATGAATCCCAGCTATGAGTAAGAGCTCTGAGCATTTCCCTGAGCAGCAATCACACAGTGGCAAACTGGACTCCTCACAGAAGGGATGTGAGAGGGGAGGAAGAGTCCATGGCCAACAGCTGAGCCTGGGCCAGCAGAGCAGGGCTGAACCTGCTCCATGCTTGGACACAGCCCTGTTCCCAAAGCCTCTGTCCCTGCCATGGGGACACCCTGGCCACTGCTGCTCTGTGTTTGTACCATGCAGAGCTGTAAATTTAAACAGCGCTTTGCAGACCCGGGGCTGGAAACTCCTCTTTTTTCAGGAGTAATTCCCTTTAAGTCAATGGATTTACACAATGGATTTGCTGCTGCCAGAAGAAAATCGGGCCTGTAGAAAGACACACATCCTTTGCCAAGGAAATCTCAGAGCTAACTACTTGAATTGTGCAGTCAAGCTGCAGAGAGGTCAAGTGGACAGACGACAGGACTGGGACATATAGGAAGTCCCTGGTTCAAACCTCAGCTCTTAAAATGTCACTCATTGTGACCTTGGGCGAGTCAGTTCATCCCCTCATACCTCCACTTCCCCCTTCTCCTTTGTCTGACTTGTCTGTTTAATTTGGAATTTGTCCCAGGAAGGGTGCCCAGCCTGATGTGCTGGGCTGGGGCACGGACACCTCTCCTCCCCCTGGCTGAGGGACTGGCTTGGAGCCTTTGTTCCCCCCAGCACTGACCTCTGCTTCCGGGCCCACAGGCAGGGGACCACCACTGTCCATCAGGGGACAGGCAGGGCTGTCACCCCCTGGGATAGCACACGTCCCAACACCCGCCTGGGAGGATCTGGCACTTGTTATTTCACAGTCAGGAGGCAGAAGGAAGCCCTCCCTTTGAACAGTCAGCACAGCCCTGATCACTGAAGGTCCTTTGAAACGAAACTTTGACCCTACGGAGCGGAGCCATGAGCTTGTGATGAGTTCAGCTGGCACCAAGAGTGGTTCACTGGCATGAGCAGCCTCAAGGGCTGGAATTTGTGTCTGTAGAGTGTGGGTATGAGTGTGTGTGACTGTCAGAGGCACAGCCAGGCCAAGAACCAGCTCTCCTGAAAAGCCCCATCTGTTTGTCCCACAGCAGCTCGGTCGTTATCGGTGGCAAACGGCCAGAGTCACTTGTCAGGCACAAAGCTGCCAAAAATCATTAAGACACAATGGCCCCCTGTGCCAGCCAACTGTAAAACCATTCCAGAGGGAGCCTGATAAACACATCTATCCCTATAACAGCCCAGATAGGGACAGGTATTTCCCAGGTGCCTTAACAATTGGAGCAGCTCGTGAGGTGCTGTGATCAGATTTTCCTGCCTTTTCCTGCTGTGACAACCCATGAGTGTGTTCAATGGCAAGGGGAAGGGGAAGGGGAGAGGAAAGGGGANAAAGGGAAGGGGAGCAGGGCAGGGGCTGACAGGCTGTCTCTGTTCCAGTGGAGCACGACAGGGAGTTCCACCACCAGCGCTGCCACTACCGCGAGTTCCGCTTCGACCTCTCGCGCATCCCGGAGGGGGAGGCGGTGACGGCGGCCGAGTTCAGGATTTACAAGGATTTCATCCGCGAGCGCTTCGACAACGAGACCTTCCAGATCAGCGTCTACCAGGTCCTGCAGGAGCACCCGGGAAGGTGAGGGCTGCAGGGACACCCTGCGTGAGCTCGGGTTGTTCCTCCAGGGAGTCACAGCCAGGGCTCGATGCCATCAGGAGTGGGTTTGATTTGGGACCCAGGGAATGTCAGCCCATGCTGCTGCAGCAGGCACAGGGCTCCCGTGTGTTGTGACATGGGACAGGTGCCCTGTGACCCTCCCTGTGCCCCTCCCCATGCCCCAGGGAGCATCCCCAGCACTCCTGCTCTGGCCTCTGGGAGCACCCAGCAGCCTGGCCATGTGCTAGTGCACAAAAACAATCATAAACCAGAAATACTTCAAGATTTCTGGAAGTTTTCCCTCCTTCCTCCTGCCTCTGATGGATCCTGAGGTGGCAAACCCAAATGCTTCCTTTGGAATTGTAGTTTAATTACCAGCCCTTATTATCAAAGGCATTCGAGCTCCCTAATTAACAAAGACAGATGACACCATGCTTTTTCTATTGACTGATGGTTTTGCATGTGCAAAACTACAAGATGAGCTATTAAATCACTTCCAAGCAATTATTAATGTATGCCAAGCCCCCTGACAAATACTCCAGGGAACTTGAATAGGAACATATGTTCAATTTTCTCATCTGGTTTTAGTTCCAATTAATCAGCAATCCCAAACCACTTATCAAAGGCACTTAGTTTCATTTGCACATAGTTCTCTCACATACAAATCCTACCAAAAGTGAGATTGCATTTATTTACGTGAAAAGTATTTACAGTCGCATTCTAGTCAGACGTTACTCTTTAGGACTACTAAATATGGGCTAATAATGCTACAGTTCTAATTTAGGTTTATGAAAAGAGAAACACTAGGGATTTAAAAAGTGAAAAGTCCACAAGGGTAAGGAAAAAAGTATAATCAGAACTCTGGCTTTATAGTTTTATAAGAGCTAATAAAAATGCAGAAAATGAAATATGTCAGGAAACCTTGTCAACTTTTTTTAATGATGAGAATTTCTACTGGCTTTGCTGGATGGTAAAAATATTTACCACTGGTGTGTTTTCTTCCATATCTGAAATTCTGATTTTATAGCCTAAAACTCACAGTTCTCCTGGCATTTCTAATGATGCAATTATTTGCAGTGTTTGTGAACTGTGCTAAAATGAATCTATTTTTGTCATTCAGTGGTAATTCAAACTGTGCATTTTAACCAGGTCTTCCTTGAAGGAGACAACAAGCCAGAACTGTTCAAGGACCCTTTAGATGCCCTGTTTACCCTCAGCATTTCAATTTATTCCCTCTTAGGCCATTCCAGAGCCAGCAGCCTCCTTTTGCTGTATTTCTTGAGTGGATTATTCAGGTCCAGGCTGCAGGGATTTCTTTCCAGTGTTGGGAAGAGCAGAAACTCTGGATGTGTTGGCAGAGGAGGAGGCACCAGCCCTTGTGCCAGGGCTTTGGGGAATTGCCAGGAACCTGTTCTTGAGTAAATGACCTTCCCCAGCAGATGCCAGGGAATTCTCCCTGGGTCCTGGTGAGTGAGGTGCCCATTAGGAATTTACTGACAGAGCCAGAACAGGGTCTGATATCTGAATTTTACAATGGTGCATCCAGAAGTCTGTTACAGCTTTGTTTAGAGAGGATGAGAAGGCACCACTGGGGAGAGCTGTGTGTGGAGCAGCAAATGATTCTGCAAACTTCCCTCCACTAATTCCTATTTCTAAAGGAAAAAAAAAATGTGCAAAGGGAGGGCATATACATCAAGCACTGTCTGGAAGAGGTGAGGAATCCTGCTAATTATACAGATGTTCCAGCCACAAGATTAGATGCAGTTTTACTGCATCATATTCACCACAGGAACACTATTTTTAATGAGTGTTCATGCATATTCCCTTTTTGCATACATTTTGGCACAGGCTATGGTGAGTTTTGAACAGTTTGTCCTGAAAAAACATCCCTGTTGGTTTGGATTGACCAAAGGTAAAAATATTGTCACTAACATTTGTAAAAATATTTGCTCTTTTCCTGCATTTTTCCACTGACATTTTCCACCCTGCTCTGTCACAGCCCAGTCATCCAAGTCAGTGTGTCATTGGGCAAGTGCAGAAAGAAAACAAACTCTCCCCAGTGTTGATCAAAAAACTCCCATTCCCTTTGATGCCTCCTTGGCTGTTTGTCTCATCTGGAAAGTCAGCCCCATCTGACGTTGTTAGCAACAGGAGCAAAACAAAGCCAAACCCTCCCCCCCACGCAGGCAGGGAAACCTCTGCTGCCTTTGGGTTTCCTTCCCTGCTGCTGACACAGAAGCACTGCTGGAATTGCCTTTTGAGACCTGAAAATCCAGGGATTCTCCAGGCTGGTGCTGGGGCAGTGCCCAGGGCACAGCTCAGCATCATCTCATGCTCAGCAGAGAGCAGGACAGCTCCAGGGCCACACAGCAGCACAGGACCAGCTGGAAAGCTCAGGCTGAGGGTGTCTGGAGAGATTTTCCTCTGTGAGATGCTCTGAAGGCAGGATTTTCAGTGAAACCTGATGAGCCTCCAGTTTGGAGGGTGTGCTGGTGCCCTCAGCTCACACAGAGCAGAGGAATGAGCAGTTAATGACTCCACGAGTTCAGACAGGTTGGAGGTATCTAACCAGCAACATCTCCTGTGTGCACCTCACTGTCAGTGAAAAAGCTTGGGCTTTTTCAGGCTTAGGTGTTTCCAGAGCAGCAGCTGCACTCTCAGCACACTATCCCTGAAATCCTGACCCCCAAAAGCACAAACATCTGCAGGGGAGAAACTCTGCCCATCCACCTGCTCAGCCCAACAACCCTGGCAGTGAAAATGAGAGCCCAGCCCTGTCCTTTGCAGCAGATGAGATGCCACTTTTACTACTAGAATTTGTATTTCTGTTGGACTGAAGATATTATTACAGGTGTTTGTAGGAAATCAGGCTAAAGGATCAAATATTCTTTCTGACTTTTCCAAATCTTTTGTTGTGAGACAAGCTCCTCAAACTGGCAGCATCTCCCTGCTAGAAAGGCATGCACAGCATTCTTTAGGCACATAGCATCAGTTATTCACTTCAGGCAAACAAGTACATTCATGAACAAAAATGTCCCAAATATCACAAACACTGATGATGTTTTAACTGGTGTGATGTGTCTCAAAGCTTTTGAATGCATTGCTCAAAGTCCAGTGACTCGTGTCCAACTCCTGTTTGGACCTCGTGGCTCCCTCACCCAACAGCCTGGGAAGGTTTTACAAATACCTGAGAAGGGTGAGAGCAGCAGGACACCACGTTTGTGCGGCAAACCCTCCTCAGTGGGAGCTGCAGGAGCCTGGAGCTGCTCCAGTCTCCTCCTGGAAAAGGAGGGAGGGCAAAGCAGATCCCAATGCTCACTCAGGGCATCCCCCTCAGTTCATTCACCTGCAGAAAAATGCAGACTGCAGAGCTGCCCCAAAGCTCAGGATCCTGCTCTTCTGTCTGCACCTTTTGAAGGTGAAATACCTTCCCAGAATTACATCTCCTATTTCCTCAGACCCAGCACTTGCACTGCAGAGTGAATCCCCAGCCCTTTGAAGTCGATGGGAGTTTTGTTACTGGAGAGAATAAAACCAGGTACTTGACCAGCCTTTGGTAATTGAAATGTAGTTGTTACATGTTCACTTTGTGGCCATTATGGATTTCACGGGCTTCAAAGGCAGTGATTTGAATGCTCATGTTACCAACCCTACAGAAAAATCAGATCTTGCAGGATGCATTCCTGGGTTTGACTTGCAGCTGGAATGCTTTAGCTTGAGCTTCAAACCACACCACTGCTGCAGCAGATCAAACCTGAGCCCCTCTGCAGAGCCCTTTCTGCCCCTCATTGGAGTCTGGTTCCACGTTGTGGGTTGAAATGTGTAATTCTAGTACCTCAGAAAGGCTTAGCCCACCCAACCCATAAAGCAGATGTGTCTTCTTTTTGGAGCTTTTTAAAGCTCCAGTGTGATCCTTCTGAGGATGGCCCAGCACAGCACAGTTTGATTTAATGATGTGCCCCAGCACCATTGACACCACTGACAATAACTTTGATTATAATTTTTGGTGACTTATCTGCAGCTCAGTTTGTAGCTACATTTATCTCTCAGCAAGTAGCAAAGGAACTTGAGCACAGAGATCCTGCAGCTCTCCAAGAACAGAGCTGTGTCTGGTTTTCTCCCTCAGACCATTCCTAAAAGCCACTGAAGCCTGCAAAAGCTCTGACAAACCTTGAACTTAGCGAGGCACAGCTCTTCACAGGCACTTGAGGAGCTGCAGGAGGCATTTTGCATACCCCAGTGGGTCCTGGCTGGGTGAGTGATGCTCTAATGAGCAGCCCTTCAAAGCTGAGCAGAAACATCTGTACAGAAAGTGTCAGAGATTCGTGTATAACCTCGTTTCTCTCAGCAGTTTTTACAAGAAGCTTCATGTTTAGGAAACTTGTTGTATTTCAGTAACAAACTCTCATTTTTAATCAGTTTTTGAGATCTGGATCTCACCCTTCTCCAACACTGTGTAAGAAGGGCAGCACAGCTGCTAGAAGCACACAAAGCAGATTTAGAAACCTGCTGCAATTTTAAAGTGAATTTAGTTTTTCCCTAGACTCAACAGAATTTACACAGATCTGTTTCACTACCAGTACAGCCAGTTTTCAGGCCAATCCTTGAAAAACACCTCCAGCAAACTGAATTCCTGCTTTGGGCATCCTTTCACCTGGCAGAGCCCCGGGGTGTGTTTGGCTGGTGGCTCCTGCCTGGGGCATGGGGAGAGATTTATCAGTGGGGAGGGGGAGGGAAGGACAAAGGGGGTCCCAGGGAAGGGAAGGGAAGGTGTGGGAGGGCTGCACCAGGTCTGTGTGCAGAGGGTGTTGCAAACATGCCAGGGAGAGGCCCAGGGAGATCCTGGGGCCCTCTGAAAGTAGGAAAGTCTGAAAAATATTTTCCTAAGCTTGTCTTTGGACAGCTGCAGCTGACTTTAAGCAATGACACCAAGCAAAGTGGAATCTGGATATGGCAGGTTTTTAATCCAAACAGATGTCTTCTAACCCCACATCTCCTCTCACCCTCCCAGGATGCCCTTTTTGCCTTCTCCTCCCTCCACCTGCTCAAAGTTGGATGTGAATAAAGCCCTTCCCCCCATGCCAGCTCAGTCCTTGGGCTGCCTGTTGGAAAACTTGCACGGTGCTGTGACCCAAACATCCCTCTAGGGTTAGAGTCAGGAGGGGAGGATTGTGCTCCTGGCTTAGACACTGTTTTTTACATGCTGAATCAATAAGAATTCAACATATCCATGCCTCAAATGTTTCCTGCTTTAAAACAGAAGCAGCAGGGTTAACCCACATTTGTGAAGCCATTCAGAGGCAAGGTGGCCCTGTATGAAAACACTGATGGGTTTGTAATTCCTGCAGGTAGCAGGGAGGGATCAGGGCAGCCCTGCTGCCAGGTGTCCCCTTTGGGCTGAGGGGTGACCTGTCCCTGCTGCCAGGACAGAGCCAGGTGAGCCAGGGCTGCTCCCTGGTCACAGAAATCACCCTGTCTGACAGTGTGATGGAAATTGCCAAGAGTCACCTTCACTGCTGCTGCCTGTCCTTTTTCCCATTTATTTTTATCCCACTTGGAAGGGCTCATTAGTGTTTACTACCACTTGTCAACCAGCAGCTTGAAATAACAGGGCTGACGAGTGGGATGGGGACAGTGGGTGAAGAAAACAGATGTAAAAAGCAGGGCCTGTTTGGCAAGAGGACTGTCCTAAAATAGTGTAGCATGATAACCTACAAATGCAGAGTTTTGTCTCCTGTTCTCTTGCTAATGCAGAATTTCTATCTCTCATTTTTTGCTCCATGTTCTCCTCGTGCCCCAGCTCACCAAGTAAGGTGATTGGGGCAGATGCAGCACTTTTCATTTTTGTACATATTTTTAGTGTTTATGGCTTCAAACCAAACTGCATCCCAGGGACTGAAAAAGTACCCAGCAAAAGCAAAGAAGCCATACATACTTTTTTTCATGAAGCTTCATAGGTTTTAATCTTTTCTCTTATTTTAGAACTCCCACCTTGCAACAATTTCCTTTATCCCACACCTCCCCTGCCTTTCCTGTACTTGTGATCTCTTATTCCTGTGCTCATGCCCACAATCCTCACTTCCTCCAGTCCTTTTCTCTTCCACTAATTATTTGTGATCCCTTTCCTTGCCACCATCAGCCCTTTGGCAGGTCAGCCCTTCCACCTCCAGAGCTGCAGCTGCTTCCCAGACACGATCTCACATGCATCCTGCCCAGCCACCCTCGCTGCAGCACTTGTTACTCAGCCCTGAGCCCAGAAAAAAGCTCACTGAGGAAACTGCACAGACCACACAGCACTTACGTGACCTGCAGACAAATTTTTGGGAGTGCTTTCTAAGGGAAGGTGACTCTCCTGTCTGGCATCCAGTGCCAGACACTACCAAAGACATCAACAGGCAAATGCCAACCCCCTGTCTTCATCTCAGGCTCTGCTGAGAGCCTGATTCTTGAGAAAACCGAGCAGAAAGCCCCAAATTTTATCATTGCTGAGAGCTCTGACACTCCCGCTGATGTCAGTGCTTTGAACCCTGAGCCATTTTGATGTGGTCTCAGCAGAACATACTTGTGGTCTGGATGCAGACTTTGTAATTTATGTAACTCTAATCTAGACATTAACGTTTCCATGTCCCAGCCTAATATTTTTGTCAAAGCAGGATCATGTGCCTTTCCTATCTCTAGCTCTGGAAAAGGCGTGGTGCAGTTTCTTGCATGCTCTGAAGTTCTGAAATGAAGGAACAGAATGCAGGGCCAAGGAACCAAAGGGGATTTTGCCTCCTTGCTGCAGAGCCATCATTCCCACCTCTCCAGGAAAATGCTCTGTGAGTACAGAATTGGAAAGTGAGGTACAGGAGTGAGATGTGCAATAGAAACCTTTTTTCTTTGAGTTGAGATCTTTATCTCACAGCTGAAACCCAAAGCAGCCACATTAGTTAGACTTAACCAGCTCTACCTTCTGTGACAAGTCATTAGATGGGAGCCCTCAGAATAAATGTTGTTTAATTCTTAGCAGAACAACATTTCTCTGCTGTGTTTACTGTGTCTTGTCCAACAAGGACATCTCAAGGGCTGGCTGCCTATTAGCTGGTGATTTAATGCTGTTTGCCTGTCTTTGGAGAGCAGGACATTCCACTTAAAGGAGGTTGTTCTTTTTGAAAAGAATGAGAGGTTTTATTTCCATCTTTCCATTGGAACAGGAGCCACAATCTCAGGAGCCTGTGCTTGCAACACCAGTGAGGTTTTGCATCCCTGCTGGTGGGCCAGGGCGGAAAGAGCTAATCCAGGAGTGCTTGAGCTCCTCCAGAGAGCATCTGGCACGGGGCTTTTTGGGGTCCAAATGTTCCAAGAGTGTGTGGGAAGGACATTTCCCTTCAGTGGGTCCCTTTGATCTCTCTCACTTCGGGCTTCCCCTGCAGGCCCATTGTTTGCACATTGCTGTAACTACAGGAAAACAAACGCATTATACAATTTCCAGGCTGACTCACCCTGGTACTTGATGCCTCATGTTGTCTGCTCACCCCATTGCATCATGTCAGCATGGGAACCTTAAAGGATGTTTTTTTCTGAGTAATAATACTGCAGTTGAGCAGCAGCTAAAACCAAAAAATTATCATGATTGCTACTATGATCAACCTGCAAACTGCAAGGGGGGAAAAGCCAAGCAAGCCAAGTCCCTGTTAACTAAACTTTGTGTGAATCATGAGTCCCAGTCTGGGGCCATGGTTAAATAATGTACTTTGTGAATATAAAAGCCCTTTACTCCTGGAAACTTGGCCTCAGCCACTGGAATGGGCCAATCCATGCAACTCCCTCATTCCTGGCTCCCCTGGGATGTGTTTGGTTCAGAGTTGTTGTAAACAGGGAAGGGTGGGAGGTGTCCTGTGCTGTGGGAACAAGGCCACTGCTCCTGAGTGGGGGTGAAACCCCAGGAATTTGTCCCCTGGTTGGAGTTCAAGCATCTTGCATGGCTGTAACTAATGTGAGAGGGGTCACCCATCCTGCTGAATTTCAGTTTTCCTGGAGCACTCAGCAGAGCTGACTGAGCTCCCAGCACCTGCACTGAGCCTCTGCATTGCTGCACCAAACCCCCTTCCTGAGCCACCCACTTTGGGTGCAAACATCCACTGCAAGGCTCCCGTGGGATCCCCTCTGCAAGG
>VXBR01008957.1:137759-158991 GCA_013400215.1 Cisticola juncidis
CCCGTGGGATCCCCTCTGCAAGGCTCCCCGTGGGATCCCCACTGCAAGATTCCCAAGGGATCCCCTCTGCAAGGCTCCCAAGGGATCCCCTCTGCAAGGCACCCAAGGGATCCCCTCTGCAAGGCACCCAAGGGATCCCCTCTGCAAGGCTCCCAAGGGATCCCCTCTGCAAGGCTCCCAAGGGATCCCCTCTGCAAGGCTCCCAAGGGATCCCCTCTGCAAGATTCCCATGGGATCTCCTCTGCAAGGCTCCCAAAGGATCCCCTCTGCCCTAGCAAGGAAATGTTGCAGCAACTCCAGTCCTGATGCAGGGCTTCTTCCAAAAACCAGAATTTTGCTTAAAGGCAAGCACTGACTGCACCCTCAGCAGCACTGGCTGCACTTTCAGCCATGGGGTATCCAAATCTGCCCTGCTTTAGGGAATCCCAAACACAGAATCCTCTTTTTGCACACCCTGGGCCCTGTGCTCACGTGCTCTGCAGGAACCCAGTTCAGAAATTTAATTTCATGGAAGCCAGAAGAGGCAGAGTGGGTGGTGGCATCCCTCAGCTCACAAAGGAAAACTCTTACACACCCTGGTCCATTAAGGTTGAGAGGAAAATGAAACAGCAGAATTGCAAAAACTCCTTCATTCCTATTCTGTGTGGGACAAAAGCTTCTAATTTCTTGGTTTGCCAAAGGGAAAAGAATCACTAAAAGCTGTGAGTCAAAAGCCCTCGTGCCAACAGCTCTTCTCAGATTCATTTCTGATCACCTGGTGTTTCATGTGAAAAGGCACTGTGTAAACTAAGCTAAATAGATATATTTGTGCTGACAAATCCATAGTGACAAAATTCATAAGGCTTTTTGAAGATTTGAGGATGTGATTAAAGGGTTTTTCAAGGATAGTTCTTCAGTCAAAAGGATATAATTACACTTGAAGGAGTTATCATGTTTGCTCACTGTAGGTACAAAAGCAGCTCTTACTGGACTTGTCTAGACACTTCCACCATGTGTCTTTGTTCTTCTTTTAAAGCATTTTTAATAAAAGAACTGCATCAGCATCCATTTTTAATCTGAGTTTTATCTCCTTATAAGAGAAGACTCCTTCATTTACTAAACCTGTGTTTTCTCAAATTTTAATTTTTCAGAAATTTGCCAGGAACCGTGTAAATCTGAAATAATTTCACCTTTTTCAAAAGAACAGAATCTCTCTATTTAGGATCTATTTCATTTTCTGATATTATTTCTTCATCTAGAGAAATCCAGCAGTGGCCTTTCAAAAAAACCCCAAGCAATGAACTGAAAAAATCCTGTGACCCCCAGCAGTGCAGACCTGTGGGTCGTTATCTGTAATCTCAGATGAGCAAATTAAAGAAAAGCTATTACCTATGTTAATGTCTGCACACCAGTGTTCCAGCTGGCTTGCACCAACACTGCAGTTATGCAGGAAATTAGTGTGGAAAGGCTAATGAGCAGCATTGTCTGCCCAATTACTGGGTTTGCACATGCAAACAGCAATTCTGCAGGTCTGAAGCTGCATCAGGAGCTCAAGGTTATCTGTGACAGCAGAGTAACCCCAAACCACCTCAGCTCTGCTCCCATCCTCTCATTTTTGAGAAGAGGAGAAATTTTCTCCTGAGGGAGATTGGAGGGGACACAGCTCTGCCTATTTCTGAATTCCCAACCCCTGAGGTGCCCAAAGGATGCTTGTGGGACTCCATTGGGAGCCCTGGCTGACTGGAATTCTGCTTCTTTTCCTCAGGGATTCAGATTTGTTCCTGCTGGACTCCAGGACCATCTGGGCTGCAGAGGAGGGGTGGTTGGTGTTCGACATCACTGCCACCAGCAACCACTGGGTGGTGAATCCCCAGCACAACCTGGGGCTGCAGCTCTCTGTGGAAGGTGTGGATGGTGAGTGTCACACACAGCAGAAATCAGGGAATCTCTGCTTCAGGGACCTGATTCCCAGTCAGGGGAAGCACCAGGAATTCAGCATCCTGTGCTGTGAACTCAGCAGGGTTTTGATGCAATGCTTTATGCTTGGGCAATCCTCAAGGGTTTGAGTGAAGTAAAAACGAAAATAAATCAACCCCCAACCTTGCTTTGTATCTGCTGTTACATGATCTGTAATCATGAGGCAAATACAGTCTATTTTTTTTTAAAAATCATACAAAATAAGTGAACTGAGAGCCCTCTTCCCACTCTCCCTGAGTCCAGGGAAGTGTCAGCTGTCCTTTGGCACGTTTGATTTGTGGCTGAAAGACCCAGCTCCGTCCTTACCAAAGGATCACAAAACCTAAACAAAACAAAAATTAACATAATTGGATTTAGCAGCAGCACTCAGTAACCTGGGACAGAATAATCCTGAACATCACCTCTGCATTTCGCAGCTGCACCCAGACATCCCTCAACAGTAACAGGGAGAAACATTGAATTTCCCACTGCTCCCCTCTCCCTGCCTTTTTTGTAAACAATTGATTTGATTCTGCACAGAAACCTACTAATTGTCTTTTACGAAAAATCAAATTATTGTAAAGCCCAAGATGAAGGACTGATGATAATCATGATAATCCAAGTTTTGTACAAACAGCAATAAGCAAAATGCCTCTAAACATTTGTTTCTCTCAGCTAAGGCATATCTGGAACTCTGTCAGCATTTTGTAAAAGGCATTTTTATTTTAAGCTAATAACCTTCCAGTGGGAATTTAGTGTTCCTATGGGCTGAGTTTTATGGTTCCTTTTATAAAATCACTTCAAATTATAGGTTGGTGAACTTGAAGAAACCCCTCCAAAGAATGCAGGAAAAGTTAATGCTGAGCGGATTTGGGGTAAAATAATTATATGTAGGACTATTTAATGTAACTTTTACACACAGATATAAAATGAAGTTAGCTGTGCTGAGCTGCTCTTGTCAGAAGCAGTTTTGCCCATTAAGCCCAGGTCTTTGGAGGGTGCATGCAATGCTCAGGAGTGACCCTGAGCAGGGAGCAGCTCTGCCCTGTGTTCACAGAATTACAGAATTCACAGAATCACAGAATCACTGGGTTGGAAGAGACCTCCAAGATCATTGAGTCCAACCCAGCCCTAACACCTCAACCAAACCACAGCACCAGTGCCACAGCCAGGCTTTGTTTAAACACACCCAGGGATGGTGACTCCACCACCTTCCTGGGCAGAACATTCCAGTGCTTTATCACTCTCTCTGTGAAAAACTTTTTCCCAATATCCAACCTGTATTTCCCTTGGTGCAGCCTGAGGCTGTGTCCTCTCCTTCTGTCAGTGCTGCCTGCACAAAGAGACCAACCCCACCTGGCTAAAGCCACCTCTCAGGGAGGTGTAGAGTGAGATAAGGTCACCTTTAACTCCTTTTCTTCAGGATAAACTCCCCCAGCTCCCTCAGTTATTCCTCACAGGGTTTGTGTTCCAAGTCCCCCACCAGCCTTGTTGCTCTCCTCAAGACCCTCAATGTCCTTCCTAACAGGATTCTGTTATCCTGTCCAGGTCCTTGCAGGGTGCATGCCATGCCCAGGAGTGACCCTGAGCAGGCAGCAGCCCTGCCCTGTGTTCTCCTATCCATCCAGGTCCTTGCAGGGTTGATGCCATGCCCAGGAGTGACTCTGCCGCTCTGCCCTGCATTATCCTGTCCAGGTCCTTGCAGGGTGCATGCCATGCCCAGGAATGACCCTGTGGCTATGCCCTGTGTTCTCCTATCCATCCAGGTCCTTGCAGGGTTGATGCCATGCCCAGGAGTGACCCTGAACAGGCTCAGCTCTGCCCTGTGTTATCCTGTCCATCCAGGTCCTTGCAGGGTGCATGCCATGCCCAGGAGTGACCCTGTGGCTNGCATCAACCCCAAGCTGGCGGGGCTGATCGGCAGGCACGGCCCCCAGAACAAGCAGCCCTTCACCGTGGCCTTCTTCAAGGCCACCGAGGTGCACCTGCGCAGCATCCGCTCCACGGGCACCAAGCAGAGGAGCCAGAACAGATCCAAGACACCAAAGAACCAGGAGGCTTTCCGGGTCTCAAACATCGCAGGTACAGCAGGGGAGGCTGGTTCTGTGCTTTTGGGCGTGTGTGAGGTTTTTATCTGCTTTTCCTCTTTGTGTTAGAGCTGGGAACTATGGGGGTCACAGTTTTGTGTTCGGACTCGGTGTTGATTAATTCTTGTCTGTGCTACAGGCTCACGAGTTGTGAGCTCTGACTAGCAAGGTAGAAAATGAAGGTAAAATAGAGTATCTCTCTATTCTAGAAGGTGTTTCCAGGGACGATCTGTCCAATTGTAAAATGCCACCTAAATTATTTTTACTTTAAACCCAATAACCAACCACATGAAATCCATGATACGGACTTTACTAACCAACTACAGAAAACATCCAAACCCAGGAAGAAGGAAGAAGAAGGTAAAGAAGAAGGACTTAGACAATGCCTCAAATCCTCCATATTGCTTAGTTTTTCACACTATATACTAAAATCTTAAATCNAGAAGAAGGTAAAGAAGAAGGACTTAGACAATGCCCCGAACCCTCCATATTGCTTCACATATACCATTATATACTAAAATTTTAAATCTAAGTTTTTCACCCTGTGAGATCACACACTTTTATTCAAACTCCACACCCACAACCCCAGTGCTGTCACTCAATTTTGGGAGCCTGTTCCATGACCTCAAGTCAAATGTAGTGCCTGCCTATGGCTCAGTGCCCCTCAGCACAAAAATCCCGAAATTTTCAGCTTCCAGATTTCCAACAGGCGTGGGGTGACGCGGGGATGGTTTCTCCCACATTATCTGTTTGTTGTCCCTTTAGTCCACTGCTGGTTGGAAACTGTGTGGGGTTTGGTTTCTTCCAAAAATGTCATGAAGAAAGAATGTTTCCTTGAAGCAATGTAAATTGAGGGATTTCTGGATCCAAATTTGAAAAACACCCCAAGCACCTAAGTGCAGCAGAGGAGCAGCGCTGCCTCGCTCCCTGCTGGGGCTGTGGGAGCTGGGGCAGCCCAGGCTCATGGCCAAACCCATTGTCCCCTCACAGAGAACAGCAGCAGTGACCAGAGACAGGCCTGCAAGAAACACGAGCTCTACGTCAGCTTCAGGGACCTGGGGTGGCAGGTAAGGGCAGCCTGGGCACCTCACTGATCAAGGGCAGCAGTGGGACCCAGCCACTAACTGGGATTTTTGTTTTAAATCCTGAGGGGAAAGATGCTCTATGCTGCCTTTAGCATGCTGAAGTGCTTCTGCTTGGGAATACAAATATTTAGTGTGAGACTGGCTGGGAGCTCAACACACTCAGGTCCTTTTGGGGAGCTGTGGCCCTGCAGGTCCTCTGGCAGTGCTGAAGGCACTCATGGCTCTCCATTTTCACCTATCTGGTTTTTTGGACCTGGTTAAAGACATTTTCCTTTCTGAAAGCTTGTGTCTGCATTGTGCTGCTGGGTGAAGTGATCCTTGTGGACAGCCAGGAGGACAGTGCTGGATGGATAAACAGCTGAACCCAGATGTGCAGCCACTCTGTGGGATGTGGGATGTGTCCCTCCAGGAGGAGCAGCCACTTTAGGGGCCTTGAAGAGAGCTTTAGAAAGGCCAGCGGGGCAAATTTTTATTTTCAGGCCACAGTAACTATGTGTGGATTATGAATGTTTAGATTTATGTGCTGTTTGGCTTTTTGCTTCACTACATTTTGTCTTTCTCCACAATCTAACACTTCTATTTAATCAAGGACTGGATCATAGCTCCGGAGGGCTACGCTGCCTATTACTGTGAAGGAGAATGTGCTTTCCCCCTGAACTCCTACATGAATGCTACAAACCACGCCATTGTACAGACACTGGTAGGTGCACCCTGCCTCCCAGCACAGGCTTACAGCTGATAGGGGCTGCTCAGAGATAAATTCATGCACCAAAGGGTCTCCAAGCTGACAGGGGAAGGAAAATCTGCCTCAGCTCTCAGGGTGCCTGCAGCATCTGGTGATGGGGCTGAATTAGCCCCTGGGCAGAAATGACCCTGTCCTTGCTGCAGGCTCTCTCTGGATGGAAAGGGCCCTGTGACAGGCACTGAAATGGGATTTTAGTCCCACTGCATGGGGAGGAAGGAGCAAGGCTTGAGATTCACTGTCAGCAGCTCTTGGGAAAGCTCTGTAAGGATCCACTCCCTGCTGCTGCCACCAAAGGTGGGTTTGGGGTCAGTGAATCCCAAAGTTACACAGCCACTGTCTGAGAGAGGGTATAGGACAGGCAGAAGGTTCCCCAGGAAAGACAAATACAGGGGAGAAGAGGGAAAAGGAAACCTTAACATTCCTCTATTTTCATTCCCCAGGTTCACTTTATAAACCCAGAGACTGTGCCGAAACCCTGCTGTGCTCCCACACAACTCAATGCCATCTCAGTGCTCTATTTCGATGACAGCTCCAATGTTATCTTAAAAAAATACAGGAACATGGTGGTACGAGCATGTGGCTGCCACTAGACGTGTAGGAAAGAGAAAGAAGAAAGAAAACCAAGTTATTTGTAAAGAGTGGGTTTGTGTGGCTGTGTGGGGGAGGGGGAAAGGTTGGTGCTCCAGCCATGGGTTTAAAAAAGTCCCAAACCATTTTAGGACCAGGCCTCTGAAAGTTCAGACAATGGAGCAGTTTCTGGATCTGAAGAGGCATTTGAACACATTTTGTTTTAGTTTATTACAGACAATGAGCTTGTAAACTGAAACAAGCCAGAGAAACCGTTTAAAACCAAATCTGCTTACAAAATTGGCTCCTACAGTACATACTTCTGCAAATGGGTCTTTCTGGAGATTGCAAACTCACCAGTGTTGATTGTGAGTAAAGCAGTAGTAATCTATCCAAGGTGAGACTGTGCTGTGACTAATAAGTGTGTGTAGTTCCTGTAACACCGTTTGCAATAAAATAAGTGAACAAAATATACCTGGAGTGAACAGGTATTTTGTTAGAGAATTATTGCTTCCATCCCTCTGCTTCAACTTCATAAGCAAAACCAAGGATGAATTACATGCAAATTCCAGTTTTAAACTACAGTAGCAAAAGCTGGATGTGGATTGACACAAATTCAAAGGACAGATTAGGTTAAGGAAAAAAAATCAATTGGCAAGGAAAAGAATTGAAGAAAAGTGCTTCAAAGAATGAGAATTTCGGGGTGTACTTTTTTTCTATGAACAAGCAAGGAAATTTCTTCTGGCAGCCACAAAGTATTTCAGTTTGCTATGAACTTGAAACAGGAAAGCAGCAAAATGCTGAGAATCAGGGATCAAACGTGATGTTTAGCTGGGGTGCCCTAAGCAGGCACAGAGCTGTACCCAAGACCCTGCTGCTGTGTGGAAAATGTGGAAAATGGCATTGACTTCCACTGAACCAGGCCCAGCACTGCTCCAAGGACATGGAGACCCAAGCAGGAGGTGCTGTGAGCTGGGATGGACACCCAGCACCACACAGGCTGGGAAACCTTCCCTGCTGGGCCAGAGCTTCTGATAAACCCCCTGCTCTCTTGGCTTCCCCTCAAAAAACCCCAAAACCACCCCCTCCAAGGGCCACCAAGCAGCTGGAACCAGAAGCGAGAAAAGGTCCCCTCAAGGCTTTTCTTTTTCCTTCTTTTAAAGTCACAGGTTACACAAACATCACACTTAAGCAATTAATGCTCAGTTAAAGTTTTTGCAAAGAAGAATACACAGTTGCAGTAACCCAGCACAAACCAATCCCCCACTTTGGCAAGCTCAAAAGTAGATTGGCATAAATCTCCAGGGAGATAAAAAGAAAATAATGCCCAATAAAAGAGCATGTCCAGCACACCCAGCTTTAAATCTCCAAACTTCACACAGATGGGTCCAGGACATCCTGACTGCCCTGAGTCTCTGCTCAGTGAGCAGAGGGGACCATGCAGCCACAGTGGGGACTTGGCTCCACGTCTTGCCTTAGAGGAGAGTTAGAGAAAGAAGATAAATGAAATTCTGGACTTCACTCACTGCTCTTCTCCCTTTAAGTCACAGATAAATCCAGACCAGATGCCTCACTTTAAAAAGAATGAGCAAAGGAAGAAAAAAAAAAAAACCTTACTGCCTATGAAATAAATTGGAAACTTGTTTCTGATGGCCTAATTCTCATCTCATTTAGGTCAATTGGTGTTTTCCCAGCAATTTTCTCAGTAACAGGATGAGGCTGATGGGAAAGGGGAAATCTGTCCATGGTAGATTTTGGATGGGGGCCTTGGTGAGCAGCTGCCAGATGTGCCTGGCATCCCAACATCTGCAGGAGCAGCCTGGCACTGCACAGGCAGGACCAGCACACCCCACCACGGGGAGACCTTGGGCAAACACAGCCAGTCCTGGCAGGACAGCAGGGAAGCCAAAATCCCACCTCTGCTGGAGCCTGAGACAGCACATCCACATCAACACCAAATCTGCACCCCTGGTTCAGAGTGAGGGACTGAAATCACACAGGGAGCATCTTCTGACATTGTATTCCTATATCAACCTCTGTAAAGCTCCTGAAGGAAGTGAAGGTGCTGCCTAAAAAATAAAAGCTCATCATGCCTGAACTTCCACTGTTTAGTAGCCAAGGATTAGTTTTCTCTTGTGGGTGTTTCTGTGTTGGTGGTCACTGCCTTGGTGTATTGCATTTTTAACTCGGACCACGGTGTCTTGCTGTATAGGATTCATATATTAAATATTATGTGGGGATTGTTTCTGGGTTTGGTTTCTTGTTGTTGTTTTTAAGCATAATAACAGGACTTCTGTTGCTAGGCTCAACATCAGCTTCACTGTTTGTACATTTTTATGTAAATAGTTGTCACAAGCGGAAGAAGAATTATTTATTTCCATCTCTGAATTCCTTTTCAATCACATGCAGGAAAAATGATTCTGGGTTCCTAAACACATTTGTTTCCTTATTTAAGAAGATATTTATTAACAGTTGGCAAAAATGCATACACATTTCTGGTTCTTTTCATAGAGCAGTTGTCAGAAGCCTTTTTGTACAAACCAGTAAAATAAATCCTTGCAACTTTACAAAAGATATCCTGATGACATTGTGTATCTGTGTGGTTATTCTCCCTTTATTCCAAGAACCTTTTTGGCTGGGCAATGTCTCATCTTGAGCCTCTGTTTTCATGCAGCTCAGTCTCTATGTACGGGCAAAACTGTCACATGTCATTATTTGGTCCAAATACAACAGGGAGGGAAGAATAGCAAAAATATGGATTTGTTTTGCAGTCTGTGCTGCAAAGATCCGTGATTGAATTATAGTGCAGCTGTCAGCAGCTGTTTCAAAGAGGCAGGGGGTAAATTAGTTCTGTTTACTGCTAACATAGTTCAGAGATTCAGTCATCCCAATAAAATTATAGAGGCACAAGAAAGGAAGAAAGAAACTCCAAAGAAACATCAGCCAAGAAGCTGACATTTTCTAATTTAGATTGTTTTAGCATATTTGAGAGATGCTGCTGGCATGAGGTTTCCTACTGTGGATACCACACTGCATTGCTAGGGAGGCAGCTGAAAAAAATAATGCTCTGAATCCCTCTGTTAACTGAGCATTGTGGCTTTGGGGCACAACAGCAATTTTGGGGTTCTTGTTTACTTCAGACTGGGAGCAGAATTGTGCCAGTTTATGTAGATATATCTGCTGGGCCAGAGGATTAAATCATCAACATTTGGGAGTTAATCTGCCTTTTTCCTCAAGTAATTAGAAATTTGTAAGTAAATTTGCTTTGTGCACTGCTCTGAGTCCAGTAAAACATCAGTGGAAAGATTTTATTTTCTTTTATTGATGTAAAATGAGATCTACTCAGCTTCAGTAGGCCTGGGCTAATTTTAGAAGGAGGGTCCTCTGCTATTTCTCATTATGGTCCCAATTCTCCTCATTTAGGTGTAAGGCAGGGGTGGTGCCAGCAAGGGGAGAAAGAAAAAAAAAAATTTTTGCTTTACAGGGCCAGTCCTGCAGCCAGCAGCAGCTTTACTACAATTTCAACACATCCAGCCTTATATCATGAAATATCTGCTGGTTTCCAGCTCTGCCACAAACACACACAACTTGCTGGATGGGCTCTGGAGCAGCTTTCCCAGCCTGGGAGCCAAAACTCCGTTCCCAAGCTGGCTCAGGCTCCCTTGGTCTGCAGCACCCCTGTGGCTTTGTCTCCTCATCTACTGTTCTGGAAGAGAATCCCTGACAGGAATCCATGCACTGCCATAAACTGGCAGGGCCATAAACCCCTGGTGAAGGAGCCTCCAAAAGCTAGATTTATCTGAGTAATGACATTTTAAAGCACATTTAAGGCATTTTATAGAACAGTTATTTTAACTTCCTTTCAGGCCAAACTTTGAGGATGTTGTGTTTGCTTAATTGAGCTGTTTCAGATCTGTTCCAGTGCTGGCAATGAGATCCTTTTGTCCTGCAGGAAACTGCCTCTGCTGCTGCCAGTGCTTGTATGGTAAAAAATAATGATTTAAATAAGCCTTAATGCAATTTAAAAAAATTCTGATTGCTATGGGAGTGCCAACTGTAAAGCCTAAACCCAGAGAGGGACAGCAGAGCTTGCACAAGCAGAGCTCAGGGCATGGCCAGGGGCTGCAGGATTCCCTCTGCTGCTGGATTCAGTCCCTCAGCTCTGCCTGCAATGGGAACAGACACTTCTGGATAAAAATCCCCAAATCCTCATCTTTTGGGTTCAGAATTCACCTCCTCTATGCTCCCATCCAAATACCCTGCTTGCTGACTCCCACTGCTGCCACAAACACATTATTCTCTGTACTCAACCTTCCTCCAGAGAGAAATTCTGCCCAATTAAGCTAAAAGGAGCCAGTTTGAAGCTTTTATTTATCAGGTAATGATTGACAAGACCTCGAGGCAAAAACTAGGAGCACTTTATACTCCAGTCATTCATTACCCGAGTACAAAAGCAACACAAATGGCTTATTATGGCCACTTTGAGTTACTCTGTTTTAAATAAAAATATCTATTCCCTTTTTCTGTTTAATTCTGTGGAATTTGTATAAATCAGCAGCTAAGAAACACCAGAAGTTTAGGATAACAGGTTTAACACACTGATTTGTTTCCTGGCTGGTTTTCCAGTGTCCATTTACCAGGCAACAGGAACAGATCTTTTAATTTTAATATTTTGGAAGATGTTTCTTGGTATTGTGAGGCTTACCTATTTGGGATAAATCTGCTGTTTCCTCCAACAGAATCCTCATTTATGAATTAAATCCATAAATGAAGACGGCACCATCTTAAACCAGCTTAAGTTTGGCTTTGTATTTAAAAGGAAAACAGGACAAGCCACAGAGAGATTCATCAGCTTCACCGATTTTTCCCCCAGTGAAAGGTACTGGGGAATGTTGGGGAAAAAAGGGAGCTCAGCCTTAGCCCCTTAGAAAGACAGCTCTGCACTTGACCAGATTTTGCAGGCATGGTTTGGCATTTAACCATCTGCAGGCTCTACACTGCTTGAATTAACCTCACCTCAAAGAACTGCCTTGCTTGTCTGCAATAAAACCCAATCCCAGTCCAGGCAGCAGTAATTTGGGGAATGGGGCATTTGTGGCTGTGGAGGAAGGGTGAGGGTCTGTATCCACTGCAGCCCCTGCCCGTGATTAAAACCACGCTCAGACCCTTTCCTGGAGCTGAAGTGACTCCTGAGTGGGCATCCCTGTGCTCTGATAACCTGGGCTAAATGGGATTATTTTAAGAAGCTCTCAAGAGGAAAGGAGGGGATGCCAGAGCTTGGTGGATCTGCTGTTCTTTGGTGTGTCAGCACCAAGGGCTGCAGCCCAGGATGTTGGGGTTGTGTTAAATTCCAGAGCAGCACTGCAGGTTTGGGATGTCACTGAGGTGATGGAGTGCAAAAAGGGCCACAGGGGCTTTTTTAACCTGGCTCCCACCTTCCCTTCCATTGCATGGTCTCTCCACTAAGGCCCTGAGGGGACAACAGCCCCAGCAGTGGCCAGACACTGATGGTGACACCAGCAAAGTGACTTTTTGGGTTGGCTGAAGGAGGAGAACTGCTGCAGGCTGCTGGATTTATTCCCATGCTATTTGTGCTGCTGTGTCAGGTGCTTCATATAAAATATGTGGAAGCAGAGACATTGAGTGTCTGGATTGAAGGGTCAGAGCTCAAAGATGTCATTCCTCAGGTCCCAACAATTTAAACCATTTTGTTCAGTGTTTAGAACAAGCCCTAGACAAGAGCAGAGCAGTCTGGGGCTCTACATCTCTGCCTCAGACAGAAACACTACTCAGACTCTTGAAAAAGAGAGATTTGGGCAACTGCTTAATGAGAATAAAATCATCATTTTAGCTTCTGTCTTAGGCTACATGCTAAGCACACAAGAAAGGAGAACAACCCAACATATCAGCTGATCCAAAACTGACATTGAGGAGTTCTGCCTCCGATTTGTTTATACACCTCTCACAGTGATCTACTGCCACCGCTGACCTGTTTTTGGCTCCTGAAGTGAGGAATCAGCCCTTAAATCCACTGAAATTAGTTGTTCTTCCTTAACAAGGAATGACGTGGCTGAACTGCAGTTTTAGGGGTTGGTTAATTGCTCCAAATATGGGTTTTGTGACACCTCAGGGTTAAGATTTAGAGGAAACAGCAAACAGAGGTAGGGCCAGGCCTTTGTGGGAATAAAGATTGCAGCTGCTGCCTTTGCAATTCTACAACCAAGCCCTGAAATCCATCTTGCAGGGCTCCCCTGGAAACCCAGCCAGGGGTTTTGGGGAGAAGGAACACAAAGCTCACAGAGACTGGGACACCATCAACTTAGAGCAACTCTAACCAGGAGATCTTTTCCCTAACACCAAGGCAGATTTTTTTTTTTTTTCTTTTTAAATCAGAAAAATGCACAAGTGATTCCAAGTTCAGCCCATCAGTTGTTTTGGTTTCACATGACTACTGAGAAATCAACTGTAAAGCTGGTGCTGTTCTACACACACAGAGCATGCACAGAATGTGAACTGTAAATACTGGCAGGGAGTCTGGTTAAGGAGCTGCAGCTAATGTGGTGTCAGAAAAGCCCTTGGAACCCCCATTTCCAGAGACTTGCAGTGCAGGCGGTGGGGAGGGAATAAATCTGATTTTGCTGGAGCTTTGCCTACAACTCCTCAGCCATAAAGCCTTTATTTATGGCTGTTACACAGCATGAAGGATTCAATTTGTGCTTTGTTATGAATTTCAGTGGATCATGTAACTGTTTATTTCCAGATATTTAAAAAAAGTTGGTATTTTTGGTTTACAGGAAAAACACCCCAAGCTCCTCACAGTCTACATTAGTGGGGACGTGCTTAGACCACACTTGATGGAGTCAGGGGGTCCCAAAACCCTAAAATTTCCTCCTTGGCCAGCAATGGCATCAGCCCCTCCAGGCACTTCTTCATGGGAGTAGGTGGAAAAGCACAATCAATTCAAGGCACAAACTGGATCAGCTCTTCACAGCTTTGAGAGATTTCCTGCTTCTGGTAGCAGCTGAGAACAAGATGCTCAATAAGGAAAAATCACAGCCAAGGAGAGACGTGTGTGCCTCCAGTGACTCCCTGTCTCAGTGACAATCCTATTAATTAACACTTGCTAAGCATCCCCTCTTCAAAGAGGTTTTATTTATGTCAGTTAAAGAGGAAGATGTTTGTATTTTGCATTCATTTATTTCATGTTTCTCATCTGCCTCAAGAGGAAGCCTTGAGAAACCTGTTTTTTTTGGTTTTTTTTTGGAGCAAGAGGTGACAGCCTTGAGTTAAAAAGAGAAGGAGGCTCCTTCCTGGGAGCTGTGGGAGATTGACAGCAAATTCAGCCCACGGGTCAAATATGTTCTCCAGATGGAGTGACAGGCTTTGAGGAAGCAGATCTGGTTTTCTGCTGCAGCACCTCTCAGAAAATGAACAGAAAAACCTCTCTGCTGCACTGCAGGATGCTGGAGTGGCTTTGGCTTCATTTCCAGACTGTGTGTCAGACACAGCCTGGGGTCTCTTCACAGCAACTTCCCCCAATTATCAGCAGAGGTAGGAGAACAGGGATGCACCAAGTCTGTGATTCACCTGCCTGCTCTTGAAATATTCTCAGCAAATGGAGAGGTGGGACAGATCCCAAGGACTGTCACCATCCAGGTCAGACCCTGGCATACCAGAAATTGCATTTACTACAGCTTAAAAAACAAATGATTTGGGGTGGTTTATTGTCAGTATGAGAAGAGTGACCTCAGGGGCTTGTTCTAGGCTCAGGATCCCCCAGTTTTGTGAGCTTCTGGTTGAAAATACTCAGGTTAATTGGACAGAGGCACAGCAAACCCTCCCCAGCTCTGTTCCCTGCCTCTGAAGGGAGTGTAAATGAACAACGTGCCAGAGGTCACACACACATTTCCAGAGAAGTTTACATTTAATCAACATCTGTCCCTCCCACCCAGCACACATGAGGATCTTCTGGGAAAAATAACAATTAATCAATTCACAAAAATATTGAGCTACAGCTCTTCCCTCCCCAGTCAAATTAAAGACCTTTTCTGTGCAGCAACAGCTGACAAACACTGTGCCCTGTACTTCAGGTCCTCGTTGTGGTGTCTGCTTTAATTGCTGCTTCCCATTTGCTTTGGCCCCTTCTCAAAGGAGGCAGAACCTCTAATTGCACACGGAGGGAGATGTCTGCCTCTGATCTGTCTGAGCAGCTTCTCCCTCAAGTAATTTAGAAGTGTCTCTGTTGCTCTAAACCAGTAAATGAGAGCAGCTCTGGGATTCAGCCATCTTCCCCAAACTGAAGGATTTTCCCTGTTCAGTAGGATGTTGTCACATCTGGCTGCCAAAACTGCTCATTGTGCTGTGAGTTGTCAGCCAAAGTGAAGCTCCTCTGCTGGCTGAAGTTGTGTTTGTTGAGGCCCCCTCATTTTTGAGAGGAAACTGCCAGATCCCCCTCCCCACTCCATTTTTTTCTGCCATTTACTCAATTGCATTTACAGAAAGTTTGTGGCGATGGGACTGGAATTCCTCAGTGGAGTTTGTTTTAACACATCTAGAACACCAGATCTCTACTGAGCTATATATAGAGATAGGGCTGCATCTCTGAAGAATTAAAAGAAAAGGTTTATACTTCTGAAAGCCACGAGGCCACAAAGAGAGATTATGTGAATTACTGTCATTACCAAAATTGCTGGTTAAAGAAGAACTTCTAAGCACCCTGCATGGCTCTAGCAGTTTGACTATAGGAACCACTGTAATTACAAAGTATTTCAAATCATGCCAGTACAAACACAATCTGGAAATGGAAAACACCATGCTAAGTCACTGCATCTGGAAATTAATGGTTGGCATGGCAGTGCATGGAACTGGTTACTCATGCTGAGAGCGGGCACGGTGAAGTCATGGCCACCACCACTCCTGACTACCTTGGACTGCAGGCAAAGGTTATTTCCAGTCTCACCCACACTTCTGGCAGCTCCCAGCTCCAAGGGCTGCTGCTCACAGAGGGCTGGCAGTGCTGACAGGGGACTGAGCTGTCAGCTCACAATGTCCCCAGGGGTTGAGAAAGATGTGACACACAAAGGGCTGCACAAACCACATCACCCTCTCTCACAAAATCAAATCAACATTTAAGTCAAGTAATGCAGAAAGAAGCATTTTAGTGAGTCTATTTGGAATAACAAATGTTAGGAACTTCTTAGTAAAAACCTGTGAGACAGGAGTTTGTAACTAAGAAATTTGTACTAGAGAGAGGGGAAAACCAACCAAAAAAAATCTTCACAGCAACTTCCAGATTCAGCTCACACATTTCACTGGCAAGAACAGCTTCTCCCCCCAGCCTGTGCACAAGGAAGGAGTTGTGGGTGGGCAGCAGAGAAGGACAAAGCAGAGGCTCATCCATTTCCATCACACCTGAGCCCTGCACAGAGCAGATAGGTCCCTTCCCCAACACCCTGTCCCAGCTGCAGGTGGGACCTCCCTGCTGCACAACATCCTGGGGACAGATCTTCCAACACCATCAGCCCAGAGAGTGCCTGTCCTTCCTTATCTGCTGCAGAGCAGCTGCTGGAGGCTTCTGTCTGCCAGATCAAAGCAGAGCTGATTCCAGTCAGGTTACTGGGAGAGCTGGGCTCAGCCTGCTCTGGGATGGAGCTCACCCTGCCCAGGGGTGCAGAGCAGCAGGGTCACTCCAGCCAGAGCTGCAGCTGAGCTCTGCTGTCCTGAGGGCAAGGGCAAACCAAAGCCAGAGCCCACCTCATCCTGTGTTTCTGCACCCCTGGTTCCAAGCAATGCTTTTGGTCCCCTCCATGGACAGAGTGACACGCACTCGTCCCTACAGATCAAGCTGCAGCAGCAAAATTCACAATTCCAGGATTGTTTTGTCTGCAGGAGCTGCCCCCAGCTCTGTGCTGTGCTCACCCCTGGCAGTGAGAGGAGCAGAGTGGGTGGCAGCAGAACAAGGCACAACACACAGAGACAGCAGACAAATTCTGCCAGCTACAACAAGTGAGGCCACTGCCTAAATTGCCTCTGTCACAGTCAGCCCCAGCCGTGGTCAGGACCAAAAAGAAGGTAAAGCCAGAGCAAATAAATAATTGGAATTACAATTAAAATAACATTGCTCTAAAAACAGCACACAGAAGGTCCTCTACCAGGATTCACTCCATTCCAAGCTGCAGCCTGTTCAGTGATCAAACCAAACACCTTTCCCAGACACTCCAAACTACAGCATCACGTTATTGAGGACTACAAAAGATAAATCTTACCTCTCCAGCATCAGAGGCCACCTTTTTCATTTCCTCCACTCACTCTTCTCAAGAGAAGTAGAAGAGAAGAGAAGAAGACATCAAGCCTGCACCAGCATTTTGTCCTTCCAGGGAAAAGAGAACTTGCACCTTTTTGAAGTCCCCAAAATTCCAGAGGCCACAAGACCTTTCCCTCCTTGGGACAAACCCTGACCTCTCTAAGCAAGCCCCAGAATAAAGCTCCCACCTCAACTTCTCAGTGACTGGTTCAAAATCCCAAAAAACTCAGCCTTTTCTGGGAACTTCTGATTTCTCCTCATTTGTTGATAATTTACCCATCAGTTTGTTCAGTCAGGAGGCACCTGTGTCTCTCCCCCATGGACATGGTTGAAGTGTGGAGAGGCCTCTCTCTGCCTTATCCCAGGCTCCAACCCCAAAGACCTCATTAATTAGACAATCACCCTAATTAGGTGATTAGGATCACCTCCACTTCAGGAATTGTTCTCACACACCTTTCAGGGGTCACACAAAGCCACCCCACACCTGGCCCTCTGCAAGGGCACTTTACCCCACATCACTGTGGGGACCAGGAAGGATCTGCCTCTGTCTTGTCCCCCTCTCCCTGTCCAGGCTGACCCAGAGAATCAGAGTGCCCAATAATGGGTTTTTTTTTTGGGTGTTTTACATGTCCAGCTGGGCAGTGAGGAGCTCCTAGTGAAATCACTGCTTCCCTGGAAAGCCTGGAGTAACAAAGGTAGATTTTTTCACATCTCATAGCTCATTTCAGCAAGGATTGCTCCCAAAACCTCTCCCAAGCTGGTCTGGAAGGATGGGGGCCCCACATCTGCAGAGGGGGTGGGAGCCCTGCCCATAAGTGTGGGTGTGCAGGAGTGTCTCAGATGCCCCAGGCTGTGCACAGGGAGGTTTGAGGGAGGCACAGAGACCTTTCCCCCTCACATGTGCCTTGCAAAAGCCACTGCTGGCTGTGCCCAGCCCCGTGTCAGCCTCCCAGGCTCTTCTGCATCTTCCTGGAGCCCCAGCTCAGCCATCAGCACCGCTTTAATGAGCTCTTTGTTCTTTCTGCATCTGGGTGCCACATTTGGGAGCTCCGCAGTGCAGCAGGGGGTCTGTGACAGTGACAGTGACAGTGCCCCAGACACTTCCCTGGTTTGTGCCAGGCCCCCCTTCCCTGCAGAGATCTTCCTGCAGCTCAGGGCATGGGCAGAGCCTCCCACACCTGCACAGGGCTGGGTTTCAATAGTTTGTGAGTCCAAGGCTTGCAGGAAACCACACAAGGTCTCAACACAGCCCTTACTGTACCTCGAGTGATTTACATCAGAGAATTTCAGAGCCTACTCCAGCAGAAGTTCCTATATTGAATATTGATAATTTCCACTCTCATTTCTGTCCTTTAACAAGACATAACTGGGTATGATGTGGAAGGAGCTGAGTCCTGATTTCTGTTTCACACCTTCCACTGCACAGCTCTGTGCAGGAGGCCTTGCCCATCAGTGCCACAGTTTCCCTGCCTGGACAATTTTAATTTTGCAAAATTTCAGAAGGAATGGCATGATGGGATGTGCTGTAAAGGACATAAAGCACTGCACAGAGGGGACAGAGGTTGTGGCCAGGGGTCTGGAGTGACCACAGCGAGCAGACAGGAGGGAGGGCAAGCACAGAGTGGCCACAGGTCCTGCCAGCCCAGCTGCCCAACCAGGGTCCCTGGAATTGGTCACTTCCAAAGCAGTGACTGGGAAATCACAGAGCAAATCACAAAAATTCTGGGAGTGCTTGGCCCCCATCCACCTGTCCTCATGCAGGCAGTGCAGGGGCCTCTTGATACCCTGTCCAATGGAAAATTTATCCTCTCCAGATATTTGTGATGTGTCACATCTCAGCCTGCTGAGATCTCAGATCTGCCAGCTGAGGGTTTTATGGGCCCCGCAGGGGGAGGAATGGAGAGAGCTGATCCCATCGCCATGGAGAAATAATTAAGAGGTTTTGTTGAGTAAGGCTCGGAAAACAGAAAAAAAAAGCTGGAAATGAATAAGGGTCTAAATTGAAATGTATTTCAAATTTACAGTTTTATCAATAATTTCCTTTTTCTCCACTCAAAACCGCCTCTGGAATAATAATTAAAAAACCTCTATGGGAAAAGGTGTTGTATAAATAATGCACAGATGTCAGACACGGGGAAGAATTATTTTAGGTTTAAACTTGCAGCAGAATCTGCAGAAAATCTGTGAGAAAAATTTTTAAAAATACATTCATTTTTATTAGAACTTTTATATTTGCCACTTTTCATCCTGTTCCTCATTAAAAAAAAAAAAAAAATCTGAACTTCTCTAGAAGTGTGGTTTCCATAAGCCAGGTGTAAGGGCAGACAATCCCTACAAGGGGAGTGAGCTGGAAAAAGGCTCACACAGCACCTCCTGCAAACTAGGGTCAGTTTAAGAACAAAATTTGAATTTTGTATTTGTGTATTTGTCTGACTGTAGGGATGGAAGAAGATTTTTGGCTCACACATGAGCTGTTTAAGGAACCCGTTCATCCATGGAAAACAGTGGATCTGCATGGCTCAGAGAGCTGGGAATTGTGAGGATCCACAGCCCTAAAGATGGAGCTGGAGTACCTGGAGTACCTGGCAAAATTAGGATGGCTAAAAAAGGTTGTAGGTGCTGCTGAGGACATCTGGGGATCCCTGGGACTTCTCTGTCCCTCCTTTCTGTGTTTGCCCTGGGGACAGACCCATCCCATCCCCGTGGGCTCTGCAGTTCACGTTTTCAAAGCAAGCTGAGGCTCCTTTGAAAACTCATCTTGTTTTCCATAATTCAATCCGGAAAAGAGTCACATTAATACCAACAGATACCGCCCACACACAAATCAGAAAAATTAAAGGGCATTGCAAAAGCGCCTGTTTCCAGTGGTCAGATTAGCTGCAGACGGAAGCAATTGGAGCTGCATTAAAACTAACAGGCTGTAATTGTCCAGAGGCATTGTCTCGCAGTGCAACGCTTCCCTTTGGCTCCTCACAGAGGTTTCTTGGAATTTTTTCAATCCCTTTTCTGCTTGAAGTGTACGCTGCATTTCAGATCTTTCCTTCCCATGTCACAAGAGAATGAGCTAAAAGTTCATCAACAGCCTATGGCAACGTCTCAGTGGAGAAAGCTGAAGTCATTTCTTAATGCCATTTCTTATTAGCTATCATCATTGTGTAAATGCTGCAAGTACAAGAGCACAGGAGGGCTGCTGTTAATCATTAGGAACCTTGGTTTCTCCCTGCCTAGCAGTTAAACCTTCAGAATCATTTCATTTCTTTAAAATATACAGAAAACTGGCTTCTCCCAGACCCTTGGGTGTTCTAGTGAATAATGCTGTGGACTTGGTTCCCAACCAGCTTTCTGTAGTTAGTTAGTTAGATAGATCTTCTATTTAAAGATAAGTTCCATCCCACCCCTCTGCAATCTGGTTATGATTACTGGTTACTGCCACCCGCAGACTGATAAACTTATAACAGCTGCATTGCAGGAAATCACCTCCAATTCAACCCTGATGTTGTAGGGATGTCTTTAGTTAGCTTAAATAGGCTTTTAACATTCATTTTTTTGTGTGCAAAACACCTATCATTAATTTTGACTCGAGAGATCAAACAGTTAACAACGTGTTGATCCTAGCTTACTTTTAAGTGATGTATTGTATCATTTCTGAGAGTTATGAGGGGTTGATATTTTCTTTTGCTAATGCATCAAAGTCGATAAGTGAGCGGGGCAAACCCCCGTCCTGGGAAAGGAAACCATTAACAGCTCTGCTCGGAAGGTTCTGAGGGCCACATTGCGTCATAGCCCTCCAGTTTATTGAATGTTAACTCTCTTTTTTTTTTCCTTTTTTTTTTTTTTTTTCTCTCCCCCCCTCCTTAACCAAAGGAAATGAGTTTCTATAATCCTCCTCTTTGAGCTGCATCCTCAGTGGGGCAATGAAAAATGACCCACGCCATCCGATAGCGCTGCTTTGCACACAATGGATCTTCACAGGGCAGGCACAAGGCTCCTCCTGCCCTGAAACTCACAATGAATTTATTTATTGCTGATCCAAAGAGCTCGAATCCCCCCAGTTTGGTGTGGTAAGAGAGCACCCCAAGGTGCAGGACATTTTTACAAGGGGGTTCTTGAAATGGTGGCTTGGTGCACATGAGGGAGCAAAGCAAATTGGGCTCCTCCTGCCCTGAAACTCACAATGAATTTATTTATTGCTGATCCAAAGAGCTCGAATCCCCCCAGTTTGGTGTGGTAAGAGAGCAGCCCAAGGTGCAGCCTTGGGAGAGCAGGACATTTTTACAAGGGGGTTCTTGAAATGGTGGCTTGGTGCACATGAGGGAGCAAAGCAAATTGGGCTCCTCCTGCCCTGAAACTCACAATGAATTTATTTATTGCTGATCCAAAGAGCTCGAATCACTCCAGTTTGGTGTGGTAAGAGAGCAGCCCAAGGTGCAGCCTTGGGAGAGCAGGACATTTTTACAAGGGGGGTCTTGAAATGGTGGGTTGGTGTACATGAGGAATAGAGACAGATTGG
>VXBR01008971.1:11495-23028 GCA_013400215.1 Cisticola juncidis
CCGGACACCCCCTGGGGCTCCTGCTCGCCCCCCTCGTTCTCGCCCCCTCCGTGTCCCTCCCCTCGGTGTAGGTGCGGATACAGCCGGAATAATTCATAAATATCGGGTTAATGTTCACGTTCTGGGCACAGAGCTGTTACAATATCATATTCTGTGCACACTTTAGATAATTCTGAAGGTCCGGAATGGTTTGGGTGAGAAGGGACATTAAAGCTCATCTCGTTCCACCCTCCTGCCACGGGCAGGACAATTTCCATGGATCGGGCTGCTCCCAGGACAATTTCCATGGATCGGGCTGCTCCCAGGACAATTTCCATGGATCGGGTTGGTCCCAGCCCTGTCCAACCAGGCCTTGGACACGCCAGGATCTGCCTCCTGCTGGCGGAGCTGCTCAGAGGGAAAAAGAAAAGTTAGAAGAAAAAAACCAGCCCAAACCTGCAGCTCATTCAGACTTTTTTTTTTTTTAATAAAAAAAAAAAACAAGAATAAAAAGAGAATAAAAAGAGAATAAAAAGAGAATAAAAAGAGAATAAAAAGAGAATAAAAAGAGAATAAAAAGAGAATAAAAAGGAGGGGGGAAGGCATTAAAAAAGGGAATAAAAAGGGAATAAAAAGGGAATAACAAAGGGAATAAAAAGGGAATAAAAGCCTCTTAAGCAGAAGCATTTTGATGCTCCTGGAGCATCTCAGCAGAGCAATCAATCCCGGAGCCCCAGCACCCACCCCAGCCCTGCAGTGTCCCTGCAGCCCTGGGTGAGGGGAATTCCAGAGCTCCAGCCAGGGAAAGCCCCTCACAGCCCTTCCCGGCTCCTCCCAGGCTGGAAACACCCAAAGTCACCTGGGTTTGTGCCCAGAGAAGCCCTTTGGGAAGAGAGGGGTCAGATGTGTGGTTTAAGGGTATTTCTCTTATTCTCTTATTCTCTTGTTCTCTTATTCTCTTATTTCTCTTATTCTCTTATTTCTCTTATTCTCTTATTCTCCTTTTCTCTTATTCTCTTATTTCTCTTATTCTCTTATTTCTCTTATTCTCTTATTTCTCTTATTCTCTTATTTCTCTTATTCTCTTATTCTCTTATTTCTCTTATTTCTCTTATTCTCTTATTTCTCTTATTCTCTTATTCTCTTAATTCTCTCATTTCTCTTATTCTCTTATTCTCTTATTCTCTTATTCTCTTAATTCTCTTATTTCTCTTATTCTCTTTTTCTCTTATTCTCTTATTCTCTTTTTCTCTTATTTCTCTTATTCTCTTATTTCTCTTATTCTCTTATTTCTCTTATTTCTCTTATTTCTCTTATTTCTCTTATTCTCTTATTTCTCTTATATCTCTTATTCTCTTGTTTCTCTCATTTCTCTTATATCTCTTATTCTCTTATTTCTCTTGATCCAGCCCCAATCCACATCTCAGCATCCTTCTCCTCCCCCTGTGCCCGCCCCGGGGCAGCTCTGGGCGCAGCTGGGCTCTGGGGTGACCTTTTTGTGTGTCTGCCCAGGGCCCAGAGCAGAAACAAAAATAATCTTAATAACAAAGGTGAGTACTTGAGCAAACACAGGCTCGGAATTGCCCCGGGCGCCTTCCAGGTGCTCAGCTCCCAGCTCCTGGGAATATTCTGGATTGGGAGCGCCTTCAATTCTGCTCTTCATCCCAAATCCCTGCCCTCTGCAGCCCCAAACAGTTCTGGAAAATCCATATTCCCATAAACTCCAAGAGCAGAGCTCACAGGAACAAGCAAAAGGGGCTGAAAATCTGATGGCAACGCAACAAAATAAACCAACTTTTAATGAGACTAGAGGGAAAAGTGACTGGAGGGGTTGGGCTGGCAGAAGTGGAAGCGGCAGGGAAGGAAATCCCCTGCAAACAAATCCAGGCAAATCCAGCCTGGAACAAAGTGCAGGAAGTGGGAAAAGTTCACGGCACAGCGACAGTTGAGAGGGTAAATAATCCCCACAAAGGAGGGTAAATACGGAAAGGAAGGCAGAGCCTGCAGGGAGAGGAGGAGGGGATGCAGAGGGGTTTGTCTTTGCCTGCTCCATCCCTGGGATGCTGCTCAGAGCTCCCTGAGCGTGCCTGAGCCATCATTTCCCAGCTTTTCCAGAGGTTCCCAGGCCCTGGGATGATGCAATGAATATCCCGGGAAGTGTCAGGGCCCCAGGAGCCACAAACTCCCCCGGGGCAGCTCCAGCCCCGCCGCTTGTGGGGTCGCAGCAGCTCAGTCCAAACCTCTCCAATTCCGAGTTTTCCTCTGAGGGGCTGAGTCACCCTCACCAAAAACCGGCCCAGTTTACATCTACAACCCTGCCCAGTTAAACTGGGAGCCTCATGATGCTGAGGGAGGCAGGGATTCAGTTTCTCAGAGCATAAATCAGCTTTTTCTTTTCTTTCTTTTCTTTTCTTTTCTTTTCTTTTCTTTTCTTTTCTTTTCTTTTCTTTTCTTTTCTTTTCTTTTCTTTTCTTTTCTTTTCTTTTCTTTTCTTTTCTTTTCTTTTCTTTTCTTTCCTTTCCTTTCCTTTCCTTTCCTTTCCTTTCCTTTCCTTTCCCCTCCCTTCTTTTCTCTTCTTTTCTCTTTTTTTTCTCAAAGACAGGGACAGGTTACAGACACAGCATTGCTGGCACTTTATAAACCAGGCCTTTGTGTGGAAAAGGAAACTGGAGCTGCTGGTTGCACCCTGGACAGGTCCTTGCAGGCAGCTCCCAGGGGAATTCCTGCTGCCAGGACCTGGCCAAGCACACCTGCAGGGGCTGGGCTGCAGGGGCCTCGGGGTGCCAGATATTTGTCACCTAAAATCAGGCTCAGGAGGCACCCAGAGCAGTTTCAGCCTCCCACAGCCTCTCTGTTTTTCCAGGTTCATCCCCTGAGCCCCACATTCATCCCAGTTTTAAAAATGGGGATAAATCATAGAAATCCAGAGCTTGAAGCAAATGTGTGGAGGTAGCAGGAGCATCCAAGGAGGTGAGAAGAGAAATCTCTTAATTCTCCCCTGGCACATGGATCTGATTTTCCAGAGGTTTTTCAGCTCAGAGGTTCATGACACTTCTTATTCTCCTTTTTCTTTCCCTCCTTCCTCTCTTTCTTCCTCTTCTTCCTCCTTCTTCCTCCTTCTTTTCCCTCTTTTCCTCCTCCTTCTTCTTCCTCTTTTTTCTTTAAATCTTCTTTTCATCTTCTTGTTTTCCTCCTCCTTCTTCTTCTGTTACTCTTCTTCCCTTTCTTCTATTACTATTACTACTATTACTACTATTACTACTATTATTTCTATTATTGCTATTATTGCTATTATTACTATTATTATTTTTGCTATTTACAGCAGGCTATCCATTCATTTTTTGGGTACTATTTGAGCAATTAGTGCATTTACCAGATCACTCAACAGAAAATAAGAAAGAGGCACAAAACTTTGTTGTCAGCTCCCAGAATCTCCCCCTTTTCTGGTCCCAGCTAATTTTTCCTCTCTTCTCACGAGGGTGGGAATGGTTTGCAGAGCTGGGAGGGGTTGCTGAGCTCTTCCAGGGATTCCCATTTTTGCAGGAAAGCTGGTGAGAGGCTGGTGGTGCTCTCTGGGTGCAGCTGGCCCTGCAGCATCCCCAGCACAACAGGGGAGTGTGAGCAGGGCAGGGGGAGCTGTGTGGAGGCATTGAAAGGGCAGATGTGGAGGGAATCCTGCAGGAATTCCCGTGCCAGGCTGGGAATGAAGGCTGGGATTGTCTGCTCATGCACTGGGACTCTGTGGGAAAGGCATCAGAAATAATAGAAATAATAGAAACAAGTCTCAAATGATGACCTTGCAAATAGACTGGATTGTTGGAGCCTGGAGGCTGAAAAATTCAAGCTTTTTGTGCTGCCAGGCACTGACCCTCAGGGAAGCATTACATTTGACCTGAGGGCTTGGAAAAAGATTCCAAAATTGAGTGACAGCAGTGGGGTTGTGGTGTGGAGTTTGAATAGAAGTGTGTGAGATCACAGGGTGGAAAACTTAGATTTAAGATTTCAGGATACAGTAATGCATGGGGCAAGATGGAGGACTTGTTAAATCCTTCTTCTTCACCTTCTTCTTCTTGGTTTTGGGTGTTTTTTTCTAATTGGGTGAAGGGGTTTGCATTGTGGGCCTGGGGTGGTCATTATTGGGTTAAAAGTATAAATAATATAGGTGTCATCTCATTAATGGGTGATTAGCACTTAAATAACCTTGGAAAGGGTTAGAGACAGAGCAATTCCTACTTTGTTAGAGCTCACAACTCGTGAGACTGATATAGATAAAAAATAATAAACACTGAGACTGAACATGAAAATCGTGTCCCGAGCATTAACCCCGGCTCTGCCAGAAGAAAAGAAGTTTAGAATCCGACCTACCTGTGGATGCTGCTGGGCAGGATCCCTGCAGAAGGAGCAGAAATCCTGAATTTCTGAGCCTCCAGGGTTCCAGCACACGGGGATTCATCCGGAGCCGCCTGCAGGTGGCAACAGCGCCCCGGGCTCGGGCTGCGCTCCCGGGAATGCTCCCGGCCCCATCCCGCTCCTCGGAATAGATAAATGATAATAAATAAATAGATATTGTTCATTCGGAATAATATTGTCAGAAAGCAAAATAATGAGCGGTACTATCAAATAAAGAGGTGATGTTATAAGAATAATAAAAAAATAATACAATCAGAGAGTGGGAAATAAAAAGTCGATTAATGGGTTGTTCAATGGAGGCTGTAAATTTGGAATGGCTGTAAATCTGTAAAATTGTTTGTAATCCCACCCAAAATTCCCGGTGGGCTCAGGAGCCCTCTCTGATCTCCTGCTTCATCCCTCAGGCACTTCCCACCTCTTCACCACAGGAAGAGGTGCCTGTTGCAAATGCAGTTTTTATTTCATTCCCAACTCTTTCTTTTCCCATTGTATCAGATTTAAACTGCCAGAGGGCAGGGTTAGAAGGGATACTGGGAAGAAATTCCTCCCTGGGAGGGTCAGGAGCCCCTGGCAGAGGTTGCCCAGTGAAACTGTGAATTTTGTTGCTATTTTTGGTGTTTGGGGGTATGGCAGGTCAAGAGCATGGGGGGAAAGTGAAAATGAAAGGAGAAATGGAGTTTTAGCCTCAGATACTCGTTAGGCTGCTCAGTAAAAGAGAGATTTTACTCTATATAATTTTTATATATCATGCTAAATATGTATTTTATTATATATACATTTATCCTACCATGCAGGTTGCAAAAGTGATGGTCAGAAAATCAACATTTCCCCTCCAAATGACATCCAGGGACCCCCAGGGGAGAGGACACATCACAGCCACAATAAATATCCTGATTTTAGCTGCACAAACACAACCCTGATCCCCAGGGACACATCCCAACTCCTCCATCCCCATCCTGCAGCATTCCTGATCCCAGAGCTGTGCCCAGGCCTCGGGCTGGGTTTGGTTTCCAGCAGCTCCTCCAGGATTTTTTCTGGCACTGGGAGCATCCCCCAGCACTGGGGAGGTGGTGTTGTCACTCAGAGGAATAATTCCAAATATCCAAATATCCCCTTTGGGCTGGAAGAGCCAAAATTGTGTCCCTGCAGCTCCTGCTGCACAGAAATGGGGCACAGCCTTCCTCTGGTGATCATGCAGGAATTTTTGCTGGATATTCACTGTTTTTACCCCATTCTGCTCCAGGTTGTGTCGTCCTGGAGCCCCAAAAGGGACAGGAATTGCAGGAGCCACCAAATATTTTGTTACAACTCCTTGAGTGGCATTGAGGGAGGGAGAAGGACGCTCTGGTGGGTCACAGCTCAGACCCCCAGGCTCAGAGTCACTGCAGATGATTTATTATTTGATTTTTATTTTTTTTTTTTGGTGTTTTGGTTGATTTGTGTGGAACAGGGGTGTCTGAGGCCACCACCACCCCCAGCCCAGCCCTGCAGCCCCTTCTCCCCCCGTGCCTGAGCTCAGCATCCCCTGATCCCCCCAGCCTGGGGGATTTGAGCCTCAGAGCCACCCCCTCAGTGCACAGCATTCCACCACAAACACTTCCCTGATTTCCATCCCCATTTCCAGGACTGAAATGTCACTGAGTGAGTGAAGCAACAAACCCAGGCTGAGCAGGAAGCCGGGGCTGGACACGGCAAATCTGCCCCTGGGGTCTGACAGGAGCCTCCCACCTCATTTTCCAGCAGGGAATGTTTGCCCTTCTCCAGCCATCCCACAGTTTGTGCAGCGCAAAAGTGGCCAGCAGGACCCCCATGGCCTGGGATAGACCCAGGGGGGCCATTCCAGAGCTTTTCCCTGTTTTCCAGGAAATGTCAAGGCTGACACAGTTGTTTAAGGAGAGTAAAAATAGCAGGGTCAAAGCTCTCCTGCCCCCTCAGCATCCCCATCATCCCTCCTTGCATCATTCCCTGTGGAACTCACAGCCCTGTGCTTGCCTCACCCCTGGAAAAACAGCTGGAAGGGTTTCCTTCCTTTTTTTTAATTTTAATTTTCTCCCTTTTTCCTCATCTTTTGACAGCCTCCTGCCTGGGCAATGCCCTGAGCTGGAGGTGTTGGATTCTCCCCCAGGAAAACTCTCTGGCTGCACAGGGAATCCAGGGAATTCAGGCTCCTGTGGACAAACTGGGAAATGTTAATTTGGTAAAAATAAAACCTCTTTAGAAAGAAGGAGAGAACAAGAGGGAAATGGGAAAGGATTTGGTGTTCACTCCCTGCCCTGGGGCATTGCCCCACTCTTTTGAATCCCACAAAAACCGGGATTACCTGGAATGCCTGGGATATGTGGGACAGCAGGGAAGCAGCTGGGATGCAGCCAAGGTGACCTCCTTTGGAAAAATTTGGATTATCTGGAATTCCTGGTGGGATGGCAGGGAAGCAGTTAGGATGCAGCCAAGGTGACCACCACAAAAACTGGGATTACCTGGAATTCCTGGGACATGTGGGACAGCAGGGAAGCAGCTGGGATGCAGCCAGAGGTCATCTGAAATTCCTGGAGGAAGGGCGAGGAAGCAGCTGGGATGGAGGCAGGAAAAATTTGGATTACCTGGAATTCCTTGTGGAAGGGCAGGGAAGCAGCTGGGATGGAGGCAGGAAAATTTTGGATTTGCTGGAATTCCAGGTGGAAGGGCAGGGAAAAAGCTGGGATGGAGGCAGATTTGGATTACCTGGGATTCCTGGTGGGATGGCAAGAAAGCAGCTGGGTGGAGCCACGAAAATTTGGGATTACCTGGAATTCCTGGGAGGGCAGGGAAGCAGCTGGGATGGAACCAGGAGAAGTGGGATTACCTGGAATTCCTGGGAGGGCAGGGAAGCAGCTGGGATGGAACCAGGAGAAGTGGGATTACCTGGAATTCCTGGAAGGGCAGGGAAGCGGCAGGACGATCCTCCCGTAACGCCGGAGGTGGCAGAGCCTCCCGGGCTGTGTCACACGGATCCTCTCACCCGGGACGCCCCGGGGCAGCGGGGCGGGCTCATCCCGCTGGGAATGCCGCTCCTGACTCACTCCGATCGTGTGGGAGAGCGGCGGGGACGGGAAAGAATCCGCTGCTAAATTTAACCACGGATCATCGGAAGAGCTTTTTGGCTTTTTGGTCGCGAATAGCAGCGCGGTGAAATCACGGCAGAAATCCTGGATGGGGGCAGCACAAAGGCTGCTCCCTGGAAAACACAAAGAATCCCAAAATTAAAAAGGTCCAAATTGTCCTTTAGTGCCTTCCAGGACCTTTCAGCGTTTCTGTCCCCGGCCGCTCCCACCCAGCCCCTGTGGCCACTCAGCTCCTCCCTGATCCCACAGGGATTCCACAGGGATGGGGGGGATCCAGCTTCATCCTGGAATCACTTTGGGGAGTCAAGATGGTTTGATTCAAAGGAAAAAACAGCAAATCATCCCCAAAAGGGGAGATGCTCATTATTTGTAACTCTAAAAGCCTCAGCCAAAGGACTTCCATTGCCTTTCCATGGAGTCAAGGGAGTAAATTCCCAATTATGAGGAATTACTGCAAAGGGAAAACCAGTCTAAGCCAATCTTTCTAATGCTCCTGTGTAGCAGAAGGAATAAAGAAGAATATTGGAAGTCTCAGATGTCAGCTGGAAGCCTGAAAACCCATTGGTATCAATATCATTGCCCTGATATTTCCACCTTTTATTTACTGGAAAAAAGAAAATTATGTTAAATAAACAAACATTTTATACATGAAATAATTACAGAATTGGTAGCAACGAATAAATTTTATTTATTTATTTGATTTGACTGATTTATTACAGAACACACACTTCATTTCTGGAGGGCACCCAGACTTGTTAAGAGCCTGGGAAGGAATCAGAGTTGACCAGGAGGGCTTCAGCCTCTCTCTCTCACTTTCCCTGGGTTTTAAACAGCCCAACAGCAAATATTTGCTGGCAGAGGAGATTTCTGAGCTGTGAGGTAATGGCTGGTGGAGTTTTTTTACATTTGCAGAGTCATCTCCTCGGGTTTTGGGCCTCACTGCAGTTCCAGATGTGCTTGAGAAAGGGCAGGAACTGGAGCTCAGTGGGATTAAACCCTCTGGGGTTTAATTCCATTAATTCAGAGCTTTCCCTGAGCCCTGCTGATGGATGCACTTCCTTAGGAGCTCCTCTGGGAGATTTTACAGGAATATTCAGAATTATTTTGTTCTATTAAGAATGATCTAAGAATTATTTTGGCCTTGGAGGAGGTTCCCACCAGGCTGTGTTTGATTATCAGGGAATCCTGGAATGGTTTGGGATGGAAGGACCTTAAAGCTCATCCCATTCCCCCTGCCATGGGCAGGGACACCTCCCACTGTCCCTGTGCTCCAACCTGGCCTTGGACACTTCCAGGGATGTGGCAGCCACAGCTTTTCTGTCCAACCTCCAGTGCAGCACTCATTTGCTCCATCATTCCTATAAAAGCCTCAATAATCACAAGGTTTGGATCTATCAGATATTAAAATATCATTGAAGCTGAGAGTGCTGAACTTGTTCCTATCAATATCCAAAACTTCCCTCCATCAATCCATGGGATTTTTCCAGCTACCAAACAGGTGAGGCTTTCAGAGTCTTCCCCAAAAACAATCCTCAGGTCATTTTGCTGAGTAGTTTTCCCATATTTGAGGGAAAATCACATCAAAGGAAACTCAGATTGAAGCATCAAAATGCAAAGAGCATTTTATGGAGCAGGTTCCTGTGGGGACGAGTTTGGAGCTCCCCAAATGCCAAAGGTCCCGGGGACAGGGTTTTTGTGCTGTGTCAGCACTTTGGCACCACCTGAAAGCTCTGGAATTAATGATCTGCTGCTCCAAAGGGATCGATGCATTCCTGCAGGGGTCATTTGCAGGATCAATAATTGTCCATCCCCTGCAAAACTGGAGAAAACCAACTCGAAAGCTGCTGCCCAGACACAGCCTGGTGGATCCGGATTTTATCTGACTCCAGGGAGCCTCCAAGTGGGTTTCCTACAGATTTTGGGATGGGGGAGGCAGGATGTGGCCACTAATGATTTATTCCTGCAGTTTATTCCTGCTGAGCAGCTGCTGGTCCTGCCCCAGAGCTCTGCTGTGCTTGGGAGGCAGAGAAACTCCAGGCTGGGTGGAGCTGGAGGAAACCTGCTCCAGTGGAAGGTGTCCCTGTCCCTGGAATCCTGCTGGAATCAAAGATCCCTGCCTGCCACCACAATCCCACTCTCCCACTCTCCACAGATTTCCAAAATGTGGCAGCTGAGCCAGCTCCACCTCCACAAATCCCCCAAACCCCCAGAGGATGCAGCCCTTACATCCACAGCCACCCCAGGGTGAATCCTCTGGCCAGGATTCCTCCTGGGCCTGTATTCCTGCATTTTTCCAAGCTAGGCATGGGGCTGGCTTGGAAATTCCTGCATTTTTCCAAGCTAGGCATGGGGCTGGCTTGGAAATTCCTGCATTTTTCCAAGCCAGGCATGGGGCTGAGGGAGCTGTGGCTGCTGCAGAGCACAGCTGCACACCAGGACTGGAATTCTCATTCCTTCTTGTGCCCTGCTCACTCTGGCCACGATTTTCCTTGTCTGGTGGGACAGGGAGCTGCTCCTGAGCCACTGCTGCAGGCTGAGCACCAGAGCCCTGCTCACATCACACAGGGCCAGGCAGAAGGTTGGTTTAACGAGCTATCAACAGGATTTAATATTTCATGGGGCTCTGAGGGAGTCCCAGCTGAGCAGAAATGCTGTTAAAGGGCTGAGCTCTATTAACGCCGGGCAGGTTTCACCAGGAGCCTGCTGCTCACTCCCAATCTGCCCTCAAAACACCTCAATCAGTCACTGTCGGCTCTGCAGGGAATGTGGCCCCTGGAGATGGTGCAGAGCACCCCAAATCCCTCTGGCTATGGGCAGGGATGAGCCCCCAAAGCAAAGGGTCCCCAAAGTCACCCCCTCTGTGATGGGGCTGCTCTGGCAGCTCCTAAAGCAGCTGGGGCTGCACCCACTGCTGGCACCTCCTGCCCTCCCCTCCCAGCCCCTGCTCCCTTCTGCAGGGAGAAACTTCCCCAAAATGAGGAAACAGATGCAGAATGAACCCCTGAAATTCAGAAAGAATCAGCAGTTCCTCCTTGTTTGCCAGAGCCCAGCAGCAGCACCACCTCCCTCCTCAAACTCCCTATCACAGCTGAGAATTTTCTCTAATTTTCATCCCCGAGCACCCCAAAATGTGTCATAAATGCAATTACCCCAAACTGGGGCTGACAGGAGGATGGCCTGCAGCTATCAGCAGTGAAATCATGGCCAGGGCAGTGAACAGGACAGAGGAAACAGATTTACCCACGTGGTGCTCACGTAGGTGGGTCAGCAGCTGCCTATCAGATCTGGCAGGGTCACCTAAGAGGAAACCAAGCAGAAAAGGTCAGGTCAGCTTTTGCCATGTTTGATGTTAGTTTTTCCATGATGAGAGCTCCCTCTCCTCTCCCTTTTGCTGGAGTTTTGCAATGAAGCTGAAGGTAATCAGCAAACCAGAGATGAGGGGTGGGTTGGGACACCACTGGTGACACAGGGAGCTGTGAAACCTCAATGGCACAAATAAAACCCACCAAATAAGAAGAAAGAAAGTCTCACTGTGCCTGCACAGGTACCAGGGCCCCATTCTGTCAGTGCCTGCTCTGACACTGCTGCTGCCCCCCATTTTTAAGCTGCAAAATCAGTGCTGGGCTCTGCAACTTGAGCTGCTCAGGGCTGTGGTGTCACCCTGATGTCCTTGGGTACTGCTCATCCCTGCACCCTGGGGTTTATCCCACCTGCTCAGCTACTGCTCATCCCCCCATCCTTAGGTACCACACATCCCTGGGTCCTTCGTTCCTGCTGGTCCCTGCATCCTTGGGTTCACTCTCCCATCCTCGGGTACCCCTCATCTCTGCATCCTCAGGTTCACTCTCCCATCCTTGGTTCCTGCTCATCCCTGCATCCTCAGGTTCACTCTCCCATCCTTGGGTACCCCTCATCCCTGCATCCTCAGGTTCACTCTCCCATCCTTGGTTCCTGCTGGTCCCTGCATCCTCAGGCTCACGCTCTCATCCTTGGGTACCCCTCATCCCCCCACCCTTGGCTCCTGCTCATCCCTGCATCCTCAG
>VXBR01008984.1:0-32964 GCA_013400215.1 Cisticola juncidis
GAGGGATGCGGCACCTGAGGGATGCGGCACCTGAGGGATACCCGAAGGTTCTGGAGGAGCCGAGTGAAGGCCAAAGGTGAGGTTTCTTTCCTGCTGTGCTGGGAAAGGTGACAGGAGGGTGGGAGGGGGATCTGGAGGCAGCCAAAGCGAACCGTGGGGCTCCTGTCCCTCAGTGCTCCTCCATCCCACCTCCCCTGGCGGTGTCCCTGTGTCCCCAGCCCACACCCTCAGCCAGGGGGTTTTGTCCTGTGTCCGTGTGGCTGCTCAGGTGCTCAGGTCCCTGTGTCCCAGGCAGGTACTGCTGCACAAAATCCCAGTTTTGCCGTCCCTGGGGTCAGGTGAGGCTGGGTCAGCCCCGCCGGGTCTGTGCTGGGTCAGGCCCTGGGGGGCTCCTCACCCTCGGATCAGAAGCAGCACCTGAAGGACGGAAGGGCCTTTGGGGCCCTGCATGTCCAAGGCAGCCTTTGCAATCTGCTGTGCTGCTCGTGTCCCTCTTTAATTAAAGCTGATTTTTCTCCTGGCGTTGACTTTGCAAAACCAAACTGGAGCAAAAGATAAAAGCAGCGTAATGCAAACCACAGCTCCCACGTGGACAATTTAGCCAGGTTATATTTTTTTTGTTCTTCACAAATGCTGATCTCTGTAGAAGTGGTAACTTGGCCCCTGCAAATTCAGCTACTCTTTCACACTCTCCCTAGAGAAATAACCAGTGAAGGAATCTGGCAAAAAAAAAAATTCATGAACTCTCAGAGGTTTTTACAAAACTGAATTCTAGAATGGTCACCTGTGGCACCTGAATGTTGGTGCAGAGCAGGTTTCTGACAACATGAGTACGTCTTCCTTGGGCCTCATAAATGAGAGAAATGAGTCTTCACAATAAATATTGATCTGACTATTTTCTGGTCAAATAGTAATGGGAAAGGCTTGGGAAAAGACACCATAAAAGATAGCATTTAATGAGTGGAGTTCATTTGGCAGGTAGGAGTCACATCCAGGACAGGATTTGATTGTTTCACACGTTTCAGGTTTTTGAAGTCAGAGTATGCAAATTTTAGGACATTAAGTCAAGCCCAGTTTCATGGTAAACACAAGTAACTGTGCTGTTTATTAATATTAATGCAGTAGTGTGCTTTCCCAAGACCAAGGCACCCTTGGGTAGCTCAGGAGTGCAGCTGTCAAAGATGTGGAAAGATTGAAGTGATTGGTCCTGTTGCCTGTTCTGTTACTCTGAGTGACTTTGTTGTGTCCTTCCAGTTTCTGAATCTGCTGCAACTCCATTTCACCATTTGTTAGCTCTTTAAATATTTGTCCCGTGTCCTTACCTGTGGCAATGTCAGCAGGAAGGAGGGGTCTCTGCAGAGGTGCTGCTTGTGAACCCTCCTGTGGCTGCCGGGCTGAGCTCCCTGCCCAGGGAGGGAAATTAGGGATAAATTGATGGGCTGGCCTTGGGAAACAGCTGGTGTGATGCCAGTGGAGTTGTATTTCTCTCTGCCTGAGGTCTGGAACAGACTATTAGTCAGCTCTGGAGGATGGAGATTCCTTGTCCTTGCAGCTTGTTGGGATGAACCTGAGCTGCAAGGTCTGGGCAGTTACGAAGGATCTGCTGCTCTTGCCCTGGTAACGTGGCTGGATTGGAGCTTTCAAAACACCCTGGGTGGGTTCTTCCTTCCTCTGAGTTGGATTGTTTTAGTGTCATCCAGCTGTCACTGTTATCCTTCCCTCTAGTTCATTCCTTCACAGCTTAATGCTCTTTATGGAGTGGCAAATAAAATGGCCATCAGTGGGAGTGTTTTAAATAAAATGGGCATGAGCAGCAGAGTTTGAGGAATTCCCGAGGACACTCAGCAGCACGGGAGTAAAGGAACACACGTGATGTCACCACTCTGCTCTCACATCCCTTTGCTGCAGCTTGTGTGATTCCAGATACAACATTCTGATTGCAGAAACAAATTTTCCCTTTTCCTTCTGTGTTACTTAAAGCCAAGCTCCTTGGCTTCGCTGATTTCTCCTGGAGACGGTACCCGGGCCAGAAACTGTTGGGAGGTGTTGTGACAGAAATGCCTTCATCTAAATGTAAATGTTGCTGCCCTGCCTCGGGCTGCCTTGGAGAGGCTTTTTTCTGTGGGAAGCAGCTACAAAGTAATGGTCCCAATCAATTTATTCGTGTCAATAAAAGGTCTTTTATATGCTTATTTGAAATGTATTGTTCTGGGCTGATAGGACCGCGTTTGTTTTCCAAGCAGGTGTGTCAGATGGAGTGAGAAATAGGAGAAGGAATCTGGAGGTGTGGCTGGGAGGAGTTCCAGTTTGGGATCTCGAGGGTGGGAGGAACGAGGGTGCCTCAACAGCGGGACACAGAGATAGGACAGAACTCCCGGTGCTCCTCCTGAGCCTGGGACAGGCTCAGAGTGGGCTGGGGTGGAGCAAAGGAGTTCAGCACAAAGTCCCTGACACAAACAGATTTTCTGAGTCTCGCGAATGCAGAAACGTCTGTTTGTACATCTTGGATAAAGTCAGCTTGACACTCCCTAACCCCACCCCTCCTGTCTGCTGAAAAGGGAAAGCAGGTAAGAGGGGCCACACCCCTCTTAAAAAGCTGCAAAACACAGCTTTTTAAAAGTATTTTGTATTCCATATTAAAGTGTGAATACTGTATGGGCATCTCCTGCCTGCACCACCCACGAGCGGGGCTTCATATGCCTGTATTTAATTTCCTTTTGACTTGAGCTTCAGTTTGGGGTAACCTGAGTGTGTTCTGGCAGCCAGAGGCTAATGGGCATGGGCAGGTGTTGATGGCAGTTCCAACTGCTCTGCCCATGGAGCTGGGTTGTGTAATCCTGCCTGCAACTCCAGGCTTTTATTTCTCTCCAGTAGCAGTTTGGCATTCATGACAAATTACTTAATTGAGGGATAAATCCGTCCCCCAGGGCTGGGCGATGCCTCTGCCAATCTGTCCAGGTGCAGTTGGGCTCTGCCACCACTGCCAGGGCTGCTGGTGCTGCACCTTGGCTTCCCTGTGTACAGAACGGAGGTAAATCTTCCTACTGGCTCTAAATTACAGTTTTGTTCTTTCAAAAGAGCTTTGATTTCCACCATTTATGTAACAGAGATGGAAGAGAACTTAGTAGAGGGTTTTGAGAGCCTTGAATCCTGATGGCTCCAGGATTTGTACCTGCAGTGCCATCACTTCAGTGTGATTTGAACCGTGGCTGCTGGGGTTGGTTACACCTTGTGTTCTGTCCTGCAGCTCCGTGCTGTGCCTGTGGCCCCTGGTGCCCTGCAGCCTGCAGGAGGCAGTGAGAGATGTATCCTGACCCCAACGTGGCCCGTCAGGAGCAGCTGGTTACAGCCCCACTGCTGCCCTCAGCTGGATTTGCCTGCACTATGGAGGGGCTGGAGGTAAGATCTGTGCGAGACAAGAGCTCGTTTGTGCCACGGTCACACTCTGCTCCCTGGGACACCACAGAGCAGCAGCTGAGCCTGCGCTGTGACATTTGGAAAGCCACGGCTGGGCTCGTCCTTCTCCCATTATTGCTTGTTCTGTCCAGGCCTCTGTAATGGATCAGGTCTGTCTCTCACAGAGACATCTTTTATTGGCTCAGGAATGTTAAACAGGCATCGAGGCTCTGTCCTCGGAGCCCTGCTGTGGGATTCCTCCTTTTTAATCAGCAGTCTAACACTGTGCCAGTGCAGTGCCCCTGCAAACTGCCCCGTGGGGTTTTTGCTGGTGCCAGACCCAGCTCTGGGCACTGCAGATCAGGCACTGCCTGGGCACCGGGGCCGTCTGCCTGAGCTTTATTTACAAGAGTGCAAATCAGTAAACACGAGCTGTTGGCTGATGGCCCTGGCCTGCATTCCTGTGCCAGCTGGGCTGCAGGGCTTGGCAAAGCTGCCTTCAGGTGGCCTCTGGCTACTGCACTGACCAGGGCACTGCCCTGGGCACTGTGACCTGGGCACTCACCTGGGCACTGACCATGGCATTGGCCCTGCACACTGACCATGGCACTGACCGTGAGGGGCTCCCTCCCAGCTGCAGGGGTGGCCTCGGCTCTTGTCCCTGTGCCTCGTGAGGCCTCGGGTGCCATCGCAGGACTCGCCACAGGATGGCAGCAGATTCTCGGGAAAAGGGAATTCAACCCTCGAGCGTTTGTGTCCAGGTGTTAAAGCTCTCCCAGAGCTGCCTGAGTTGCCACCAGCTTCTCTGGTGCTTCTTCTGGTTAAATTTTATTTATTGCCCTGGAAATGAGCCTACTTTAATACCTTCTTCGTATATCCATATATAAGAACATCCACGGAATGGCCTCCTTTGAGCTGCCTTGTCTGTATTGACACATAGGGATGGCCAAGCAATTCTTGTCTTTTTTAATGGCTGAGAGATGGCTGCTGTTAATGCTGTGTAATGACTGAGTTCACTGGGTGAAGTGCAGCTCTCTGTTGCCTGTCTGAGCTCTCCTGTACTGTAAATACTTTTTTCAGTGTGAAAGTCTTTTCCGCCGTTCCTGATGTCCCTGGTCCAATGGCAATATTGATTTCTTCTATGCAGTGCACAAGATTTACTGCTGATTTTCTGGAGACATTTCCTTGGCCTACACTCTGTCATTCTTGCTTCCAGAACTGCCCTTTCATTTCACTTTTCCTGCAAGCCCCCAACCACTATTAACTCCCCCCTCTACATTCACAGCTTCACCTCATCTCCACTTTGGTTCAAAGATGCAAAAAAGAGAACCAGCCATGAATTCCCCCCCGAAGGAACCCAAAGTCTGCAATTTCAGCTGGGTAAACTTCTTGCCAGTTTCAAAGGCAGAGACTTTGAGATCACCAGGGTTCAACCCTGAACCAGTAATCAGTGTTTGGAAACAGAGCAGAGGGAGGGAAGAGGGACAATTCCCCTCAAGTCTCTTTCTTTGTATTGCTTTTTCCAAGTCAATATATAGGCTGGGCCAGTCTGTTGTTATCCTGTGCTTCCAGGGAAATGCAGGAATAATTCTGCTGATTCCTGGACTTGTGGTAAAATCCATCAGTTCAATGCTGTGGTCTCTGGGCAGTCCTATGGACAGGAATGCTGCCTGTGGATGGCAGAGCACATCCCTGCTGTGCCTGCACCGTGTGCAGCCTCTGGAGAGACACCCGGGCTAATGAGCAACCCCTGGGGAGGCAGCTGGCCTGGCAGGGCCAGGGGCAATAAATAAAATATCAGCAAGAGTAGGTGGGCAAGCCCCGAGGTACCAACAGGGCTGTGCAGGAGGGGCTTTAGAAAGAAAAGCTGTGGGGAGCCCACAGTGAAGGCAAGGCTGTCAAAAATGCACACAATAATCCATTTGCTGCCTGCCCCGCTGGAATGCCTGGGATTATGCAGTCCTGGACTTCTGGGAAATCAATCCCGTGCACATGACTGTGCTTCTCTTGTCCCAATAGCAAGGAAGGATTTCAGCACATGGTGGGGAAGGGACGTGAGGAGCTTCCCTAACTGGCTTGTGCTCCAGCATTTGTTCCATTCATTAAACCAGCCCTGTACAGCCACTGGTGGAGGCTGCTGATGGCTCAGTGCACAGCATGTTTTTATGAGCAGGTTTATCTGCCACTGCTGGCTCAGCCTTTCTCAGGGCCTCAGCTCCTCCTGCAGCCTGAGAGTGGTGTGAAGTTTGCACTAAGGGTTCTCAAATGCTCTGAGATCTCCCGTGGAAAAGATTCCCAGATGGCTCAACATCATTTTGGGAAGCCATGGTGGAAACACTTTGCCCTTGTGTCCTAAATGAGAGGTGTGTTGGATTTTAGCCTGGTTACCAGCAGCTTAGGCAAGGATGAAGCAATGTTGAGAGGCTTTGACCTAAAAAACCAAACCCCCTCGGTACTTTAAAAGGGGAGTTTGACCCATTCTTTCTTTTCTCCAGATGTGTAAAACAGGGAACACTCAGGAGGGGAACTGCGCCCGGGGTAGAACAAGGTCAGACAAGTCCTTCCAGGGCAAAAGAGCAGTTAAAAATCATTTTGGTGCTTAACAGGGAGGCAGTGAAGTGACTAAAAAGAGGGTATGATACGTTGAGATAATCTAATATAAGAAAGGACCCTGGAGGCAGAAGAAGCCATGGTTAAACCCAGCAGCAGCCACTGGAAAGGTTTATCAGGAGCAGCAGGAAGTTGGAATAATCAGTCCTGGAAGGAACACGGTTCCTTACTACAGCAGGTAGAGCTAGGAAATATTTCCCATCTTGGTAGTAGGACCTGGATTATTCAGAGTCCAGCAGCTGGATAAGACTTAAAACAACCCAGAAACAAATAAACCAAAACCAAAATAATATTCTAAAAACTTTTTAAAAGGGGAAAAACAACCCATGACTCTCCTTAAGGGTCATGTGCCACTTTTCACGAGGGGTCTCGGAATCCAAATGCTGGAAAGGAAAGTGCATTGTAGAGCTCTGCTGGCTAACTGAACTGTTTTCATGTGTCCTGTAAAATCCAACCACTGTGACTCCTGAACTGAGACTCTAAACCAGAGCACACCAAAAAAGGTTTGTGTGATTTGCAGCTGGAATTCACTTAGGACTCCTGAAGATTTGTGACTTGGAGCTGCAAACATTTGGGTTGACCTTGCCCTCCTTCCACCAGTGCCCAGTTTGGTGCCAGGATTCCTCTCTGGGTCTGAGGGTTCTGTGCTGCACTGGAAATGTTTCCAGCAGCTCAGGCAGGTGAGCACAGCCCTCGTTCCTTTGCACAGGTCTCAGCCTTGTAAGCAGGTGACAAGAGAAATATTTATGTGGGTACAGCCAAACAGTTAAATATTCGTGTATGTGTCTGTGTTCACAAACATAAACACAGAGAGAAGAGAACAGAAAACTTCCTGAGTGAAGGAGCAGGAGGCAGATGAGGGAGGGAGGATCTGACTGTGCCGTGCAGGGGTGAGGGAAGCTTTTCCAGAGGAAAAAAGAGAATCCATCAGCTGCGGAGCATGAACGCGGGGAGCACCGGCACACGGCAGCGCTGAGCCGGGCTCTGACCGTGGCGTGACGGAACTGGGACAGAAGTTCAGCATTACCTCTGCCTGAGCCCGGGATAATGAGGGCACACACAGCCACGGCCGGGCTCATTAGCCATTCTGCTGCCCAATTAGGCTGGGAGCTAATTGCTCATTAATGAGCCCGTACCTGCTGGGGCAGCTGGGCTTCCCTGGAACTCGCGGCTGGAGCCGCAGCAGACGCTGGGGGGAACAGAAGCGAGAACTGAAGCCAGGGCAATGGAAAAGCCGCTCCGCCGCCGAGGAAAGGCTGTGCTGCTCTGCCGCCGCCCCCTGGGGACAGCGCTTGGATTCCTGTCAATTAGCCCCGGTCCTGCAGGCTTCCTGTGCCTGGCAGCCTGCGGCCCGACAGCAGCGCTGAGGCTCCGGAGGCTGCAGTCTGCAGGTGGAAGGGTGGTTCTGACCTGAGCCTCCCTCCTGAGCATCCCCTGCAGAGCAGGGAGGCGGAGATCTGAGCCGCCAGGCACAGCCACGGGTCAGCACTGGGATGCTGGAGCCTGCAGACTGCAACAGTCCAGGCAAATCCAGCTCTGCGGGACCTGGGCCGTGTCAGCAGCCCCGGGAACATCTGGGAGAGGGAAGCTGGAAGCAGAAATGTGCTTAGGGCCACACCCCAGCTGTCCTCTAACAAAAACAGGGTTTGTTCAGTGGTGACAGCACAGGCACTGTCAGACTGTTCACTGTTGAGAATGAACTTCTGTGTATGTGCTAAGTGACCCACAGCACAGGTGAGTCTGCCAGGCACTGTGGGGACACTTGTGTCCCCTCAGCAAATCCCGTGTTCCCAGCTGCCCCAAGCTGTGCTCCAGAGAGCTGTGCTGGGGATGAAGCTAAAGAGACTGCTTGTCTCAAAGGGAAGCAGAGAACCACTGGCTTGGGCTGCACACTCCTGTGGCTTTTGGAGCAGACCCACAGGGATTTTCTGTGAAGAGGTGGCTGCAGGAGGAGGCCAGGAATGCATTTCTCATTATGTGCTGCAGCCTCTCTGCTCTGGCAGCCTGAGAAGAGAAATTCTCTCCCCTTCCCCAGGCCCTCTACCCCCTGCAGCTCCCTGATTATTTTTGGCTGAGGTGGAAAGCACAACCCCAGCATTTTTCCCAACAGGGAGTGACCCAGGCAGGAGGGAGGTGAAGCCTGGGCTGTTCCCTTTGTGCTCTCTCAATCAATAGCCACACTTCTGCTTGTCTGGAGCTCCTTTTCTGAGCACACCAAAGAGCTTTAAGAGCTGTTCTGTCCCCCCAGGTCACCCTGACCTCAGCTGAGCGGGAGGGGTGAAACTGAGGCTCAGCTCCCTGAAATCACACAGGGGCTGGGACTTCCATCGAATTTCTGTGGGCTTTTTGTATCCTTGTGCTCTTCTTGTGCTGCTGAGGGCCCTCGTTCCCTGCTCTGCCTCCATTGTGCTGTGGCTCCTGCACAGTGCTCTTGCTAATTCCTGTGGCTACAGCTTTTGAATGGAGAGGTTCCTCTGGGTTGCGCCTTCGATAAAATAATCCTTGAAATAAATAAAGTACTCCTGCTCTGCCAGGCAAAGGGTTTGGCTTTTGAGGAACAGCCATGTGTGTATGTGGGAGTCAGTCTGACTCCAGAACACGCCCAGGGAGTTGCATTTGGAAAGCTGAATGGAGAAGAGAATTGTGAGGAAGGGGGGTCCAGGGCACCCCAGTGAGGCTGTGAGGGGTGTCCAGCACAGCCACAGCACCTGTGTGCAGGGGGAAAGCCTTGCTGGCTTCCCCAGGTTCTCTCCCACTGCCACACAGCACAGCCCCGGTGCTGGAGCAGCCTGCCTTGTTTTCCCAGCTAATAGAAAGCACATGAGGAGCACAGTCAGACACAGCCACAGCTGCTGGGAGTGATTCATGTGGGACACAAACAGGAATTGAGTGCTGGCTGCTCCCTGGGCAGAGCTGTCCCTGCTCCAGGCCGTTCCAGGGGGTGACTGGAGCTCCAAGCCCCCCTCCAGCCCCAGCAGTGACTCACTTGCTCCAGCCTTGGCAGAAGGGCTGTGCACGAGGCCCAACGCTGCTTTGGGGCATTAAACCTCCCAGAACTCTTCTTCCCTCTCCCCTTCCCCTTCTGAGTGTGACTTGTTCTGCTGAGACCCTCCCTGGCTGCTCTGCGGGGCTGGGAGGGGAGGCTGCACCGAGGTCTCCAGCCAGAAGTAAACTGAGTTTAACACACTGGAGCCAGCAGCAATGGGAACTGCACTGGAAAGGCAGGAATCAGTGCTCTGTGTGGGGATCACTGAGTGTGTGCAGCTAAAGGGGCAGGGGAGATGGCAGCTCTGGCTTTGGGGTTTGTCTGCTGTTCGTTCACACCTCTTGCTGGCCCCTGTTGGTTTTGGTCCTTCCAGGACCAATGCACAGCCTGTGGAGGGTACAGGCTGTCTGTGACAGCCTGGATTGGGTTTTGCCTGTCCTTACTGCTTGTCTAACAGATTTAGTGCCTGTTCCAAAGTCTGATATGCTTTGAAGCAGCAAAGTCTAGAACAGCATGGCTGGAGCGTCTCAGGGCATTGAGAGTCCTGCCTTTATATGGAGGGCAGCCTGATTTTCCCCATCCTGACACACCAGATCCCAAATCCCAGTGCTGGAAGGTGCCTGTCCCCTTGCAGATCTGCTGGCTGCTCTGTGACCCAGCCAGCTCTGCTGCTCTGCACTGTCCCTCTCCGTGTGCCAGCAGCTGGGAATTACTGGAGCAGAAGAGACAGGCTGAGGTGCCACAGCTCTGGCACCAGCAGCACAGCGAGCCAGAAAGGCGCTCAGGAGTGGGAGCATCTTCCTCCCTGGCCTCTCTGGAGGCTTGGCAATAAAACAGATTTGGAAAGACCCCCGGCTCCAGCCACTTTTGGAAGCAGGAGGGCTCTGTTTTAGAAAGGCTGTCTGGGTGTGCAGGAAGGGAGGGAGGCTGGGCAGGGATGTGGCACCTGCTCCCCCGGAGCTGTGCAGGGCCATGTGTCACCCGCAGGAATCCCAACTGCGGCAGGGGGAGCCTGGGAGGCGCCACCGTGCCCCAAAGTGGGGACAGGCTCTGAAATTGGACCCTCTGTCCCTCTGCTCCCCCAGACTGTCCCAGCTGCCTCAGCAGACACAGGAGTCCCGGCAGGAATTGCTGGGATGGTCACTGAGGTCCCTCCCCTTTATCTGCCACCCGTCCTCCTCCTCCCTCCATGGCCCTCCTGCCCTGGCAGTGCCCCTGGAATGGGGCACATGTCACCACACTCAGAACTCTGGGCCTCGAGGTGGAGACAGAAATAATCCCCCAGCTGCAGGGGGCACAGGGAGTTTGCTGGAGAGGGGCAGGAGAGATGGGCTGGATCCCAAAGCATCTCCAGGCTCCATCCATCAACATCAACCCCTCCTGAGCTCCCCCTGGACCCCTACAGCGACAGGGGAAGCTCAGGAGGTTTATTTGGCTGTGCATCTCCAGGGGAGGGTGTGCAAGCCCTGCACCATCTCCCTGGCAAAGCACTGGCTGTGTCCAAAGGCAGAGCCATCCCGGGATGTCCTGGGAATGGGGCTCACTCCTCAGGGAATGGGCAGCCTGGGGCTGTCTGGACCCAGCAGTGCTGCTCAGAAACACCTGGGGAAAGGGCTCTCCCAGGTGCCTTAATGCCACGGCTCATTTTAGATTTCTCCATGCCTCTCTCTGTCCTGGAGGATTTTGGAGTGGCAGAGGATCAGACCCCTGGCATTTCACCCAGGTCAGGAGCTGAATGTGGGCAGGGGCCAAAGGCAGCTGAGAGCAGAGTGGGGACAGACACTCTGCGGGCTGGGCTGTGCTGGGCAAGGGGCAAAGAGGAGAGCTGTGGCTTTGTGTGCATTTGCAGCCTCGTGAGTTCTTGGGAGATTTAATTCTCAAAGCGTTGCCGACATCCCCTGGGATGGAGCTTGGCTGTGGCCCAAGGGCTGGGGCTGCCAAAAGGAGCTGTGCTGGGCCAGCCCGGCAGGAACAGCTCACTTGCTCCGTGCCAGAAGGAAAGGGAGGAAAGCAAAGCAGAGGGAGAAGGGGAGGGGATCCTGCAGCACAGCCTCACCTCCAGCTGACACTCACCAAGCACAGGAGGATGAGAAGTGCACAGTCCTGTCCTGTAAAAGTCCTGCCCAGCACAGAAGGGAAAGAGTTTGCAGGGATTTTTCTCCTGGAAAACAAGAGCCAGGGCTGCTCTTGGTGATGAGGGGGCCAGGAGGCTCAGCAGTGTGGCTGTGGCCAGATAACACGTGAGGGAGCCCTGGATAAACTTGTGTCCCTGGTCAGCTGCTGGGCTTTGCCAGAGACCTCGGTCCTGACCCGTAACATCTTCTGCTGCTGCAGGCTCTGACAAACATCATGTGCTTCCAGGCTGATTTGCTGCCCTGGCTCCCTCAGCCAGACAGCTCAGCCCTGATCGTGCTTTCTGCTGTCCCACCCTGGGTTCCTCCCTTCTCTCCCGACAGATCCTGTATTTCATTGCTGGGAATCCACTCAGGTTTGTGACTCCAGCCTCTCTCTCACCCCAGCTCCTGCAGTTCTGTTCCTGTGGTTCGCAGTCCAGGGCAGCCCCAGGAGTGTCTTTGGACCCTCAGAGAAGAGGGGACAGGCTGGGGGAGGCTCCTGTAGGTACCAAAACAGGGCATGTTTGAAGCTGAGGGGAGCTGTGCCAGATGTGGGATGCTGGACTCAGTTTGTGGGACTGCAGGGTCAGTGAGGAGGACATACAAGACAGGAGACATCATGATCCTCTCAGAACCAAACCCCACTCCTGGTGTTTACATTGTGTTCACTGCCTGAGCACTTCCATTCTGGCATCCTTTGGAGGGCAGCTTTGTGCTCTCTGGCTGTTGCCTCACCTGAGCATCCCCTCCCTGTTGCTCCAATCTGTCTGGCCTTGCCTTTCCCATTGCCAGATTCCTTGGCTGGACTATGCCAGCCCTGCTGGGCTGTGCTGAGGATGGACTCTGTCTGTTTGGCTTTACTTTATTCTATTCCCAGTCCTAAAAGCAAGGCAGGGATTAGGGAAGGAGAAGGTGGCTATTTTAGATGTTGCTGGTCAGAAGCCAGCGAGCTGGGAAGGCAGGGGATGTGTGGGGTGTGTGTGGGGAACTGGGGTTTGCCAGGTCTGAAATCCTCTCCTGTTTCTGTAGGCATGAAAGCAAACCCCAAACCAGAGGTGGGTTTGGTTTTGACCTTGTAAAATGAAAACACGAGGGCTGAGCTGCTGCCAAAGCCAATCCTGGCTGCCTGTGCTCCAGCCTAGCTCTGGTCCCTGCTCCTGCCGCCCCTGCTGGCTCTCCTGGCAGGCAGAGGCAGCAGGAAGCAGGAGGGCTGCTCCTTCCCACATGGGCTGGAGCACATTCCTGCAGCAGCCGCGGCTGGGGGCGTCTCAGATGCTCCCAAAGCTCCCAAAGCTCCAAAGCTGAGTAATCGCAGCTTCCTCTGGAACTTTATTGTGCAAACCTTCCCTGGAACGGGCTCTGGAACCGCGTTTTGGGCTCTCCAGCACGGTGAAAAGCAGCAGCGTCCCCAGGCAGGGAGCAGAGCTGCTGGGTTTGTTGGAAGGCACAGCAGCCAGATGGTGACAGGCAAGGGGAGGGGAGGAAGGGGAATTTGTGAGGGAGCAGCTCCATATTCCAGTTTCCATTTGGGGCCCTGACAGAGGCTGGCTGTGATGAGCTGCAGAGGCTGAGGGCTGGGGAAAACAGGGAGCAGGGATGTGGGGAGTGGGGACAGGAGCGAGATGTGGCCATGGCAGCACATACTGGAATGAAATTTGAGATATCACTTGTATCTTCCAAATAAAAACTGGGGCTAATAGTGTGGGCTTGAGGAGAAGTCTCCTGATGCTGTTGGGTGGACACATCTGAGTTTAAGGCACGAATTTGACTGCTCCCAGATCTTACATCTTCTGGCAAGATTTCCACCAGAACTGGCCCAGAGTGTGGTTTTATCAGTGCTACACCAGGAAAATGTTTACTGGCTTTGATGCCACCCAGCCCTAAACTGAGTTTAGGGAGGAAATTCTTATGGATGGGAGACATGAATGTGACCCTGTGTCTACTCCAGAAATGTATTTTGGTGTTTTGCTCTAGAAATTGTATTGTAGGGTCTATGAATGGGGTGTGTGAGACCAGGACCCATTTCTTCCATCTCTGGCTTTAGCCCTTGGTGTTTGTCTTTGAGGAGGATGGAATTTCCTACTGGGCATGTAAACAGCATGCTTGAGCTAAAGTCAAGCCCTGCCTGTAGTGATGGGAATTAATCTGCTTGGGATGTTTGTTGTCTACACACAATTCCCCTTTTACGAGGGGCTGCAAGTTTGGGGAGGTCTTAACTCTGCACGATGGGGAAGATCAGCTGTTAATAAATCTGTGACACAGCTACTGTGGATAGCCAGAATGGCTCTGAGTTTCCTGCAGACTGCAGCAAGTGGTGGTTAAAACAAAATCAGGGGAAAGGGGAACAGTCTTCCAAAATATGGAACACCTCGTAAAGCTGGGGAGGTAGGAAACAGGCTGAGCACTCCCAGCCATGGCTCAGACTCTCAGGAGGCAAACTGTACAGTACATAAAGCCCAGGGAATCAGCTCAGGATGCCAACTAATGAGCTTTTTAATTAGCTGCAATCGCAGGCAAGGTTTAAAACCCAAAGAAGTAAGTAAATTAAAGATTTAAAAGACTGAACAGAATCGATGAGGGGTCAGCACTTAAAATATTAAAATGCCAAAGCAGTTGACTTTACAGGAAGTTTGCAGTGCCACAGCAGAGCCCCAGTGAGGAAGCAGCAGGCCCTGGGGTCCTGGACCAAAGCCCTGTGGCTGCACCCTGCCAGCTGCAGAGATCCATGCATCACCTGCAGGGCAGCCTGCAGCCCAGCAGCCTCTCCACCAGAGCCTGCCCTGGCCTGGAGCCTGCAGGGCGTTTTCTGGGGAAATGGGGCACTGCTGGCTCCAGAGTGCCCCCTTTGCCACTTCCTCTGTGTCACCTCCGTGTCAGGAGCAATTCCAAGTCCCCAGGATGTCCCTTTCTTTGCAGGCAGGCAGAGCCAAAGTAGGAGCTGCTCTTCATTAATGCTGGTGCTGCTGGGTGCCCTCAGGGGCACAGAATGCTCAACAGCCTCAGTGCCACCAGGACCAGGGGCTCTGGAGAGCCAGGCAGGCCCAGGCTGGCACGGGCTCCTTCTCCAAGGGCCGCTGTCACCCAGGCAGTGACACCTCAGTGTCTGGGGCAGGAGGAGGGGAATGTTCCTGTAATCACCCTGCTTTATTAAAGCTGCCTGTGCGAGGAGCTCAAACACCCTCAGTATCAGCTGGTAAAGCCTTAGCTTGCACTTCCAGGAGGATAAATCTTCCTGTCCTGGGGAAAGCCTGAGGCACAAAGAGGTCAGGTGAGAGCAGCAGAGAGGGAGGCAGTGGCAGAGCTCTGCACTCAGCCCAGTATTCCGGAGGCTGAACAAGGGAGGTGCTGTGTGGATGGAGAAAGGTTTTGCTCTGTTTCTGTCAGCTGTGGGTGCATTTGGCAGTGTCCTCCTTTACTGCTGCTCTGCATTCCCATCCCTGAGGCTGCCATGAGCTGAAGCTGCCACTGGACCAATGTCCCCCTCTGGGTCAAACAGTGCTTTGGACTTGATAAAGCCATGGGGACTCGGGGTAGAGTCCAAACCCAGACTCTGGAAAACTCCTTCTTCCTTTCCTTTTTTTTGTTTCTTTTTCTTTTAACAAGACAGTGACGTGCTAATGCAAAGCTGTTCCAGCTTGGGTGTGCAACCCACACTGTGCAGAGGGGCCAAATGGGTTTGTTCAAATGAAGATTTACTAAGACCTGTGTAAAACAGGGGAGGAGAGGAACCAGAGAGGTGAGAGGCAAAGGAGAATCCAGCCCCCAGTGGCCTTGAGAGCAGTCTGCCAGAGAGTGCTGTCTCCATGCTGATGGATTTGCTGTCACCTCTCCCTGGCATGAGGTGACAGATCTCTGTGTGGGATGAAGCCAGAACCAATAGCCATCCATCACTGCGGGACAGGCAGCAGCACAGGCACAGGGGAGGGAGGCAGACCTGGCAAAACCTCCACCCTCCCTCCTGTCAGTGCTGGGGCACGGGGAGAGATCTGAGGCACACAGTGAGGATGGATCCTGGGAGAGGGGGGAATATTGCTGAAGGATGGAGGGGTCTGAGCACCTTGGACACTCTGAAAACCTCCTGTGCAGGAGGCCAGTTCCAGGGACTTTCCTGTGGTGCTGCAGTGTGAGAATCCAGGGTCCCTTTAGGATGGTCGTGCTCAGTGTGAGGCAGGTGTGCAGCTCTGTGTGTGGTGGAGGAATGGCAAACACTGCCGGTCCTGTCCTGCCTCGGGGGACTTCTCCTGAAGAAATCACTGTCACTTCCAGGTGTCCACACTCCTGCCTGTGCTTTTCCCACTCCTGGATCACGTGTAATAAACAGCACTGAGGTTTGGAGTGTGGATTTTGCTTTTGGAGAAAATCCAGGTACTTCTCTATATGGCTGATAAATGAGAGAACAGGCAGAAATGTGGAAATATTCCTACATGCTGAACAATCCCCTAGAGCCAAAAGGAGTCAGGCCCTTCCTTCATTTCAGTGTTCTTCTAAATACTGCTAAGCATGTTTCTCAGTCCTTTGTAATCTAAAGAACTCGGTAAATCTGGCCCAAAGTCTCTGTGTGGAGTATTTATTTCTAAACTACTCTTACAAAGAGCTAAAAGGGGAAAAAAACCCCAGAGTTGTTTGCTGAAAAGCAAAGAGCACAGGAGTGTTCCTTTAAACTGAATTAGCATGCACAGAGCCCGGGCTGCTGCTGGAGCTTTGCTGCTCCCAGGCCTCAGACTCTGCATCTGGATTTTCATTTCCAATAGGCTAATGTGCTCTGACACTGCTCCCCTCTGGGAAGCTGCTGACAGGCACTGTCAATATTTCCTTCCCCCAAAACCCCGTCCAATGCAGCCCTCCAAAGTGCTGCTTTTCAGCATCAAATTATGGAGTGTGCAGCCTCCACCTGGAGAGAAGGCTCCCAGTCCAACCCTGCATTTCCTGCATCCCTGGAGTCCATTTCTTTGCTTGTCTTTCCCTTCTGCTCCTGAGAAAAAAGAAGAGGAATGTGAACATTCCCTGTCATTTCTGGCAGCTGCTGGACTGGGTTATACTGATGTCTCTGCCAGGCTGTTGTGCTGTCAACTGGAACTGCTCCAATATTCAGGAGTCAGGCACCCAAAACCTGGAGGTTGGCAGGAAAGTCAGGAAAATTAAACACAGGCATTTGGAGGAATGTTTCCTTCCACTTTGTTTATGTTGTTGTGCTGTTTTACTCCTTCACTTTGACATTCCAACAGTTCTGCTTCCAAATTTTTCTGTAAACTCAAAGGCCAGGAACTCTCCTTGAGAGTGAGAAGGATGCAGGTCTCAGACATAAACACACAATTCCAGGAGTGCAGGCTTTGAGAAACCCCTAAATATCCAAAGGCTTTGGTTATAAATCACAGGTGCTGACAGCGGCTGAGGTGTGTTTCCCTCAGGGAAGGTGGAATTCACACCATTCTTTTCCATCTGGACAACTCTGTCCATTCAAAGGAAACAAGAAAGGATCCAGAGGACACATCCCACCCTTAACTGGTGGCATTGCTCCTGCCAGCACTGTCCAGCCACTGATTCCTTGGCTATTGGAATTTTGGGACATTCCTTGGAATTCCCTGGAATTGAAGTGCATTTCTTCTCATGTTTCCTTTTTAGCAACTGCAATTTCCTGTTTGAAACTCCAATGACACAGGTTATATTTCAGATTTCATATTAAGGAGACAATTCTCTTTCTCAAGGATGCTGTGAGAATTTTGTTCTTTATGTCTGGACTGTCCTGGTTTCATTCTACCTCTCTGGAATCCCAGCCTTCTGTTGCAGTGTCCAGAGTGGCTCAATAATTAACAGGATGAATTCCAAAACACCCCTCCCTTCTTAATTCCCTTTTCTTTTAGATCCTTATGAGTAAAAGAAAAGAAAAAATCAGTCCTGTGGTTATCGCATATTCAAGTTGTGCCCCTTGAATTAATTCTGCAACACTCCAGCGTTTTCTCTGACAATTTTAATTTCTATTAGCTGGGAGGAGTGAACACCCTGTGCCTGCACCAAACACAGCAACAGCCAGGAACACGAAACCCTGCAGGTTTCTCCTTGAGAAGAGCAACCAAGCACTGCCCTGGCAGCTCCAGCAGGAATTCCTGATGGAGACAGGGCTGGGTGCACCTGGAGTGTCTGCACTGCCCAGCAGGGATCTCCCTGGGAATGAGCTAATCCTGACCCGGAAAGAGAGGGAGCTCCACCAGGGTAATGACCTAATTACCTGGGACTAGGGTTAATTAACCTGGCTGGATGGCCTCACATGCCTGCTGCCTCTGGGCTCTCTGTGAGCCCTGGATGGTGGATGGAGCTCCCGTGGGGCTGGCTGTGATAGTTCTACTCAGATGTGCTCTGCCATTCCCCTTCGTGTACCAGGACCTTGTGAAGTTGAATTAATTAAGTTTCACTGTGATTTCATGGCTATTTAATGATCTCTTTGTTATGTGTGGGGAGCTGAGGCACAGAGCAGTTGGGGTCTCTGCCAGGCTCACCCAGGAATTCTGTGGGAGAGCTGGAGATGGAATCCAGCATTGCCTGTCAGTGACTTCTCCTTGGAAGGGTTGTGGGGAGCTGCAGACAAGGATGAGCTGCTGCACCTTGTTTGGGGTCTGTGGGATGATCAACTCCCCAGAACTGAGGGTTCATTCAGAGGCTTTGGGATAAACCCTGGCTGTGGCACAGCAGCTCTGTTCAAATGCAGGAATGAGATTAAAGGTGAAGTTTCAGCCCAGAGCTCATCCCCAGGCAGGACAGAAAATAGAACCCAGTGAGGTCTCTGGGTTTTTCCCCAGCCTGGAGATGCTCTGTTGGCCAGAATGTCATTTCTGATTTTATTTGTGCTGTTCTCTCGTCCTTTCTCATTAACCCCTTGTCCCGTGCAGCTCCTCAGCCTGCACAGAGCTCTGCCCTGCAGCCGTGGCTGCTGGGGGAATTATTCTGCCTCTCTGAACTGCAATCCCCAATATGTGGATCCTGCTCTTCTCTCCGGGCTCTCCTCCAGTCTTCCCTGCTTCTTGCTGTTTACATTTTAACTCTTTGCTGGCTCTCCTCTCTCACAGCATCCAAGTCTCTGTCCTGCTAACATCAAATATTCCTCTTTGCTGCTGTCCCCCCTGCTCTGAGGATGGAGGTGGAGCAGAGCCAGGAGCTGTGCTTGGCCAGCAGGTCTGGCTGTGTTGTTTTGACGAGCTGGGGTTTATTCTCCAGCCTGCCCCTTGCAGAGTGTGCCAAGGTGAACCTTTGGAAGCTGCTCCTTGCAGTGGTGCCTCCCCACTGCTCCCAGCTCCTCCTGCTCCAGCTGCTGCAGCCCTGGCTGCTGCCAGGCTGGGTGGTGCTGTCAGGGCTTGGTTACTGCCTTTCTCTGCCCCTCAGCAGCTTTTGGGAACGTCTTTATCCCATCTTCAAAGCGCTCTGTAGATGTGAGCCCATCCAGGGCACGGCAGCTGCAGAACAGGGAAGGGGAGGAAGCTGCAGAGTGACCCCAGAGCTGTGTTTGGGGTGGACTGTGCCCTTTTGGAGGTGTTTCCAACAGGACACTTGTGCAGCTCTGCCTTGGGCCCTCTCCTGCCCAAGATGTCTGTGAGAGCCCCTGCAGGGCAAGGAGCGGGCACAGAGCTGGTGCCAGAGCTGCTCCAGGGGACACCGTGGGGACAAACAGCAACCCCAGCCCTTCTGCCTGCCCTGGCTCTGCCCCCTTCGTCCTGCCAGCCCTTCCATGGCAGTGCAAGCCCCCATTCCTTGGCTCTTCCCAGGGGCAGCCCCGCTCTGGAGCAGCCCGGGGTCTCTTTGTGCAGCCTGGCCAGCTCGGCTTTGTCAGGAGCAGGGACAAGCCTGGGTTATCACCTGCTTGTGGTCTCATCTATCACCCTGAATTGTGTTGCAGGATGAAATTACTCATCCAAACCTAATGTTAAATTTAATCAAGTCTGGAGCAGAGAGGATTAATGGGCTGTGCAGCACAGGCACACGTCTGGCACTGTGGCTGTGACCCGGGCGAAGTTTGAGAACCTCGCTGGAAATGAGGAAGCAAATCACCATGTGGGGAAGGCTGCAGGAATCCTGCATCCCCCTGCAGGAATCCTGCATCCCCCTGCAGGAATCCTGCATCCCTCTGCAGGGATCCTGCATCCCCCTGCAGGAATCCTGCATCCCCCTGCAGGAATCCTGCACCCCCTTGCAGGAATCCTGCATCCCCCTGCAGGAATCCTGCATCCCCCTGCAGGAATCCTGCATCCCCCTGCAGGAATACTGCACCCCTCTGCAGGAATCCTGCATCCCTCTGCAGGAATCCTGCATCCCCCTGCAGGAATCCTGCACCCCCTTGCAGGAATCCTGCATCCCCCTGCAGGAATCCTGCACCCCCTTGCAGGAATCCTGCATCCCCCTGCAGGAATGCACTGGCTGTGGGACACTGCTCCTGCTGCAGGTGGAGGTGGCTCCTGCTGTGTAAGAATTTCTCCAGAGGGGAGGAGGGTCTCTGCTGGGCTGGAGCTGGCAGGGCTGGGTGCTCTTGCCTGCTCTGCTCAGTGCAATAATCTGGGACAGGCTCTGGGCCTCACTGTGGCTTCATCTCTTGTTCTAAAGAGAAGGGATCATCCCGGGATGCCCTTCAGCTTTGGAGCCTGAGAGCTTCCCTGAGCTCAGCCCTTCTGTGCCTGCTGAGCACTTCAGGGTGAGAGCACCACGGATATTCAGCATCCCTGGAGTACAAAGCCCTTGCCAGGAGCCAGGCCCAGGGCAGCCCTGTGGTGCCATGGGGACACTGAGGCACAGGGTGGCAGTGGCTGCCAGGGGCTCTGTGCCCCCTGTCCTCCTCCCTCAGGTCACAGTGCCTTATCACCTCTAATGGTTGTCAGAATCAGCAGCCTCTAAAGCCTTTCATCATCTCAGCAGATGCTGTGAGGAACCCATGTATGAACTTCATGGTGGGAAAAACAGAACAAAATGAAAACTGAACCTTCCCGTAAGCTGCCACACAAAACCTCCCCAAACACAGAGTCAGGGTGTTTGAGGGGGTGGTGGTTCATCCCCAAAGCAAACAGGGTATTTCTCTGCTCTCTCAGGTTTGGCTAAAAAAAGCAAATAAACCCCAGAGGAAGCACGTCATGGTGCAAAGCAGAACCAGATGGTGCTGTGAGAGCGTGGGAGGGGACAGGGGGTTTCTCTGAACAGAGGATGCCTGTGAAGGAGGAAAATACTGAGAAAGGCAGAGAGAACTCTTGTTTGGGTGACAGCTGGGGTTGCCCCAGCCCGGCTGAGCGTCCTCCCTGGGGAGTGCTGGGGGAGAGGGGAAAGTCTGTGATTGAAACTGAGAGTGTCGGGGCTGTGAGTGGAAAACAGAGCAGGGTGGGCCTCCCCAGAGCCAGCAGCAGCCTGCAAAACACCTCCCTGAGCTCCTTCCCTTTTCTGTTCCACTGCCCCATGCTGCTGGGCTCCATCAGGTGCTCCCTTCTCTCCTCTCCCACTTCTCTGAGATTCCAGAACTCCTCCCATCACTTGGTCACAGCTTTCCCAAAAGGCATCAGGGACAGAAACTGCTAATCATACCTTGGAATCTATCTTTGAACATTCACATTCTTCAATTATTCACCCTCCTTCTGCCTCAGGCAGGAGGGATGAGCACTGCCATGGTAGATGAGCCCTGAGTGCCCCCTGAGTGCCACCCTGTCCCCTGGGCAGCAGGGATGTGCCCCATGGGCACAGCAGAGTTCTGCATTTCCCACCCACGGAGCCTTTCAGGAAGGGGAGCTGGCTGACAGGGGGAGGCTTGGGCACATCTGCTTCACCAAGCAGAGTGACGAGGGAAGGGAGAGGAAAAAGCCCCAAGACACATCAAAACCCGCCTGCTTTTCTGCCAGCAGAGATGTGGGTGTCAGCACTGCCCCCAGACAGGGACTCCCAGCTCATTAGTGTGTCTGTGGAGCAGAGCTGCTGCCCCAGGCATGCAGGGAGATTTTCAGCACAATAAAATGCAGATTTTTTTCCCCCCCAGTAAGTCCTTGTGTTATCTTGTGCTTCCCTTCCCAGCTGCCAGCCCAGCACACAGAGGCAGCTCGGTCCCCTGAGTGTTCAGCTCCTGCTGCTGCACTCCAGGTGTGCACTGGGGGGTGGCAGGAGCTCAGCAGGGCCACGGGAGATGAACACCAGCAGCACTGCCAGCAGCAGCATTGCTGGAGCAGTTTGCTCCTCCTCTGGCTGCTTCTTGTTTCTCCTGCTTGTGCCTGAGTTACCCATCTCTGACCTGGGGCCACTCACATGAGCTGCTCGTGGGGCTGATGCTGAGGCAGAGTGTGGCTCCCAGCCTGTAATCCCAGAGAAATACAGATCCCAAGGGAAAATCCACCTCCAAAGCCAGACTGAATGCCTTAGGCTAATTGCTGGCCACTATTAGCAAAAAGCACTGACAGGATGTGCTGTTCACAACTTGTTCCATAGGCATTACCTCGAGTGCACTCTCATTTATTTAATGGATAAGTTGGATTTTCCTTCATTTGAGTGCTGGGAATTGTCGGGAAGGATTTCTTGATATCCTGGCTAAATCCTCATGCCAAATGTCCCCACCTTTCACTGTCCCTGGAGGGGTGGGGAGAGCTGCTCCAGCTCCAGTCCTGTCTGGGAGAGGGGATTTTGTGTGGCTGCTCTGAGGTGAGGCTGCAGCTGGGAATGACCCCGGGTGCAGGGTGGTGCAGGGGGAGCAGGGGAGCTCTGGAGGGCAGCTCTGGTTCTGCTGAAATCCTCCTCCTTCCCTGCCTGGAACCAATCCCATCCAATCCCATCCAACCCCATCCAAACAGGGATGCAGCTGCTCTCACCCTGGAGCCTGTGGCAAGAGCCCCAGGAATGTGGGACCTCGCCCCCAGTGAAGGTCAAACAGCCCCAAATCTCTGCTGGCAGCACCAGGGGCTCCCCCACCCTCCTGATCCTCATTTTAGTCTCTGATGCCTTTCTTGGTTCTTTACATTTTGTGCTGCTTTTCTTTTGTGCTGCTATATTTTGTTTCTGTCTTTAGCCTTTCTCAGGGGCAGAGAACAACCGATGGGAAAACAACCAGTCCTGCTGGGAGGGCTTTGCTGAAGGATGGAGATCTCTTTCCAGATCCCATCTGGAGGGGGTCTGGTACATCCCTGCCTCCCTCTGTGTCCCCAGCAGAGCTCTCTGTGCCACGATGTCACCCTGGCACCCTTTGTGGAGCTTTAGCCCTTGGAGAGCCCCACTTCACCAGTCAGGCCGGGCAGAGGTCTCAACTGAACATAACTGAGGAGCCCTCTCACTTCTATCTGCTTTTCTGCTGTAATAAATGGCAGGGATCAAAATAAATCAGTGGCTGTCAGGAAGAATCCAGAGCATTTGGACATGCAACAATTCCCTGAGTATTCAGAAAGAAAGAAAGGGAATTAATCAGATCAGAAAGCAACTATGAATCTAAAGGAAATATAACCACGATAAAATTTCTGAGCATAAAATTCTGATAAAATTCTGGAGCAGCATGGAGTTTAATCATTGGGGATTTTGAAAAGCTTGTGTATGTTTTGAGACATTTTTATTCTTTCAGGCAGGTATTTTGAGATAAAAAGTAATAAGCTAATTAAAATGTACCCAAGCATGGCTGTGAGTAATAAGATGAGAGTATGGACATATAAAAAACCCAAGCAAACATACATTAAATTCCTTCAGGCAGCTCAGGGTGTGCAGTCATGTCCCAGCCTTGTGAGCGTCGGTGATGTCAGTGGGAACAGGGGCTCAGTGCTTGGACATTCCATTCGTTCATGCTCAGGCAGGACTGAGTCACCCTGCTAAGGCAGATTTGGCTCCTTTTGGGGGCCGGGATGAAGCAGGGTTGTCAATCTTCAGCTGGAACTTTGCGCAGCATTCAGGGAGGTGAAACAGGGCAGGCCTGGAACTTCGCTGGGACTTTGTGTTCCCTTCCTGCAGCTCCAGATCTTGGAAAAGGAGGGGAATGCAGGGGAGCCAAAGGCTGAGCAGGGAATGAAGGGCATTAATGGCTCATTTACACCCAGGCCGAATGAGCTGCAGGGCTGCCCCTCTGCCCCCTGCCCACACACTTGGGACCTCTGCTTGCTCTTGGGAAGAAGTGCCCGGTGCTTAGGGAGTTCCAGTAAACACTCAGTGAGTGGGGGCTGATTTCCAGAACACAGATGGGGAATTCTCCTCTCACTGACACTGCCAGTGCTATGCTCACTCCTGGTGCAGCTTTGCTCGATGTAGGTTTGACCCTTGCCTGCTCCAAGGCTGCTGAGTGTGCTTTAAACCACAGATGTCTGAACTCAGGCTGAACTTGTCAGAAAAAAAGGGTATTTTTGCAGTGTGGAGTGGGAGGGGAACAAGTGAGGGACAGCAGAGAGCTGGTGTCACTCCTGTGCTCCTCGGGGAGGGGACAGCACCCAGCAGTGCTGGGGCCTCTGGCCCTTGGCAAACCCTGCTCTGCTTTTCCCAGACTCTCTGCAATGCCAGGGTTTATTCCAAGGGCTTTTCCAGCCCAGCTGGCTGCCCTGCACCCGAAGGTCAAGGGCTTTGCCCCGGAGGTCACAGAGCAGGTGAGGTCAGGAGGAGCAGCTCTGCTGCCAGGGCCTGAGCCCAGGGTCAGGCTCTGGAGGCGTTTCCCAGATCCCAGACCCTGCAGGGACCGTGGGGAAAAGCTCAGCTCTGCTAAACCTGCCCTGATCTCGGGGCTGAAGGCAGGAGGGTTCATTCTGTGGATGCACTGAGGGTGTGATCTGCCTGTTCTATCACTCCCTTCCACCTGCCAAGGATATTTAATGCATAAACCTCTTTTTGTGGGCTTGGAGGAAGCCTAAGGAATTCCAGCTATTGCTGTTCCTCCTGCTGTAACCCTTCCCAGCATCCAGCAAGGGGAGCTGAGAACCTGCTCCCTTCCCTGTGCCATCCCAGCTGCACAGGCTGGCCCCAGGTGAAGGGGCAGCTCAGCTCCAGCCCCAGGGGCCGATCCTGCAGCCTCTGCGGGGCTGGGGCTGTGGTCAGAGCAGGGTGGGAGCCTGCAGGCCCTGCCTGAACTGCTGGGCAGCTGGGGCAGGGCCCTGCTCCACAGCCACGCTGCAGCCCTTGGTTCATGGGAGTTTGGGACCCTCTGCAGGGTTCTGTGGGAACCCTGCTCCTCAGGCTGTGTTTCCATGCCCGTCCTAGGCTCAGGTTTGTGCTCCTCTGGCAAGGTTCCTATCGAGAGCAGGATCTCTGTCAGGAAAGGGAAGTGGTGTCCCCCGAGTTTCTGGCTCTCTGTGAGGTCTCAAAGCCATCTAAGTTGCCTCAGTGGTGCTGAGAGGGGAGGCAGATGCTGAGAGGTTCTTATCTGGAAGTTTATAATCACTGGTTTCACTGTGGAGAAAAACAGTCTTGTTCTTTTCTGCTTCCCTGTCAGGAAAAGGAGAGAGATGCTGTTGATGTGAGCTCTGCACACCGAGGGACTCCTGAAGTTAGAGCAGCCCTGAGAATGTAAGTAATAAATGGCTTCTAAAATCCTTTAGAAAACAGCTCAGGGAACCCTTGTGAGCAGCACCACAGCTCCCATCTTCCCTGCCCCTGGACACCCTTTGGACAGGGAAAGCACCACTTTTCCTGTGTTTGGTGTTCCTGGCATTCAGCCTGGCAAGGCTGTTTGCCTCCCATCTTTTCCATCCCTTTTGATCCCTTCCCATTGGGATCAGCCTTTGATATTGATATATTCCTGCACAATGCATTCCCACACAGGCAAGGAGGCTGATCTTGGAGATCTGTGCAGAAATTAAAATTGGAATTACTTAAACTCAGCTGCACTCATTGGGAAGTGCTGGAATGGCAGAGCTCCCATTTCCCTGTTCCCTCTGGAAGGTGAGGAGCACCAGGAATGGGATGAGCAGAGGAGCTCAGGGCTCTCACAAAGCTCCAGTGACAGCCACAGAATGACCCCCAGGCCCCCCAGGTGCCCCCTGGGGCTGGTGGCAGCAGCTCCGATGTCCCTGGGGCCCCGTGCCCATCACTCCCTTCCCAGCACACACACTGAGCTCCGGGGCAGCCTGGAAAGAATGCCATTCATTCACTTATTCATGCCAAACCCCGAGGGCAATGCCCCAAACTGGGGGGATTTGCTCCTCCCCTTCCTTTCCCTGCCTTCATGCTTTGATTGAAAATATAATTTTTTTTCAAAGAGGCTTTCCTGCCTCCCAAATGCACAGTGGAGGTTGGCCTCTGCAAGCCTTTGCTGGCCAAATCCCGTGGCTGTGGTGCTGGGAGAGCACATGTGGGCAGAGAGGGGACAGAGCTGCTGCCATAAGGCTTTTTCTTCCCCACTTCTTGCCAACATAATCAAAATAACTCACTTGCACCTAATAAAATAAAATGCAGAATCCAAAAGCCTTCCTTCCCTCCAGCGGTTTGTCTGGATCCCATTCCTTGAAGCTGAGCTGAGAATGCCAGAGGGGGCTTTATTTTGGGTTTGTTGTTAACTTCTCCAGAATGAAAAACACCAACAGTGGGTCAGAAGGTGCAGCTCATTTCTGACACAGATGGAAGTCGAGTGCTCCTAAAGCTGCTCCTTTATGGGGCCAAAGTTAATCCCAGTGTTTTTCCTTTTCTTACTTCTTTTCTCTCTCCCCTTTCTTTCTGTTTAATTTAGTCTCTGCTTACCGAGGGCAGGTGGGGTTTGTCCCCTCCTTGTCTGCTCTGAATACACGTGTGCTTTTCCAGTCAGTCCTGATGCCCTTCCCTTTGCTCCATTTGCATTTTTCCAGCTGCAAACCCCAAGGTGTGGACAGGGAATGTGGAAACCCCAGCCCTGTCGAATGTGCCAGGGATGGCCAGAGATGAGGGATCCAAAGGTGCTCGGAAATAGAAGAAAGCAGAAAGGTAAGGAGCTCCTCGAGATGTAGTGGCAATCCTGATTATTCATTAACTCTTTACATCTCCTGCATATGTAAATTTACACTGTGGTCAATTACAATGCAAAATTAATGACTTTTATATTGGTGATACAAAGCTGGGCTGGGCTCCTGGAGGCTCTGGGTTGTGAAATGATCAGCTGAGGGTTTGTCTGAAGGAGTTCACAGAAAGGTCCTGATTTCTGACATCACTTTGAGGGGAAAGGCAGTGAAACAAACAGCCTGGGGCATCCCCATGCCAGGCCCTCCTTTCCCGGGGTGTGTCACAGGGAATCCAGGGACAGATGCAGCCCTGGTGAGAACACGGGCACTGCTGTGCCCACCGGGAGCCCCCTGCCCACCCTGGGCTGGGATATGACCCTGGGGACAAAGCAGGACCCCGGGCAGCACCCTGGGCACAGGCAGGACCTGCAGGGGACAAAGGCCTGGGTGGAAGCTGAGCTGAATCTTCTCCAGCCCTTCCAGTAAACCTTCCTGCCCCAGGAGGAGAGAGGGGCAGGAAGGTGGATGGGACTCTGTGTGGACACTGCTGCATTTCCAGCTGCAGACCCCCTCTGGGGTTTATATTCCTTGCCAGGGCTGGGGGTTTTACTGCCACACATATTTAATAGCACCTAACAATTTAACAATGAGGAATCACCCAGTGGCTCTTCCCTTGCTTCACATCTGGCTGGTGACAGACACAGGGGCTCTGTCCCTCAGCCCATCCATGGGCTCCTCTGGAGCCACTGGGGCTGTGCTTGTGCTCTCTGAGGCACAGATTGTCCACCTTTATTACTGGTTAAATCATGTCTTAGAAACTGTTCTTTCCAATTCAAACAGGACTTATGGATTAAAAAATACATATATATATATATAAACCCACTCAGACTGATAGACAAAGGTAAGGAATAAAGGGCAATGGTGCCTATGATATGAAGGTGTAGGAACAATCTCCTTGTGCCTGCCCTGCAACCCCCAATTACTCAAAGAGACAGCTGCAAATAAGTGGGAAAATTAAGAGCACTGATCAGGCACAAAACCCAGCTCTTTTTAGATCATTGCAGGGTGAAACATCCTTGAGTGAAACAGAGTTCTCATCCAAACCTGTAATTTTCAAGTAATCACTGAGTTTTGAGTGTTGTACAGCACCAGCAGTAACCAGCCTTGGGGAGGAGGCAGCAGAGAGGCTCTATTAATAGGCAATCAGAAATATTTTCATCAATGGCGTGGTTAAAAGCTCACTCAGCCCTCCTGAATCCCTGTCTGCATCAGCAGAGTGTGCCAGAGAAGGGGGAAAGTCTGATGGTAAAAAACTGGAGAGACAATGTGAGAGTCATCGTGCAGTAATTTGCAGGTTGGGATGGAAAACATCAATGCTCAGTTCTGCGCATTGAGCCATTATTTGTAAGTTATTATTAAAAATATAATTGCTCAGCTCAGGTGCTGGTGGCGAGAGATTCCCTGTGATAAATCTGCCTCCAGCATAACTCAATTCTCCTCACTGGTGTTTGACCAAGGACAAATTAAGTTGTTTGTGTCTGGGAGGGAATTTGGTGGAAACAGCCTACTCCAAAGGGCTTGGAATATTGAAAAGGCAGGGCAGGGAAATTCTCTCTCCCAGCAGAACCTCTTGGTGCAGGATTCAGGTTTGCACCAGTCAGGGACCAGGCAGCAGCACTGATTCTTTCTGCAGGCACCACCTTCACGTAGCATTGAACCACCAGCTCAATTTTCACTCCTGAAACTCCGTAATTGTCACACGGAGCTGCTGCTGCCACACAAATCCATGGAGATGCCCAGTTCCTCAGCCAGCACCAACACTGGACAACCCCCTCCTCTTCCTCAGTATTTCACAGCCACACTGTTAAACTTCATCAGTTTTGTAGGAATAACACTACTGAGATATCAACAAATCCCCCTGAAATATCAGGCAGGGGTGAATTCCCTTGTGCCTTTCTCAAGAGTGTGATACCATCAGGGAGGGTTGGGAGAAAAGGAGAAAGGGGATGGCTCCTGCTGTCCCTGGGGCTGCTGATGGAGAAAAGGAGAAAGGGGATGGCTCCTGCTGTCCCTGGGGCTGCTGGTTGGGCTCTGGCAGGACACAGGGCACACACTGAGCATGGAGCAGGGACTCTGGATGATGCCACACAGCCAGTTAATGCTCCAGCTAAAAACTACTTTTATACCCTGAAGAGATTAGTGTCTGTCATTTGGGCTTTTACTTTAGAGTCTAATAGCTGGAGATTTAATCCCTTATTCAGAGGAGTAATTACTGCTCACATAAATGGGTCTGGTGGAGTCAGTGAGCTGAGCTCCCCGAGGAGAGGGGCAGACACTTTTACCAATCCAAGCCCCCACAGTGTTGTGCAATGTCTGCAGTGCTTGGTGCCTGTAGGAATGCTGGAATTTATCCCACTTTTTCCATGGAAAAGTGTGGAAACATTGGGTTTGGCTGCTGAGTAGGGACCTGGGCGTTCCAGGGCTGCAGCTCTGTGGGATTTGTCCACCTGCAGCAGCCCCTGGGCAGTGCTGGCTGCAGGCAGGGCATGGTTCTGCCTGGAATTCATGATGGGCACTGAGCCTGCTCTGGAGCTGGGGCTGAGTGCCCAGGTCCCACAGGGAGCTGCCACCAGAGCACCTGGCAGGGGTTGGAGGAGTCAGGAGCTGCAGTTTTTCCACTGAGCAGAAACAGGAGTAGCATCATTTTTATTGCTAAATACACTCGGTGTGGTTTCTGAGGCCTGAACCAAGGCAGCCTTGCAGGAATTCCTGGTGGGTGGTTCCCCCCTGCCTCCCCCAGCTGGAGCTGGGTCTGAGGGCTGTTCTTGGCCATTGTTGCCAAAGAAGACAATTCAGTAAAAAAGAACAAAAATCCCCAAACAACATGGACGTGAGGGATGTTATTTCAGTGCAGTCCCACTGCAGCCAGGAGCCCTGCCCAGACCAGAACCTCAGCACCCCGAGCTCTTCCTCTGCTCTGGCATTGGCTTTTCATTTCTGGGTTTAGTTTTGTTTGTTACCACAGATAACAACTGGTCTGATTCTACTCACAGCTTCTGTAGGAATGGAGCTGTGCCAGTCCTGGTAATTTTGGGAGATCATTTGGCAGTGTGTGCCCAACCCCTGGAGGTTTTACCTTTTAGAAACACAAAAATGAGGAGAAAAGATTTGGTCCAGTGATGCAGTTCCCAAACTGTTCATTGCATGACCTCGGGCAGCTCATTTAATTTCTCTGTGGCACAGTTTATCTCTCAGAGAGAATAGGGGGAAGCTACAAACACCTATTTATCTCTTGCAATAGGCTGGCAAATCTAATAAACGCTGGCAATAAGCTTCTGATCCTGTAAAATAACGGAGAGTGGCAGAAGACAGCATTATTTACAAATTCACGTTTCCTTTCCCAGGTAATTGGCACTGTTATGGAGCTGTTTGGGATTAAGCTGATGCTCAGTAGTTTAATGGAGCAGAGTTAAACAGAGTGTGGCACGTGGGATGGGATCCAGTGTGGAGCTTCTCTTTATTTCTTTAAGTCCTTTTGGGCACAAAAACTGACAAAAAGGACAAAACCTGACACCAGGCAGGTCCAGTTACCTGTGGAGAACCCTGCTGTCCTCAGCCCCACCTGTCCCCTCTGCTTTGGGACCACAGGGACAGCCCTGGCTGGGACCAGGTGGCCTCTGTGTCCTCTGCCCCTCCTCAGGTGGTTCTGTGGTTTGGGTCAGGCAGAGCAGTGGAGGACGTGGATTGTGCTGTGGTTTGATGTGAGAACTGCTCCATGAACAAAATAAATCAAATCCCCAGTGGAGCTGGAGCAGTGGGAGAAAGCAGCACTGAGTAGGGAAATGGACTGAAATGAATTTCCCAATTTCTGTTACGTGTGTCTGTACCTGGGTGTGTTAGGAGCGTGGATCTCTAAATGTCACAGAGTACCCACACAGAGCTTTAGGGAAGAAATGAACATAAATGACAAAGAAAGTATTTAATTCCCTAATGACAAAGCAAAAATACATGTTAAAAAAAGAAAGGAGAAAAAGGAAAGAATACAGACAAACACTGGAGGAGCAGAAGGCTCCAGCTGCACTGGAGGCACACACAGGGACACTCCTGGCTCCCAGAGCTTTCCAGGGATGGCTCTGCCATTCCCACAGAACATCAAATGGGTGATGAGAGCACATCCCAGGTTCCTTCTCCCCTTATGGGGGGCTACAGGCAGAGGCACACCCAGGAGAAACAGGAAAAATTGTGCTATGTGAAGGGGGGATTTAATTCAGGCTTTGAAACACCTAAAAGGGGATTAATACTTAAAAATTAGTAATATTAGAATCTCCCCTCCACAGGGAAATGCCGTGCAGGAGAAGGGAGCCTGGGAAGGGAGAGCAAACTGGAACCCAGTGAATTAGGCTTAACTACAGCAAAAACAGCACTTGTGGAAATGAGGCCCCCGAGGGCCCATAACGGAGCAGTAAAATGTTACAGGAGGGAAGTCAGGCAGGGCCATAAACCTGGGGAGGCAGGAGAGGGGAGCCAGGAGCTGAGGCATAAACGAGCAGAGATTAAAGCCTGATGGATGAGGGCTGGGCAGGGTGCAGGGATCCTCCCCAGCCTGAGCATCCCCACTGCTGTGGCCTCGGGACGGGTTTGTGCCTCTGCCAGGGACCAGGACATCCCTGAGACACCTCTGAGGGCCCGACAGGGGGAGAGCAGTGAGCAATGGATGGTAAATAAAATAAGGAAATGTAATCAAATCAACATTGAGTGTATTTGATTTAGGAGGACACCAATGAATAGGGAAGGGGAGGAAAGTGGCAGGGTGAGAGTTGCTGTTGGGTAGGACTGGGCTTGAGTGAGATATAGTGCGAGCCCTAAATTATCATCATCATTATTTTTTGGCTGGGCTGTGCTGTGACATCAATACCAATTTACACTCTGGGTGAGTAGCACTTACTACCTTCTTGTCTTCATAAATTGTGCATTGTCCTTATTTATTTGCTTCCCTGTCCCCTTCCTCCCTTCCTGCATTGCCTCTCTCCTTTGGAAGTGTGATGGGGATGGAGCATCCTTGCTGTGCCCTTGAGGCTGACATTTAACCCCAGCTCCACTCCCTGAGCCAGGGATGGGAGTGCTCAGCTTCTTTTCCTTCCTGGGAGGGGATGGGGTGCACGGAATGTTGGCACTGCCCTTGGCAGAGCTGTTAGCAGAAGTGTTCTCCATTTTCCAGCCTGGGAGCTGAGCTTTGTTGAGTGCTCCTCATCGTAGGGATAGAGGAGGGCAGGAGAGCCACAAGGGGCAGAGAATGCCCTGGGGTTCACTGGGGGTTTGTGCCAGACCTGTGGGTTTTACACTGGAAAACCTGAGTTGTGCACGATCCACTCTCCTGGCTTTGTGACTGGCTCAGTAATGAAATGAATGAGGCAAAGTCCATTTGGAAGTGGAGGTGTGCCAGCTTCCTTTCCCAGTTTCATTTGGAACTCTGATAGAAATTAAACTGGAAAAAGCCTAGGTTTGAAATGTGAATTCTTTTTTTCCAGTCACTTAAAATCACACCTTAAATTGATCTGGTATCCCTCAACATATGGGATAACTCCTAATCTGCCCAGGAACTGAATTTGGCTGTCAGAGGGGCAGATGGTGAAGCTGAAACTCTCAGAATTACCTGTCTGGGATGTGGCAGGACAGAGCTGGTACCAGCTGAGTTATTTTCAGAGCACAGTGCCCACCTGCACCACCCAAAGCTGATCTGCTATAACCCCAGGGAGCAGGGTGGTAACGCCCCATTCCCCTGGGAGGGGTTTCTCTCTGAGCACCACCGGGGCAAACGAGGGTGCAGAAAATTCAAAACTCAGAGCAGAAAACTCGAGGGAGGGAGTGAATTTGGGAGGCCAAATTGAGTGCTTGAGGCAGGGTGTGTTATTTCCTTTGGCACACAGGTCTGGGCAGTGCCACTGGCAGGGGCAGGACAGAGACTTCTCCTTTACTAAAGAATTCCAGATTCATCCCCCAAAACCTGTCTGCTGCTTGCAGCATTAACTGCAGCTCACAGCCACATTCTGCACCTGCTGCAATCTCTGTTACTGCAGACAAGAAATACCAGGGTTTCCTCCTGATCCCTCTGTGATCACTTCACACTCTGACGCTTTGCAGCCAGCAGAACACAGAGTTGGGAATTTGCTTTAATTTGAGGAGCTGCTTTGCTGAAAAGAAAGCAGATTCAGGTGACACCCAAAGAATCTTGGTGCTGCTGCCTGCAGAAAAAACCCTCTGACCTTATTTAGGGATAGTGGATTTATTAATCCCTGATGGAATTACTGATGAGGAACCTACACGCTCATCAGTTTCCTGTGAAGGCTTTTCCCCCTCATTTCTGTCCCTGTGCAGGGAACCCGTGTGCAGCCCTCCCACTGTGGGGAACCCCACACAACCCCTTATGGGGCCGTGGGGTGGAATCTGCTTAACCCCACACAGCTGCAAGGGGAAGGAGATCCATGTAAAGAACTTTTTTTGATGTTTTTTCCCCGTTTCTCTGTGCAGGGGCAGGGAGGAGGCAGCAGCTCTGGAGCTCCTCTCCCACCCTGGCTGTGCTGTGGGAATCCAGGCCAGGCTGGACAGAGCCTTGCCCCGGGCCAGAGCCCCCCGCAGCTTCCCCGCAGCAGCAGAGGTTTGCAACTGCAGCTTTCCCTACAGTTGTAATAATGCAAATTAATTGTCAGGATGCAGGGGGAAAAAAAAGCCGCCTGCCAAAGCAACAGAGCAGCTCCTTCATTTCAATTTTCTGCTTGCACAGAAGTGGAGAAGGAATTCAAATCCATTGCCCGGTTCTGCAGCCTGGAACGCTCCCCGAGGGCGGGTTCGGTACCCGCGGGCTTTGCCCGGTTCCCCAGCCCGGGCCGGTCTCACCGAGGCGGGTTCGGTGCCCGCCCGGCCCGGTTCTCGGCAGGGCTGTGTTTTTCCAGCCGCTCGCCCCTCGCGGCTCCCCCCGGGCCCCTCC